>JAVYIG010002107.1:0-271353 GCA_035222895.1 Strongylocentrotus droebachiensis
TCTGATGTATAATAACAAAATACAGTTGTGCTAGTTCATGACTTCTATTGCAGTCTCTCTATTGGCATTGCAATTTGAAATGTGTGAAACACAAATTGCACTGGACTTGTATTTTTTCCTGTTTGTTAAAGAGCAATCCAACCCGTGAATAAATTGATTTGTATGCAAGTAGAAAAATAACAGAAACAGAGAGGCAAAAGTTCGAAATAAATCTGACCAAAAGCAAGGAAGTTATGAATCTTTGAATTATGAGATCACTAAATCTATGCAAATCTCAAATCGGTAGTTTGTAGTGTATTGCGACGAAGAACGTGGATAACTCGCCCATTTGCCGTGTACACAAATATCATTAATGTGTTTTTTCTTGGAAATTCCTTCTCCTTTCCTTCTCTAGGCCTACATAAAAGAGATGCGTATTGCAAACTATATATTTCACTTATCTCGATAAGATATTAAATGTTATACTCACCTTGAATTTTAACTGTTCAAGCAGAGTCAGACTTGTATACCTCCCCTCCATTCAAAGCGAAAGTGTGGCAAGGTATATGATTCTTTGTTATTGGCAGTGCTCTGATCTGGCGCAGTAAGGAAAGAGTGGGGATTTCCAGATCCTGTTTGGGGGGGGGGGGGTTCAACGTTAGGAGAACTGCGCGCGAATATTTTACAACTGAAGGTTCATGAATTATTCATTAGGTATCGATCGGGGCACGTGGCGGAAGAGAAGCGGAAGAGTAATACCAGGATCATGTCCCTGGTAATACATTCAGGAGTGAGTCACTACACTAAATCAACTAGTCTACTTTCGGAGAAAAGTAGACTCCAACAACTATTTTTTCTACGGAAATTCGTTAGAACTGTTTGCTATATCCATGGATCATATCTCCTTTAATTAAAAATGGTTTTGATATGAAAGTATTATAATGTAGTCAAACCTTAATACCATGGACATTGTATTAATCGGTAAAAATTGAATTAAAGACTAATAATGCATGTAGGCAAAGACTAACTGTTTATGGCGCTTATCACTCGAAAAATGTGAATGTCTCACCCAGAGGCGGCGGAGCGACTTCCAAAGTGGGGGGGCACCAACAAAAAAAGGGCACTTTCTAGGGAAAAAAGGGCACCTACAAAGGGAAATCTCAAAGCGAAAATATATTTTTTTTTAGACATTGGTCTATACCCCTAAACTTTGATTACATTATGAGGGATGATTTCAATAATTGTTTCTCTTTATACATCGTATAAAATATTGCATTTCAAAGCATCATACCTTGCAGTTGGGTGTGATGGTCGAAAAAATAATTTGCGAGCGAGGAAAAATATTAGATTTGTGAGGTCACAGTGCGAAAACTACATCTTATAAAGAGGAAAAAACCAATCCTCATCGGGTTATAAATAAGCACATTTTCATAACAGCAAACTGAAAATATCTTTGATAAGTAACATAATTATAACATCTATACATGTGAGCGAGCGTAGCGAGCGAGCTTTGGGAGATATTGCTCTTAGTCGCTTGAAATTAGGGGCACGTTTAATGATGAGAGGAAAGGGGGACACTTATCGAAGGGATAAGACACTTATTAGAAAATAAAAGGAGCACGTGTCAAAGTACAAAGGGTTATTATCAGAGGTGAAAAATGGGGCACTCACCAGGGATGAAAAGGCACTTATGAGAATGGAAATTGGGCATTTGTCGACGGAAAAGAGGCAACCATCAGATTTTGATAGGGGCATTTATGAAAAAGGGATAGGTTCCTCATAAAAAAAGGAAAAGGGGCACGTATCATTGTTAAAAAAGGTTAATCATCAGAGGTGAAAAGAGGCACTTATCGCACCTGAAAAGGGGCAAACAACATATATGAAAGAGGCACTTATGAGAATGAAAAAGGAGCACTAATAATAAAGGGAAATGTGCATTTGTTGAAAGAAAAGGAGCACCGATCAGATTTTGATAGGGGCATTTATTGAAGATGAAAGGGGGCTTTTATGAAAAGCGGAAATTATGAAGGAAAAAGAGCATTTATTAGGAAGGAAAAGGGGGCACTTGTCAAAATAAAACGATTGTCTCTCAGAATTGAATAGGGTCATTTACCAGACATGAAAAGGAGCACTAGTAGGAGAATGAAAAAGGACTATTTTCATAGGTAAAAAGGGGCATTTATGAAAAGGCGTAGGGCTCTTTGTTAAATGGGGGCACTTATCATAAGGAAAAGGGGCACTTATTAGAAAGGAAAGGGGGCACATGTGAAAATATAAGGTGCGCTTATCCGAGTTTAAAAAAAGGTAGTTATTAAAAGGGTTAGGGGCACTTCTTACAAAGGAAAAAGGGCAATTGTCAAAGTAAAAGGGGCACCTCTAAGATTAGAATGGGCGATTATCAGAGGTGAAGGAGGCACTTAACAAAAGTTAAAAGGGGCGCTTCTCGTATCCGAAAAGAGGCACTTACTAGAGATTAAAAAAAGGACTTATGAGGATGGAAAATAGACACTTATTGCAAAGGAAACTGGGAACTTGTCTGGGAAAAGAGGTACGTGTCAAAATAAAAGGGGCACATATCAGAGGTGGAAAGGAGAGGGGGCACTTTTAAAAATTAACAGGGGCACATATCAAAGTAATAGGGGCACTTTTTATGTAAAAAGGGGCGCTTCTTACAAAGTTAAAAGGGCACTTTTCCCATGGAAAAAGGGGCACTTTTTGGGTACTTAAAAAAGTGGGGGCACTGTGCCCCCCCCCCTGCCCCCCCCCCCCCCCCCCCGGGTCCGCCGCCTCTGGTCTCACCTGTGTATTAAAGGTAGTCTTGAAACATTGTTCCCCCTCCTCCTTTTCCATTCTTCTTTTTCATCTTTTTGTCCCGACATTTTGGAATCTTGTTCTTCTTTTATATTCTACTAAATTCTTCTCTATACCTCTAAAAGGCGGCCTAATTTAGTTTTCAAATTCCACTCACCATAAGAAGCTCGACTGCTTTTGTGTAATGTATGTGTCATTATATTTCATTAAAAAATTATTGTGTTGCTTAGTTACCTTCATGAGTAATGAGCGGAGGCGGCGCTCACAGGGGTCAGGGGGGTGGCACAGTGATAAAATTATAGAAATGCAAGCACTACTTTTATCAAACAGAAATTTGTTATTCCTAGCTCATTTTTCTTGACTGAGGTGTCATATGAAAGGGCAGAAACTCAACTTTCTAGAAATGTGATTTTCTCCTTGAAATTCAGATACCGTCCGCCAAATGACTTTTTGGTTTCCTCTCTTCAAATTCATTTTAATCACTCATGCGTTAAATATGCATAATATGAGTGGTACCAAATGAAAGAAGAGGATCTAAGCTTTCCAAATATGTGTCATTTATTAATTATAACTGTGATTACGTTATGATGAAACATCGATAATTTTCGGTTTCGTTTTTTCTGGGACGCACTGTATAATGTAAATGCATATAACAAATCATAACGGTAAGCATCACACATCTGTACATTAAATCCTCGCTTTCGATATAATCATATCCACCCACACGATACATCAAAATAATCACTGAAATCTTTCTGACACAATACACATATGTACATAACAAATATTTAGCATAACAATATTAATATTTAAATAAACAAAAGTGGTTGAAGTTTGATCAACTCACCTGTATGAGCAAAGCACAGAGAGGTGCCCGTTCCAAAGATTAGGAGGCCCTTTATAATACTCTACGAATGAATCCAAGGAACTCTAAATTATTAATACAAAGTCTTTGTTTTACGCAGATTGGTTTAGTTGTGAAATAATTTATCTAAAGGACCTTTTTGCAGAAGGACTATTGTGTCTATTAAAGACCTGTCAGTACACCTTGAAACAGGGAAAAGCAAGCAAAATCTTGTATTCGATTATAGGCCTACTTAATTGAAGAAAGCTATTCCAAAAATATGGTTCAGTGATCTTACAAATGAAGAAACTGAACCAGTATATTGTACTCAATCTCTTGAAATTCCTTGTTTTAAATTTGGAAAAGTGTCTTTACTTATCAGTGACGTAAGCAGCAAACGTTTGTTCGATCTGATATCTTTTAAACATACATCTACCAACAGATGCTGTCTTTTGGTGGAAAATATACTACAAAAAAATATTGACTGATCTTCCGTGTTCGAAAGGAATTTAACGTATACATTGGTACATCGCTTAGGGGAGTTCAATTTTAAATTGCTGTACAATATACTACATGTTAGAAACAATCTTTACAAATGGGGATTAGCAGACGACAGATACTGCCCCCCCCCCCCCCTGTCATAGAGGGCATAATGGACGTGTTTATCGAATGTGAACAGAATAAAATATTTCTTTGATTATATCAAACATGTTGTGAAGTACACTTTTAATATTGATTTTGTCATGGATATCTCTTGTTTACCCAAGATTAATATTAACAGAGAGATAGACGTTGTAACAACGATCGCATTCTGGTGTAAATACAAAATGTTAGTCGTCCGGAATAAGTATGGATTTAATGAAAACCGTTTTAAACTAAAATACGTATTTGAAAGAGAATTAAAAAAACAGAATTGTTGTAAATCAGGAGCTAAAATAGCCAAACCAAAGAGAAACTGTTAAAAGCACTTTGGAGTATCAATATTGTATAGTTGAGAAAATATGTGATTTATATTGATAACATTGAACGTCAATTATATTTGTTCGCACAACTTTATTTTGAAATTTGAATTTCTATTGATAACATTGAACGTCAATTATATTTGTTCTCACAACTTTATTTTGAAGTTTGAATGTAAATAAACACCTCATAAGAGGCACATAAAAAAAAATATAAAAAATTCGCACTGCGACCTCACAAATCTTTTTTTTTTCTCACTCGCCTCGCTTGCTCGCAAATGAATATTCAAACCATCACACCCAACTGCAAAGTATGATGCTTAAGCATTACCTTGTATTATGTATAAAGAAAAACAAATGTTGAAATCATCACTGATAATGTATTCACAATGTAGGGATATAAACCAATGTTTACAAACAAAATATATTTTTGCTTTGAGATTTCCCTTTGTATGTGCCCTATTTCCTTGAAGTGCCATTTTTTTGTTGGTCCCCCCCCCCCCCCACCCACTTTGAAAGTCGCTCTGCCACCCCTGACGGTATGTGTATACAAGTTTAGTACAAAGGTCTTTAATCTAAGGTCACCTTTAGAGGGTTACCAGGCAACCATAGTGTGATCAATTTGTAATGTTGTATTCCCATCTTCTGAATTTAGTGAATGACATGAACAATTACTATGAACATTCTTTTGTTGTCAAGCAATGTATGCATTCATTCTCTTATCCATCATGTAATAATCACCCACTATTGAACAAGTAGTATAACACAATGTTGTACATATGACGTTGGAGAAATTGAAATTAAAATTAAAATTGAAATTGTAGGACAAAAACAAGATGAGCGGAACTTTTGTTTTCTGCAATGATTTACTTTCAATGTATAACTAACAACACACATTGATTACATTACGTTAGGCCTACAATATTCTGTTCAAAATTTATTTTCAATTGGTAGCTTATAATTGCGCGACTAACATTAGCAACCTGCATTTTTATAGATATTTCTTATTGAATAAAGACTACAGCACGGCAAACAAGTCTACTAGGGAATACTGGGATTAGAAGCATATGCATTTTCTGTTCTCTCTTTATTCTCCCTTATACATACTGGTATTAAGATGTAATATTTACATTAATTAGGAAATTCGTTGCACGCGCTGTGTATACATGTACTTTATAATTCACCCATATTTGAACAAAAAGCCTTTTAAGTATCTGCACTTGAGATCCATACCTGTTCATGATTTTTTTTCTTTCTTTTTACTCAAGGGGGGGGGGGGGGTGTGCTGAGTAGAACAAAAACTGAATGCTCCTTAACCCCCCCCCCCCCCCTTCTCACTGAGCGAAATATCGGTCGACGCGATTTTCCCATTTCCGGGGGCAAACAAATAATAATTATGTTGACACTACCCCCTGTTTCTGTTTAAGTGATCTGGATGGGGTAGACACTCCCATTGCACGCCCTTTTAGTATTTTGGTTTTGAAATCAGCAATAATGTAATACTTGAATGTTTAACCCAGAAGAATGTTATAGAAATGTAGAGGGCATATACCCGGATGTAAACTTGGCAGGCATTCATAATTATTTTTGAAGGGAAATTATATTTTTGTTAACATGTGTGCGTTCTCACATTTATTCTTTTCATGAAGAAAAAGTGTTTCTTTGACTTTATTTTGTACTCGTGCTTGCAATTTTGTTTGTACTATTACAAGGTATTTCAGACTGACATGTTTTGTTTTGTTATGGTTTATTCAATTTGTGTTTTTAACATCTATGTTTTGTGCAATGTGTTTTACTATGCTTGCAACATGTACGATTTTGTAATGCAGATTCCTTTTGGAGTTGGATTCTATTCGTTGTATTTTTGTACAGCTGTTAACCAGCCTATTGTCTTGGAAAATAGGCTATATGGCTTCTATTATAGGATCCACCTTGAGAATTCCTTTTGTTCTGGTTTAACTTCTTTAATTGGGATCAACTCAGGCATTCAAGCTACAAACACCAACATGTCAGTTAAATTACAGTTGGAAGTTGTCAGATCGACGTACTTGTAAATATGGATCAAGGAGAATTTCTTATTATCCAAACTCAGAAGCAATATTTCAGCTGCTTCTTAGAGCAGGAGACATACACCCTAATCCGGGACCTCAAAGTTCGTCCGTCACTTATCACCGTGACGACCGCGTACGGGATTCAGTTGAGCACCCTTCGATCAGTCGCATTCATTATACCCCCACTACTCTTCATGAACTGAACCCGCTCCAACATGTTTTGCGATATCAACACCTGCCTACTGAAACTTGGAAGACAATAATGAACTTGGGAATAGCAAAGGTGAAAAAGAAATAGACTCTCTTAGATATTTTCTCAAACATGGAACTGTTGATTTATTTACAATATCTGAGACTCTTTTAGATGACACTGTACTCGATTCTGAGATCTGTAAAGATGGTTATAAATATGAACGAAAAGACAGAAATAGAAGAGGAGGAGGAGTAGGTGTATTTGTTTTTGGATAACATAATGTATAACCGTAGAAATGATTTGGAAGAAAATGAATTGGAATCTCTTTGGATTGAAATTAAACTACACAACACTAAATCCATCATGGTTGTAACTTTTTACCGACCACCCAGCTCAAATGTTCAATATCAAAGTAAAATTGAAGAATCAATAACAAAAGTTTGTGAATTGAATCATGAAGTTATCGTACTTGAAGACTTTAATTTTAATATGAACTCTACAAGTGAATCAAAGTTCATAAATGGTATCTGTCGGCAAAACGGTATGAAGCTAATTATAAAATCTTCTACGAGAATTACTGAAACTTCGAGTACGTTGATTGATATAGTTTTAATAAATTTTCCTAAGAATGTCAAGCAAAGTTATGTCCTCTCTCTCGGACTGAGTGATCACAATCTTGTATACATTGTTCGTAAACTGTATAGACCCATTGTACAACCCAGGATGGTAACATATAGATCATTCAAACATTTTGATGAGAATGTGTTTTTGCGGGACGTACATGACATCGATTGGTCAATTTGTTCTATAGGAAATGCCGACATTTCAGATGCATGGTTTATGTGGAAATGGAAATTCAGTGAAGTTTGTGATAAACACACTCCACTTGTAACACATAGAGTTCGGGGCTATAAGACAAAGTGGGCTACAAATGAATATGTATCTCTCACTAGATTACGGGATAGGCTAAAACGAAAAGCTGACAAAAGTAGACGGTTATTGGATTGGAAATATTATAGAGGGGTTCGAAATCACCTAAATAATTTGCGAACTACCTTGAAAAAGAAGTATTATGAAACTGGTGTTCGAGAAAATAGAACAAACCCCCGGAAACTTTGGAAACTCCTAAAATCATGTAATGCAAACGATAAGTCTGTAAATGATATACAGGGTTTAAAGATCAGTGGAGTTGTTGAAACTGATAAATCAGTTATTGTGAACGAGTTAAACAAATATTTTGTCTCTATTGGTGTAAGTAAAAATGACTCTCAGAGTGGTCATGGTGATGCTGGTAGATATTTTTAATCACTTCCTACCAGATTTATGTTTGATGAAATAAGTGATGATTTTGTCATCAATGAGTTGAAAAGATTGCAAACCAATAAATCACCTGGCCAAGATAAAATAAGTTGTCTACTGCTAAAAATAGCTACCCCGGTCATTTACAAACAGCTTACTAAATTCTTCAACTTGTCATTACAATCGGGCAAGCTACCACCTGAATGGAAAGAAGCTAAGGTTATTCCTTTGTTTAAGGGTGGGGAGAGATCAGACTTGAATAATTATAGGCCCATTTCCAAAATACCTGTCGTTATGAAGATCATGGAACGGGCAGTACATAATCAATTGCAAGAATATCTAACAGAAAATAATGTTCTCTCTCCGAATCAATCAGGTTTCGTAAAGGTCATAGTACCCATACTGTTTTAACCTATTTTTCTGACTTTATTTATAGACAAATGGATAAGGGTCACATGACAGGCGCGGTCTTCATAGACCTGAGCAAGGCTTTCGACTCTGTAGATCGTAAAATACTGTTAGAAAAGCTTTGTAAGTACGGTATACTGGGTCAAGAAATTAATTGGTTCATGGAATACTTGAGTGATCGGAAACAAAAAGTTGTACTTGGAAAATATGAATCAGATTGGGTACAACTTTGTCAGGCGTATCACAAGGCGCCAATTTAGGCCCGCTGTTGTTTATTGTCATGGTGAATGATCTTCCTAAGGTAGTATTCAAATGCTAAGTAATGTTATATGCAGACGATGCTGTACTGTTTTTTAGTAGTAAAAAAGTGAGGACATTGAATCGGCCTTGAACTTTGATTTGAAACTTGTTTATGAGTGGGTAAAAGAAAACAATCTGGCATTAAACCACAAAAAAACAGAATTTATGTTATTTGGTTCACAAATGAAATTGGCTAAACTTGAAAAATCTATATGCATTCAACTCGAGCAACACCAAATCTCTCAGGTTTATATCTATAAATACTTAGGAGTCTGGCTAGATCCAACATTGAGCTGGAAAGAACACGTGACATAAACGAGTAAAAAGATAGGGTCAAGGATAGCATTACTTGGTCGTTCAAAAAGATACCTACCTTTGGAGGGACTGAAGCTTCTTGCCGATGCATTAATTTTGCCTTTATTTGAATATTGTTGTAATACATGGTCTAATTGTTCACAAAATGTCCGAGATGTAATCATTAAACAACACAAGAAAATGGCCAGAGTAATCTTGGGGGCCAATGTAAGAACCCCAACTCAAGAAAAATTAAATTTTTCTTTATAAAGGGAAAATATGTGTTGCACTATTTAGGTGAAAGCAGAGCTCTGTGGAAAAGAGATTATCCTTTAACAAATAAATAAATAAATAATGAACTATTATTCTATGAATATTATATGAACAAATGAGAATGCCATGAAACTTTCTCTTAATATTATTTTTTACATATTCCAACATTACAATGTGCAAACATCAATTTTGATTTATCAACGATAAAAAATGTGAATTGTGTACTTTCCACCAAATTGTGTTGGTAATGTTCATAGCTATTCATTATGCACAATGGTAAAATTCTACAAACGCCACCAACGTGCTAGACACATGGCTTGTGATTATAAAAAGCGTGTGTTACGACATCGCGCTTGTGACTTTTTGCCAAGTGCCAGGTAGTTCAAAAATTCTAAAACTGACAAGTATCCCAGTCGAATACACAAACTTTATTCATTTTCTTCAAACCTACACCATTGGGGTTTTCGTAGTTTATATATTAGTAAAAGCATTCTCGTACATATACTTTTATAGTAAAATTGTTCAATCCTCAATACAAGTTTGACAGATTTTATATATTTTTTCTTAATTGTGATTTCGTCATTTTTTAAAACGATTTCGGTAAAATTGACATTTACGTTAAGGGATATATTATAAATGATATCTCTATATCGTAAGATTGTTGCATTTGGAGTGTCAGGCGCATAGGAGCCGGAAGTGGGGGCAGTTGCCCCCCAACCAAAAAAGTAGGGGGGGGGGCAAAACGCATTTTTGCCCCCCCCCCCCTCCAAAAAAAAAGAAGAAAGTAGTAAAGGAGTACAGATGGTTTGTATTTTAACCCCAAAGAACATAACAATAATAAAAACCTGAATTAAATCACATATAAAATTCAATTTAAAGAAAATGAAAGTTAACAGGAATTAAATTTCCTAAACATTGCGCATGCCACCTATATTTATTAATTGAGGTTTTTATAATAGCGATACGCGCATATCGTAAATATATTGTGAGAGAATGGGAAAGCGTGTCTATTTTTTTTTATAGGGGTGAGAAGATATGAGCCCCTGAACGCTAGCGTAGAGATTGGGGGAGGGGGGGGTAATTCCTTTTTATGCGTTTGTTGAAAAATTTGAAATTCCCAAATTTACAGTCAGGCGAAAAAATATGCTTATTTAGAAGCCTTTATGTTATGGTCTGCAAAACGGCTGGGCTCGGGGGCTCGATCCCCCCTCTCACTTTTTGAAAAAGTATATTACAGAGAAAAAGAAAGAAAGAGAGAGAGAAAAAATAAGTGACTTGCCAATGTCACAAATGTGGTATCAAAATATGCTAATCTGACGGTGTACAGAAGTGTACAAGGAATGATACAGATGGAAGGGATGTAGAACAAATATAAAATGACTCATTCTCGGAACAAACTTAAACTATTCGCACTCATTAGTACTTTCTCCCTCGGCCCGATGGCCCTCGGGAGAATATTTCTAGTTGATGTTCCTTCGATGCGAATAGTATAGAGATATCGACTGCTTTGAGGCGCGCCAAGGGGTCATGGCAGGATCTGCGTGATAAAGTCAGCCAGACCTCGGATATTAAAGGAATCGATATGTCTTTCATATGCCGAATCGAAACAAAAATCTACCAAGGATCCTTACCTTATCCTTTTATTTATTAAAGATTGGTAAAAACATCACGGAAAATCCGAGACACTGTCTGCTTATCTTTGCCGGAAAAAGGACTGAAATTTTCGATCAGTTGGGAAAAGCACTGTATGGTGTCCGAGCTCGCTCAAAGAACATTTTTTCACGTTTACCAATGGGTATGTTAGCAAAATTGTATTATTTTCCCGGTAACCGGAATTTTGAGGGATCTCACTTTTGGACTATTAATCGGTTTTGGCATTTTTCGTTTCTTTACTTGAATGGCTGAAATCACGATTCCGATTTCGACCATCAGATGGCTGGATTTCTTAAGTGAGGTATATAATTTCAGCTAGATCCCCGAATGTCAATGTATATGTGTATACTATCCAATAAACAAAAATATTAGGTTGAATGAGAAACACGATAATATAGCGGGGTAGAGTGAAATGGAACACTGTTAAAAGGGTGTGCAGGCTTACAGGTATAGACCAGTTTTGGGAACGCCCCCCTCTCAAAAATGAAATGGAAGCTCTTATTACCAATCGTGTGAAAGAATATTTGTTTACTAATACATGACGATGATGATACTGGATAGATATCGCGTAGTCCCATATACATCTTTCTGTGTAGAGTGCTTGTAACTTTACCAAGACTGGGCCTAATTTCTTATCATTTTGATGATTCCAGAACCTTGCAGTACACACCAATACTTTTATGCTGGATGATCAACCTGTTCTGATCGATTCTACAACGTTTCTTGTTCAATGCAATCGCATGGCCAGAACTGGTGTATACCTTTAACAGAGAGATAGAGTGAGAGTAAAATAAAAAGAGGGGAAAAAAAGATAGAAAATTACGGTTACGTTCAAGAACTCATGCTGTAATTCAAATGCTTTTAATTTGAAAATGTTGAACAGGGGAAGGGCATACATGTACATACCTAAGTGGAGAACCGAACTACACTGTACGATTGAAGTTGGGTCTGCATTTTAATTGAGTTCTGGTTATGCGATTTTATCGTAAAAGAAGCTGTCTGCGGAAGCAATTATGAATGATGGTTAGGTAGTGCTCTGAAATGCACGTGTACTATGAGGCTTAGAATTTATATAAAATGTAATGAAATTGATTGTTAAAAGTCACATGCACTGCACATAGATATGAGTAGGCCACACATGCACGTGGTGGTATGTGTTCCAAACTTTTCAGCTATGTGTAATAATTAAGGGATATTTGAAGCGCAATCTTTTCAGGGGACATTTTTACTATTTGACTTACAAAGGGTAAAAAAGCTATACAATCGAAGAAGTAAAACAAAATCTGTTTTGCCAGACATCAATCTTGAAATACTTTTCCATGAAGACTCTATTAATTCCAAATTTCTTTTTTTCATGGCTTCTGTAAATAGACAAATCTGTCCCTCAAAACTCGAGAAAAGCTTGACATAACTACCATTACTTCTCGGCTATGTAACTATTGTCAATGTCAAGTATTACCTCTTCCTCTATTACAGGAAATAAAAACAGCCAATTTTTCAAAACAGGAAACTGTAATAGTCATGATTAGTTTCTATCTTCTCACGAAAGCGATATGGATAATTGCGGTCTCTTCGCTTACGGCGAAATTGTCTGCTAATATGATGCATAATTGTAATAGTGAAAGAAAACTATAATCATGAAAAAATGATAATTAGGATTCCCCCCGGAAATTGTTTTTGGAAAAATATAGTAATATAAAAGTGTTAAATCTTAGTTTTTAGTTATCGCGTGTTCTAGAATGCGAGTTTCAGTATTACAAACCGGAAAGAAATATTCTCTTGATTAATCTGCTCCTCGCATGATACTAAACAAGAATATAATATTAAAGAATAATGTCTTGTGATTCGTAGTGATCGATCACAACACAGGATACGATCGGGCCTTGCAATCTTGTGGAGTGAAGACTACAACGGGATTGTCAACCCAGAAATGGATAAACCAAAAGCGCAAAACTGGACATCATCACGATGGTAGGACAGTGAAACCTGTCTATAAAGACCACCCAAGGGAGACAAGAAAAGTGGTCTTTATAGGCAGGTGGTCTTTATGTACAGATGCCTATAGTACATGTTTCAATGAGAAACCATTTTCAAGGGGAACAAAAAATGTGGTCTTTGTAGACAGGTGGTCTCTAAAGCAGGTTTGACTGTCTAATGATAATGAATTAACACAATGAAACAGTGTAAAAGAGTACCTTGTCCATAACTTGGTTAGCCTGACTATGCAATGCGAAGGAAAACCCTGATAATAATAATGATAATAATTATATCGATAATAATGATTATATGCTGTTGTTCCCATGATACCTCGGCTTTAGCCAAAGGGAAGTTTCACTCAATTGTTATTGCTTGTAAATAACTTACGAAATTGGCTATCAAGTCTCATTGTATTTGTCGAGTGAAAGCTGCTTTGAAATCCACGCAAAGTAACAAAAGCAGATATTCGAAAAGCCCCATCGAAACCAAACCATCCATTCACTGAACTGCACAAACAGCTAAAGGTCATATCTGTGTATTACCATAAATCTCAAAAGGGATGATTAGCCTACTAATACGGGAGGGGGGCTTGAGAGGGTTGCCCCCTAAAAAACCGTTTATTTTTAATTCGATACCAGCGATCTATAAATGTCGCTGAAATGACATGATTTTCCAGGATATACTTTTGTATGCGTTTGTTAGAAAATGACAAACTCCCAAATTTAAAGTCAGGCAAAAGATATGCCTATTAGAAGCCTAAATGTCAGGGCCCTCGGAACGGGGGGCTAGGGGGGGGGGACTCGAGCCCCCGGTCCCCTCACTTTTTGAAAAAGTATGTTAAAGAGAAATAGAAATAAAGAAAAAAAAAAAGAATGGTGACCTGTTAGTGTCACAAATGAGGTATCAAAACATGCTGATCTGACCTTATGTAAATGCCTAAACACCCAGAGCTTGTTGGGCTCCGCCCCCTATATGCTTATCTGACCGTGATTTAATGCCTAAAACCCTGAGCTACTCGGGGCGCTGCCTTCTTTACCCCACACCAATTAGTGACCTGGCAGTGTCACAAATAAGGTATCAAAATATGCTCATCTGACCGTAATTAAATGCTTAAAACTCCTGACTCTGCCCCCTGGACCCCAGCAGGAGCCCGAGGATGGGCCCCTGGTGATGCTTATGTGACCCGAATTAAACGCCTCAAAACCGCTGACCCCTCCTCCGGGGCTTTCACCCTGGACCCCACGCCAAGTTACGCTCCACTCGCATGTAAAATGTGAGAGCGGTAGTGATGCGGATCCCCCCCCCCCCCCAACAAACAAAAACAAAAAACGTTTTTGCTCATTACGCCACTGGATAGGGTGGGGAGTGCGAGGGGGATAGGTATCCCCCACTGGCAGGGAGAGGAGGTTGTCTGTACAGTTCTAACCCCCTCCACCCCCCCCCCCCCCCCACACACACACCCTTTTATAGAAACATTCATGTTAAAATTTAAATCTTCTCTTTTTAAATGCCAGTAACTGAATAAAAATAGTTATAGAACGTCCTAAAGTGAGTCCGTTTTTTTTTCCCCTCGAGATCTCACATCCATCACCAGTCGTACATGTATGTGTGTATTCGCGCGAGAAATTCCGGTGCTTGGTTACTATCACCCCCCCCCCCCCTCCCCCAACCACCCACCCATCACACACACACACACACGCACACACACACACGCACACACACAAACACACACTCCTCGGAACGGGTCTACGATACTGAAATCAATCATTGCAGGATTGACACTTGAATACACTCAACCTAATTCGTCGTACTTGTGATCAGCACTGTAAATGAGGAAGTCTGCAATCCATAATCATGACATATCATCATATAATGCACTCGGAAAGGTGGAAGATGGGCATAACGATGGATTCTCTACTTGGTTTGGTGACGTGTTTATTAATTATAACAAGTAAGTGTCAACATTTAATCCTTGTATCTTTGTTTTGCTTTGAAATTAACAAAAAATATTGTACCAAAGTTAATGAATACAAAGATACGCACTGTTGTTTTATTTCAACGATTTCCATGCAAGCTAGTTCGTGATAAAACTGAATTATTCGGTCTTTATGATGGGCATGCAATGCGCCATTGAGTTGCGTACCGCTCGTATGTATTTTTTTAGTTCGTAGGAAAATTTGGTTTATATTATCTTAATTTGAAGTCAGTGCCGTGAACGTGTTGATAATGGTAACCTGTATTCTATAACTGTTCATTTATTTGTTGATTTTGTTTTAAATGGAACAGAGATGTTCAATGTCACCTACTCACCTCAGCAGTACAAACTTGACTGGCCTATACATACAGGGGGTGTTTCATAAAGCTGTTCGTAAAGTTACGCATGACTTTACGAACGACCTGTATATGAAAAGCCAAATGGGATGCTCAATCATTATTAAATAAATCAACTGAATTTGAACTGTGCAGATGTAGATTAACATTCTTATGATAACAAACATTTTTAATGCAAAGTATATCTTTTGCCATAATTTAATTGAGGTTATTGAAAATATCAGAAAAAACTTTGGGCATCCTATCTGGCACTTCATATACAAGTCGTTCGTAAAATCATGCGTAACTTTAAGAACAGCTTTGTGAAACACCCTCCAGGACTCTGCTTAAATAATCACTTGATCATACTGGTGATCAGTTCTCAAAAAACAACTGCCTGTTGATATACCCGAAGGAGATATTGTTTTCATGTGCGCAGTCATGACAATACCACCAAAGAAAGTATCTTGTGTTGGTCAATATTACAGTGGCCAATTCAATCAATTCAATTAAATTCAAGATTTATTTCAACATCCAAACATTCAGTGACATTAAATATTTATGGTCGACAGCCAAAGGCTGACAGAACCCTCACAACCATATTTATACTTTTTTTTTTTTGGAATTTCAATCGGGAAAAACAAATAATAATAAATGACTATTCTGACACTCGAAACATTTTGTGAATATCTTTACAGGATCTGTTGCTTTGGTTGTGACGAGTGGAGGACCCGTTACCACCTTCGTCGGCGGACAATCCGAGATGACATGCTCCTTCTCTCCTACCAACTCACAAGGATCATCGTTTGCTTGGTCTTTTGACGGTCAAAATGGACACAGCAGTCAGATCGGCACCTGTGACATCACACGATGTGCGCGGGCAAATCCAGCTCTGCACCAACTGGTCATATCGGCTGATAATAACATGGGTAGGATGAAACTCATCGTGTTTGATACGGTTTCATCGGATGTTGGGAATTACACCTGTTTGGTCTCGACCAGCGAGGATGCTCAATCGGCCCTGGTGAAACTGAACGTTACTGGTAAGAGCCCGATTAAGTCATTATGCAGACGTCGTCGTGATGGAGTGTGAATCCGTGCTATTAAGCGGGTCTGGTACGATTGGGGTTGTTGTTGTTGTTGTTTTGTTTTTATGGCGTTCATTCAGTACTGAATCTTTAAGACTTATCTTCTGTTATATAAGAAAACTTATTTACCAATAAAGAAAACTGAAAATACAAACTGTAAAAATATGATTGATCCACCATTATCGCAATATATTAGGAGTCTCTTGATGGTTTATAAATTCGTAGTTCTGTTTTATCACTTTAATCTGGTTAGACCGTTTCGGTTGCATTGTAAGCTTTGCTCGGCGTGAAACAGGCTTCTTGGCTACTACTATGCGTGCGTGCGCAGTGATCTTTTAGTTTTTTATTAAACACACAGGCCCGAATTCACAAAGGAGGTTTGTCGACAAACCTCAGTTTTCGTGCGTCATATGACGCGTTTCGACACGTTTTTACAAACCAGGTTCGTAAAAAACGCGTCAAAACGCGTCATATGACGTACATAAACCTCGGTTTGTCGACAAACCTCCTTTGTGAATTCGGGCCAATGTGCCTAGACCACTCAGTAACACAGAAACACTCAATTGAGTCACATCGTATAGGGGCGCTCCTAACCGAAATTCTAATCGATTCGAGTAATATTGCTAAACATATATATGTTTATTTATTCTTATTGACACAATATCATTATTTGTAAGCATACACTAAAGTGGGCTTTTTTAAAAGTATTTATGCATAAAATTATATTTTTAAAAAACATTATTCATTATATAGAGCCTTTATGCGCTTTAATATTGATGTGTTTGTTTAAGAAGCGAACAAAATTCTTGAGGCCTTTTTTACTTTACTTATATGACCTCCTTTGGGATCTTTAGATCCGTCTGTGTAAGTGTGCTTTATATAGTCTTTATTACATATCGAGATCTGGCTTCTTGATAGTGTAGGTTGTAATTCGTGCTGATTATATTATGTAATACTGTTGATAAAGCGGATGGTATGTAATGGTATGTAATGCCATGATTGAAATGGTATTTTTTCATTTTCGTCAACCTTACCCGATTCCTCGACCATGTTCTCATGTTATATGCTAAGACCAAAGGGTTTTTTATTTTAAAAAATAAGATATTCATAATTCCAACAGTTGTTTGTATATTTTTGGATATTGGGGGCTGATTTCACCATAAATTAATATTTATTCATCAACATTTTTCTCCTTATGGCTAGAGGTTCTTCTCCTTTTTCTTTAAGCAATGTTTGTTATGAGTTACAATAGGGACACCAGTTATAGTTAAAGCTTGATGTTGTACCGAGTTCAACGTATTCTTCACTAAGTTTGAAGCCGGATCATATCCTTAGTAGCCATAGTTTAAAAAGTCATTTTCCCAAGTTTCCAGTTATTTTCTTCAAAACATTCAATTTTAACTATATCCTGAATTTGTGCTCCTGTACAAAGTTCAGGTTTCAGTTCACTTTTTTTTTAATGTTAGAAGTGAAACTGTTTTTTAATGAGATATTGAATTCTCCAGTATTTATACCATTTATATTTTCACTTCCTTTTCCAATGGTATATCATGCATCACAATATTGAATAAAATTGGACCAGGGCACTTCCTGGTGGTAAACCATTGCTTAGGGAAGATGTTTTAGATAGTGTCTGCCTATTCCTCACTTGGAAGGTTCTTTTCTGTTATAAGTTCTTAATAAATGTAAACATTTCCTTTTACTCCTAGTTTGTGTAATTTATATGATAAACCACAACGGATCACATGCCTTATTTACATCACAAAAACAAACTATGTTCATAATTCCCTAAGCTTTGCTGGATACTATTTTCAAGTATTATAATGATTAGTATATGTGGAGCTACTGTCTCCTCCGAATCCGCACTGTGTGCTTGGAAGAATTGTTTGTTCTTCTTCTAAATACCAATCTATTCTTCTATAAACGATATTGTCCAATATCTTTATAAGGACTGGAGTTAATGTTAATTCATTGCATTGTCAATAACTATCGACATAAATATGCTTAAACTAATAAGGGTACAGCCGTTCTTCTCCCTCTCTTCCCCAGAGGAAAAAAGCGCTTGTCTGAATTTTTTCACACTTATACCTGTCTTGAGATAACGGTGAGATTTCCGGAATCATTGCATTGAAGAAAAGAATGGCATCCCCCCCCCCCCCCATCCTTATACGGACAATCATGAAATCTGTGCCCAACCTGTCTCCTTCTATTCTGTTTGTTTAACGTGAGTGTGTTTGTGGGGGTAGACGTTTTAAAAACACCTTTGTGTGTTTTCCAACATGATCATAGGGTTTGTCTTTTTTCTCCAATTTAGCAATAATGAAGGCGTGAGATCATTATACATGTACAATACAAACAACCACGACATCAACAACGATAAAGAAAAGAAACATGGATGAGTGACAGTTGGTTTCTTAACATGCACGTTTCCCAAAAGTGAAAACCGATTCTATCTCTAAAGTTATGATATCTAATAGAACAAAACATCGACATGACTAAATTTTGTTCGTGCTAGCTATCAGAATTCCGCTTATTGTTTTTTATAACTCTTGTCACTTTCCTTTTATTGCAGAATGTTCTGTCCACCACCCTACCATAGTTTGCCCCGGCAACGTAAGTATCGGTTCTTTCATGGGTCTCTCATGTTCGTACCTCACACCTGACCAGTCTCCGGGTCAGCTCACACGGATCGCCAATATATACCTTACAGACTCTTTGATAACTCCCTTTGCAAGCGTGCCGAACTTTGATATTACTGTGAACGTCACCCGGCGGAGTATTCCGAATGCCACCGAGGTAGCGACCGGACTGCGACTGACGACGATTTGCTGTAGGAGTGAGTCCTCTCTGACATGCAGGGCACCTGATGGACAAAACTTATGTTCTGACGTCTGCATTACCAATGTTCTGTGTAAGTTTAGCAGAGAACACATGTTTGCCTTATAATGCCATATATCATAATGGTACATTAAAGATTAGCTCACAGTCTTGTCCTAACTGAACTGTAACCATGCTGGATTTGTCCATACGTAGGCTTAATTAGATGAGGCTTGAAGGTAGGTAGGTTTATCGACTATTCCAACGTCAAACAGTTTGAATTAGTTCTACTGTCTCTGTGACTTTATCTCATTGTGGAAGAATAGGCCTATTCTAGAGAGCCTCGACTCCAAGGGGAAACAACGTTGGATGTAGGATGTAAGTGAAATTGAAGAGACTGTTCGATTCCATTTCAAAACAGAGCCTGGTTGTAGGATAGACTGAACATAATGAAGCACTGAATATCTTGTAAAGAGGTAGACTTTCCACCAACATTTCAGCCTTTCCAAACATCCCTTTAACATCCAATCTGCAGATCCACCTTCTGACATCGTCTTGACACAATCCCCACCGGAACCTTGGCAGGAAGGCTCGCGGGATGCCTCCATTCTCTGTCAGTCTAATGGTTTTCCATCACCAACCGTCTCCTGGCGGAGAGTTCTCTCGGGTGGCTTACCTGGAGAAGTCCTGGCGAACGGTACAGGGATGTCCAGATTGTCCTTCCTGGTGGTTCAGCGTCATCTTGCTGGAGTGTACCGATGTGAAGCCGATAATCACATGGAGTTGATAGCGGGAACGACGAAAAACATCTCGGTGCAATGTGAGCTCTTTTTTTACGTTTGTGCAGGGAGGTGAAAGAACAGGAGGCGAAACTCTTGTAATTTATTCAAACGCATTCTTAAGTTCTAAAGCGTAACAATGGGATGTGTAACATTCCACTTGGCTTTGAAGTTCCATGCTCCGAACCGCGCTTCCACTGCGGGGAATTTCGGAAGCCAGGCACCAGTTTTACATTTATTACAAAATATTAAATTACCGGCAAAATTACAGTGTAAATTAAAAACTTTATATGAGAATTTTATTGGGAATAGTGCATCAAACAAATTTTCAAATTTAGAACTCCGTCCTGCCTTTAAATTGTGTGCCAGAGTTGGTAAAAGAAAAATTACATCCTGTCAAAAACTCAATATTTTAGGATGATGCGCTAATTTGTGCATGCTTTAATGTCCCGTTATTTGATCCATGATTTACAATCTTCAATAACATTAAGTTTGCTAATGCGTGTTTTCGCGTGTTTTTTGTATTTTTCAAGTTTAAAAAAGAATGAAATTACACAAGTTTGTGTTCGCTTGTTCTACTCTTTACACATTCAACAATGGATGAGAAATCATTGGAAGGGACAGCGAACAGTTGCTGTGATACCATTTTCTGATGTAGGAATTCTAAATCCTAAAATTTCATGCGCTCTTTTATCTCACCACCTGGTCAACAGCTGCAGATTAGCGCATAACTTTCCGGCGGCTTGGAGCATGGGGTCAAAGGAGAACGGCTTGATTCAAGTCCTTCTCTATCACGTCCCTGGTTTGTGTGTAGTTCTTGTAGGAATATTGTAATCAGTAATCATACTATGACATATTCACAAGTTACAATAACCTTAGACCTGATACACAATCTATAACCTTCTAAGAACCTCCGAAATTAATAATTGAAACAACGTAATGTTATACATGGGACATAGCATTTGTATGGCACCATATATCTGTTTAAAAAAACATTCAAGAGGTATATCATTCATTTGAGTACTGGAATATTTTTTAAATAAAACATGCAGATCCCCCACACATTGATCGCCGGGTGCCCGTCGTTCATTCCGATGAAGGGACTGTAGCCATCCTATCGTGTATCGTCGACTCCAATCCTTCAACGGCATCAATGATCACGTGGTCCACTCCTAACCAATCACAGATCGCTACCGATGTAAGACACTCTGAGACAGTACTGGAGAGCAGATTGGTGTTTACAGAGAAGGTCCACAGAGGTGTCTTTGGAAACTATACTTGTACCGCCGTCAATGCACTAGGGAGAGATTCGTTTGTAATTCAGCTGACTGGATACTGTAAGATATTGCACATCTATGATTTTGGATCTTATTTAGAACAGGAATTCTATTTGTAATGCCATGACATTTCAACAAAAAAAACTTCAAGAATTGCCCGTCAGTTTATTTACCACATTTGTTCAAAACCCTATTACTGTTATTGATGATAGGCCACTTGTTAAATCTAAGAAGAAAAAAGTGGAATAATTTAGTGCACTTTGGCATATCTTATCAAAGATCATTCCAAGAGGAAGAGACAATAGTTGTCATTGGGAAATTTACAATAATAATGACTGAGACAAACCATCGTTCTTTACAAGAGAACGAAGTGTGGAATACATTTCAGAAGCTAAAGGATAACAAAATTTCGTTCAAATTCTATCACAAAAGGCTATCCTGATCCCCCGTACAACTTGCAAGTTGTCAGCTACTCGGATACGTCTCTCACTCTCTCCTGGAGTCCGGGCCAAGATGGTGGCTTGCCGGTGACGTTCACCGTTTCTTACTGCGTCAACGTCACCCAGACGGAAAGGTGCCGCAAAGAGCAGGGAATAACGGATCAGCAGTTCACGCTCGATGGCCTTAACAGCTACACTCTGTACAGAATTACCGTCCTCGCAGAAAATGACATCGGGAGCAGTGGAAATGTTGACATCGTTGCATCTACTGCTCGTAAGTCGCCAGAGGGTGAACCTGTTACATTAATAAAAAAATTACACCTGTAATTTTAGCCATAAGCAATATGACAATATACCAAACAGTGCCTGAAACACATTTGGAGACAGAGAATATAATATTGTCAGGCCCAGAAATGTTGGACGACGAGAAATTGGTCAAGATATAAAACAGCTAAGTAAATACTTCAATGATTTATGTAAAACATACTCGGGCATTGATCACGTAGTTAGTTGTTACTCTAAATCCGGTAGTTGAAGAAGTTTTTGTCATGTTAGCCCCGGACAGTCAACGTCGCTTTCCATTGAATAAATCACCTACCTACTTATCAGAAACAATTGCTGAAACTTTGGTACCAACATTTAATTGTTAAACCGTTTGATAGATCAGGGCACCACTGAAGTGTAGCTAGTATTAGTAAAAAAAAAAAAAAAAAAAAAAAAGGGATGTGTGAGCGTAGACTTTGGGAAAACAAATGCATTTATAGAGGTTTCGTTCTGTTTTGTTTTTCTTGCAGCGGGAACTGTGGATGATATTGGTAAGTCTGTGATCTTATTTCTTTTTAATAAAACCAGTTTTCAATTTATACTAAATGCCAGGCGTCATTTCCTAATGCCGTGTTAGGGGGAAGCACAAAGCTTTTTCCTTATATGTTAGTTATCCTGTAAATGGCATTGCTTTTATGATGCCAAAGTGAGAATTGTAATATAAACAGAAACCCAGATATCCTTCCTGTTTCAATCGAAGTGTAGAATAAAATGACAATGACAGTATTGCGATTAATTATTACAAGAATTTCCTCGAGTGGAAGATTGTAAATACTGAGTTAATCTTGCTTGAATTATGGTAAATCTTGCATGGCATATATTTACACATTCCCTTTCTTTTTCAGGTATAAGTGCAACATATGAGATGAAATCGGGAAGACTCGACATTTCTTCGACTGAAAGTGATACAAGCGACCTTTGCATTCATGCTGAGTATCATGTCGGAGGGTTGCGTAATATGAATGAGACGTGTTTACTTCCGGGTCAGACGGTTTACATCCGGAATGGCGCCAGAGAGCACCAGCTTTGGCTGGTTGTATGTGGGCGTGGCGTGTGCAGCGCTTCATCTCGTGTGGAGTACCTGGATAACAGCGATGAAAGATGGAGTATGTATTCTAACCTGTCAGACAAAGATAAGATTTGTTGAAATTTGGACAACCCTTTGAGACAAAACTAGCTAGACAAGCCCTTAAAATAACGCGTACACCCACCCACCCACCCACCCATACCCACACCACACATAAACATACACACAATAATATATGCGTCTAATATAACGAAAGATGTAGTGATGGTAGACCGTAATTTGTACGAGAGAACATGAGACTATTTCAAACTCGAATGTTTACATTGATTTCAGACTAGGGAAAAATCCATTTCTCTTTTGTCCTGCTATAGCCATTAAGAAAGTAGGAAAAATACAAATCTCGCAAACACTTTACAAGAATTGTTTTTTTTTCTTCATTATTTTCTAATTCTTTATTTTCTATTTGATTTGTTCTAGGTCTGCTTTTCATCTTGGTTGTTACACTGGGCGGTTGTCTGGGAGTCACTGTGTTAGTTCTTCTCTTCTTCGGCTTGTATCGTTTAATATCCCAAGAAAGACGATGTAAGAACGACTTTCACTATTTATTATCAAACATAATTTGCCTTAAATCTGTAAGGGCTTCTTTCTGATAAAGACCATCGGTTTTAAAAACAAAACTCATTTCAGGTTCTATAATTATGAGGTTAACTAATAATTCATCAAAATGCTTCTCTAAATTTTGTTCCAAGATTTCTAGTAACATTTTAGAGGACAGCTCGGTGGCTCAATTACCGAATTTTAAACTGGTTTCAAAACACTTAATGATATATTTTTACTTTCTTTTAATTTTAAGCATGGAATTCTTTGGACTTAGACGGCATGTCGAGTATTCAACGTGCTCTTCCCATACCCCCTGCATGCGCCCTTGCGATAGGAATTGGGTCCTCTTCTCTCAGAAAGGATGATGACACGGAAATTGTAAGTAATCATTTGGCAAGAGGAGTTATAATTTTGACAGGTTCTACATTTCTCTTATAACTTTTCTGCAATATATACACAACTATGATAATGTACTTTTCCTGGTCCTAGTTTAGTTATTTTAATTTGAAAAATGTAAAAAATCATGATTCTGATTGGCCGTTATCTTCATGTTTTCAGCAGAACTATGATGCGATAGAGAACCTCAAGGGTAAGGAAATAAGTGATAACCAGCGTAACGCAAGCATAAATGCCTCGAAGAATACCACCACTCAATCAACAACAAAGTCCCCTCAAGACGATGTGTTTCCTCGTACACCAGACGGCTACATGAAGATGGAGGCAGGCAAGACTGCCATTCTTCAAGACCAAGGCACCTACACCACTCAATTGCATTCTGGACTTAACGCAGGAAAGGAACCAGAGGCATTCTCCTACGGAAACACCATCGACCAGAGTTTCGTGACAAGCATGAGTTGCAAGGGTGTTGACCTGCCCCGCATCGAGGTCAACGATGATACCTACACTGTCGCCGAACGCAACAAGGATACCGTTTCTGACTACATGGTACCGACCAGTCCAGGGTGTGATGTTCAAGACACTGCACTGTGACATTGTTAAAACCCTTTCAAAGTCAACTGCTTCTCATCCACGCCCGGACGCTTCCATATTTCGTAAGGTTTAAAAGACAGTAATGCGATTTATATGGGCACCTCTAACCAGCTTTGCACAAATATTATTATATATCACATTATCATGTTGTGAGATAAAAAGTCACCGGTGTTCTGAAAAGCCGGGCGCTTCGGTCATCTCCACTTATCATTATATTCTAGTACACGCTTGATAGCTTCGCGGTGTTTGTGTCAATTGTTTTAATAAATTCGGTTCAAAACATTATTCTGAATTTAATTTCTATAATTACACTATTAGGTCCTAGTAATATATTTCAATATCTGGTTGATAAACAAGTGGAATGAATACACATATTGAATGTGCCCTTTAAATTTGTTTGGTACCCACATAGTCAAAATTGGTCAAAACATTTACGACGGCTAAGTGTTTCTTGTATACAAATTAATCTTCGTGTAATTCATTTAGTGTATAAAGTTAACAACGGCATTCGTCATAAATAAGGGGTCTCCAACCGTCCAACGTATCTAGAGGGTTTGAAAAATCTAAATTTGGTACATGAATACAATTTAAGAAAAAAGCTTAACACCAAACTGTTCAATATATCAGAAAAATGCAAACACGTTGTGAATACTTGATCGGAATACTGACGAAAGATGAGATGCAGGTATCACACCACAGCCTAAGGCTGTAGAAATTAGGGGAAATGTTTCTGTGTTAGTATTACCACTTTATAGTCTTCGGGAGTGGTTTTCAAATTAAAGCAATCTCATAATTCTTTTGTCTATGCATCAAGTTATTAATAACGCACGAAATGTACTGATATATATTTAGAAGCACTAGTTGAAAGTATTTGAAAGAGTTTACTCTTGGAACGTTATGAACTGCAATATCTTCAATATACGTTTTGCACTGATTTAATGTTTCGAATATATACATCTTTTTATTTTTGTAAATTTTATGACAAATATTTTTTTTCAGAATGTATTTTTTTTTCTGGTCATGGTTGGTTAAAGAAATTGTATGAAGCGGATTGGCATTCACCTTCTTCTTTCCAACCAAGTCACTGTTCGTATTCATCTTAATCATACTTTAAAGTTTTCCTTTGATTCTTAAAGGTAAAGACCAGTATTGGAAACGCCCCAATTTCAAAAAATGAAATGGAAGCTCTTATTACCAATCATGTGAAAGAATATGTTTTAAATAATACATGATGATAAAAATGTTGACGGGAAACCGCCTACTAATTGATATATTTGGTAAATTAGTGTATCTCTTGCCTGTTGAGAGATACAAATTCACGTGTCGCGCACGTGTGTGTAGTCCCATTTACATCTTTCTGTGTACAGTGATTCTAACTTTATAAAGACTTGGCCAAATTTCGCTTATTATTTTGATGATCCCAGAACCTTGCAGTACATCTATGCTAGATGATCAACCTTTTCTGATCGATTTCACAATGTTTCTTTCCCAATGCAATCGCATGACCATAACTGGTCTTTAGCTTTAAGTTTAATTTTATGGGAAAAAAAGAAATATTGAAGGTTGTCGATTATTACTCACACATGTAAATATTCATTTATATTTCGAAGAGATGTAATGCACACCAAATCATTGAGGCTGAACTACGTTATATGATGTTCAATTATTTGAAATAAAATTGCGGGATTTCAGATTAATGACAATATTAGTGTCGATTTTCTACCAAAACATAAACAAAGACAGAACAAATAAATCAAACACACAGAAATATATCGAGACAGCACAAAAACAAATGTCCTCGTTGTTTTAATTATGACCATCCCAGAACTTGTATGAATACTCTTTCAAATTTTAACTAGATGGTTATAAGAAAGACATGTTTTGGAAAAAGAAAGATTGGTATTGTAAATGTAAATATGTGGAATCCTATTGTCATGGTTTTTTGGTTCAAGCTAGAGTCTAGTTCAATGCTTTATCATAATGTTTTTCAAGAAATGAAGCATGTTTCTAAAAATAAATTTCACCACTTGTTTTATATCGTGAACGTAAACTACTTTCGTCATCACCCTACCAAATTCCAATCATATTGTCTAACTATTATTTATTTTTGTAATGTATATAAACTGCTCAAGTGATTAAAAACAGAAACTGTGTCATGCTTTTTCATTGTAAAAATATGATATATACTTGTTGGAAATTGATGTTTTCATATGGTATCTTTTGAACTTGAAGTAAATACTCATTTGATTGACATTTGCATTTGTATTTATTAACATTTATTTCCTTCTCAACAGTACAATATGAAACACAATGTATATATGCATGATATATGTAACAATTATTTCAACATAGAGTATACAGTAAATAATTCAGAAACGGAAGGAGGCGAAAACCCGGAAAACATAGCTTGAGTTGGGAACGCCCATAATAAATAAACACAGTTACCGAGAGAACATTATAGATATTATTATGAAAATTACATTTTATATAACAGAAAGTTGATAGGAAAGAACAAAAATAGTAAATGGAACAGAGAGAAGAAAAAAAAATTAGGAGAGAATTAAGTATAGGACATTACACGGTTTTTCATCGTTACTATTTCACAATTGTGTACATATTTCCTCTAATATTTCCTTTTTCAAAAGTACTATCCTACGTATCAAATCTCTTATTGTAGTTGTATATTTATGTATTTATAGATCTACCTTTAAAAATAAAAAAATACACTTTGGAAACGAAAAGAATTGATGATTAGCTTGTATCTTCGAGAGCAAATTAAAACAAAAACAAAACAAAATCTAGCCGCACGTAGTGAAACTTGCCTTCCTGTCGAAATACGTAAACAGTTTTCAACTTGTTCATTAATTTTATCTTGGCTACCGGAGCCCACTGACACGCAACACTGTCTAGTAATTATCATCATTAATGAGTGTTATCTTCTAGTGGTGCTTTCGTTTTCGATTACTTGAAGCTTTCCCCTTTAGTAGTAGACCAGCCTGTAGGTCCCGTGATCAAATTCTGGGAACAAATGTTTGAAAGTGTTTTTGTGTTCCCTATTGAATACCGAACAATTTTGACATGGGCTGCCCCCTTGAAAATGTCGGGCATTTGCGGGAGGGGTTAACAAAGGTCACACAGGGGTCAAAATTCAAATATATTCCAATCGTGTAGATATGCATATCGAATTACTCGTCTGATCATGAGGATTCCAAAAATGTTTAGTTTGTTATACCTTCGACCTTACATGGGTGCGCTATGGTCAAAACGTTGAAAGGTCAACGCACTTTGAGTGGTGGCCAAATTCACGAACATAGTTAAAATTGCTATCAAATTACTCGTCTGGTCATGAGGATTCCAAAAAAGTATAATTTGTTATACTTCCGACCTTACATGAGGGCGCTATGGTCAAAAAGGTCAACACACTTTTGACTGGTGGTCAAATCTACCGACACAGTTAACATTATTTATGATATTTATGATTAGAAATCGAAATCAAAATTTGCATTTTGAAGTGGCATACCCGTCACAGTATTTCATGGTAAAGAGTAACTTGTTTTCTTGTCTAATGATACCCAATTTATATTTTTCTGCCACGGATGACTGAGTATCAGGGTTTTAAAAAAGCGACGTTAAAATCTCCTTGTTTCGAATATGGGTCATGCCATATAAACATAGTAAAGCAGCGTGTTTCAACTGGCGCACAGTGGGCCAGGGAGGAAACAAAAAGTGCGCTAAAAGTCATTTTTCGTGATTTCTTGTTTTCTTTTCTTTTTCTTGCCCAGTTGAAAGATAATACGTTGAATCATACCTCATTAAAATATTTCATTTCGGTATGCACCCTAGGGGTATAAATTTACTCCTTCAAACAGCAAAATCTTACATATTCACAGTTTTAGTGCAAAAGTGACTTCTTTGATAGATCTTTTAATTTAACATGGAGTTTTTAAGCTATTGATATGAAACTGCTCTCATATATTCCTGATAGTTCATTTCCTGCATGAATGGGCTAAAAATGGATAGAAACACTTCTTTATAAGATATTATAGGGTAATTCACAGAAAAATGAACTAATGGTCCATGTTTTTTTTATAAATCCAGCGGAAATGTTTAGATTTCCAGAGAATTCCACTTTAATTTTATTACCATCAATTTATCTGATGTCTTAGCTTTAAAGTACAAGTCCACTCCAAAAATAACTTACTTTCAATAGAAGCAGAACAATCAGACTAATCAATCAAAAAAAGTTTGAGCAAAATCGGATAACTCATAAGAAAGATATGAATTTTTGAAAAAGTATGTAAAACTATGCAACAATGAAAAATCACTAAACAAATTGCCAATTTGGTTATCAGTGTGTGAAGTCATGTCCTCACTATTTATCAATTGCTTTATACAGTTTAATCCCATTAATTTCCATTTTTATCCCCCAAAACTTGATTCCCAATACCTTTGCCCAGGTTATATGATTTGTTTCATATTGCGTGCACGACATTTCAAAAAACCTTTTATGAACTTTGAAGAATTGATACTATTTTCTGAATATTGCATATTCATATTTATTGATTTGTATATAAATAGTTTATCAAAATTCACATTTTTCATGATTTAACTGAAAAAATTACTCTATATTAGTGCATCCACACAAAAACATATTACTATCAATCTAACTTGGATGCTGGTCTGAAGAAATAAGATTCTTAGGCAATAGGACATTTATATTATCAATATATAGAAAATAATTAGTGGATAGTGAGGACATGGCGTCACAGACTGATGAGTGAGGTCCCAATTTGTCTTGTGCTTCTCATTGTTCCATAGTTTTACATACTTTTTCAAAAATTCATAACTTTCTTATTAGTTATCCGATTTTGCTCAAACTTATTTTGATTGGTTTGTCTGATTTGTCTGCTTCTATTGAGAGTAAATTATTTTTGGAGTGGACTTTTCCTTTAAGTTGATACCAGATTTGGCTGCCATCTTCTGCCTGTTTTTATGTTATAGCCGGTTTTCCTTGTCACATTGCCCCGAAAATGTGTTTATTTTGGTCCGCGGTGTCTGAACAGCGCCCCCGTACGCCGTAATTTATGACCACGAATCTTTCATGATTCAACCGCGGACCGAAACTACTAATAATAATGTGGTCTGCGTCATATACGATAAGAGAATTAATAGAACATGCCCTTATTTCAGTGCTTAACAGGGGGAAGAACGTGTAAGGAGACTGGGATCAATATTAGAATACTTGTATGGTAACCCAACATTATTAAATATCACGAATCGTATCAGTAACGAGGCCTTTCGGAGGTGTTAGCAATTTGACCAATTAACCAGTGATGCCGTGTAAAATATGATTCCCAGTTAAGTACTTTCGATATGTCTTGACGTTGTAGATCCTATGATTTTTTTTTCCTGAGAACATGAATTTGATGCTTGCATGTTTTATTATTATCAATAAATAAGTTAAGATGAATTATCAATCATCATTATTGCATACTTTACATACTTATCTGTAGAGTTATGCGAATAAGCAAAATAACGACACTTAGCGTTCACGAATGGAGACAGATTAGGTGTCATTAAATGGTATCCGATTTTCAAGTGGCGATAAGGCAGAAGAAAAGGCAGTAGTCATCAAGAAGAATCACACATATCTATTACAAGAGAGAGAGAGAGAGAGAGAGAGAGAGATGGAGGGAGAGCGGGGCTATGGAAATAAAATCACAAGTCGAAAAGGCATAAAAAAACGCTTTTTTTTTTTTTTTTTTTTACTCTCCCTAAATATTTTAACATTATTTATTTTACTAATGATAATATCAAAACTTGTTACTTGAACATAGTTGTGACAAATCATTATAATTGATTAATTGTCCCCCTTTTTTCTTCAATACTTGGAAAGACATGAATTTGTCTAATACATATCGTCATCCATCTATAGGTGTCGATCTAAAAAGTCATTAGTATAGCTCTATTTCTCCTTTTCTTTGAACTGTCGATTTTGTAGGACATTTCAACGTTGATGATGAAAAAGTCACTTAATTACCCTTCAACGTTCTTTTGATCCTACCATTCAAAAAATCCCTATACTTGATGGACCATAATGCGCTATTGTACGTGACCGATTAGAAAACAAATATCATCACAAAAAACAAACCTCTATTTAACGGTAAAATGTCAAACGCTATCGATGACATTTTGAATCTAGCCCGGGTTAAAATGGCCTGACACTAGATTTAGAAGAACATGTCATCCACTTTTCTCGTAGATAATTTGTTTGTTGTTCTGTTAACTATGCCTGTTCAATATCTTCAATATTGCCTTCTATGGAAAAGGGGTTAAAGAATAATAAGCATTAAATATGTCAGTGTTATACCAGATTTTTTTTTCTGGAATATATGTTGGTGTACATCAATGACATTTCAACTATTCATTTTTCCCTTTCATTTACTAAATGTTTCCTCTTGCTGTGACTGTATACGACACGTTATGCTCATGTGACACTATACTTGCTATGCTGTCATTTGTACATGTTCCAACACGAACAGAATTCCTTTATTTTAACCATACACCTAACAATATACCTCAACCTAAAGCCTAAACCGAACCCCATTATACAGAAATAATTTGTTAATTTTTTAAACATGTTTTAATAATCATTCATTAATTTCCTTTACATGGAATGGCCACTGATCGTAGTTCTTTGTGAAAATTATATATGACAATGTAAAAATAATCGGTATACACCCAATAAACAAAACACTAAAAAGTAACCTCTTTTGGAAGTGTATTTCAAGTGATTTTAAAGTATGGTGCCTTTTGAACTAGATTTAAACGTTATCGACACGTGCCTTCATTTAAACAAAAAAGGTACTCCTGTTCACGTTTTCAACTAACCTAAAAACCACCAATTTATCACGCGACTGGAGTAACGTGATTCCACTTACCTCTGTAAATCAAGTGTTTATGACCAAATAACCACTTGACCAAGCAACGAGTTTTTTGTCCGTTAACCGATGGTGGTGATAAATAAGTGATTATTTGGTCTTGTAAGCACTTTTATCGATGGTTTCACAGGTTATCCAAGGTTGATGGTAATAATCACGTTATTTACACTGGCTAATCGTCTTATTGTTCTGTCCGTGATCCTCTGGTTATATTAAATTAGTAATTCTGAGGTGTCTTACACACCTCTTTAAATGGTTTCAAAGTTACCATAACTTTCTTGTTGATGATCACGTAGCTAAAACTGATTACTAATCTAAGCTGTGAATCCGTGATATTTAGGTGTGAAAAATTTGTATTTATTAGGTGTCTTTAAATACCTATTTAAATGGTAGTCAAAGTTGCCAGCAGTTCCGCAGTGATGATCTCATGACTCAAACGGATTATTAATCTAAGCTGGGCATACGTGACTTTAAGGTGTGAAAAATTAATAATTATTAGGTGTCTTAAAACACCTTTTTAAATGGTTTCAAAGTTACCATAACTTTCTTGGTGATGATCACGTAGCTAAAACTGATTATTAATCTAAGCTGTGAACTGTGATATTTAGGTGTGAAAAATAAGTCATTATTAGGTGTCTTAAAACACCTATTTGAATGGTATTCAAAGTTGCCAGCAGTTCCGCGGTGATGATCTCGTGACTCAAACGGATTATTAATATAAGCTGGGTATTCCGTGATTTCTAGGTGTGAAAATTGAGTTATATTTGGGTGTCTTGATGGTTTCACAGTTACCATTTAAGTTCCGTGGTGATAATCCCGTGACTGTTGGCATATTTCTATTTTCACCAGTTGATAACTGACTGTCAGCAAATTTTCATTGCGCCAGTTGATAACTGGTTTGTGTGCATATTTCCGGTTGCACCCGTTGATGACTTACTGTTGGCATATTTCCAGTTGACACCAATTAATTTGCATATTGAATATGGGGTGCGTGCAGATCTATGTTTTTTAACAATTTATCTGAATTTACAGCATATTTCTTAATTACTGATGATTTAGTTATATGCAATTCATTTCGAAAATACTACAAATATAAATTACCAGTTATTAGGACATTTAGCTACTTCGTATAAATTACATTTAATTAAACATGAATAAGTGAAACATTAACTGTGAACTAAAATAATTTCAATAAAATACAAGTATATGAAAAAATTTCGATTAATTAAATTATGTAAGTCTACTTATTAACAATGCCTTTACATTGGAAATACAGACATACCAGTATTGAAGTGTTGTTGCCGTTCAACTGGTTGGAAGTTTTACCAAATGGTTCTAATGGCTCAGCTAGACCAGTTGAATTCTAACTGGCCTGGATCAACTGGATCTTTTAGCCCATTTCAATTTCCGGGGTTACCAGTTGGCATTAACTGGTTCATCAACTGGACCAGTTGCAACTAGCTTTCTCTTCTGGGATGTTTGCACCAACCCCACCCCCACCCCCTCTAATCCCAAACCGATTCCGGCGCGCCTGGACGTAATTATGGAAGATCCAAGACACGATGTTTGGAAACGGGATGAGAACGTCATTAGTTTGGTTCATTTATTGAGTAACATTTGCATAATTATTGGGTTGAACGCGGGTTACAGTAACATATTTCCTCTTCGACGTAAATTTCACGTGAATGAAGAACATGATTCATCTCAAGTCAGCCTCGTAATATTCACGTGAATTTCACGCAGATATTTTGACTAAAACTAGCACTAACGCTTCACGTGTTTCTGTGACGCGATAATTTCGTTTATGAAGATGTAATTTCATAACCAAACAAACACGGGAGTATAAGTTTACAAACCATGGTCTCCAAGGTAGGGATAATCACGTTATTATAATGGTGATATTGCAGTGACAATTGCGTGATTTAGTGTACGTGTGTTTTTAGTGACCTAGTGCAATAAACGTATTAACACATTTACGTGAATGTCCGGTGTTTGAAGAACGTAACTCTCCTCAAGTCGATACCTTGATATTGACGTGATTTTCACGTGATTTTGTTTATTGGGCAGGCATAACGAAAGGACAGAATATCTTAAACAGGACGGCAAATGACCTCTTTGAGGTTTATGAAAAATGAAATACACATGTAGTAAGGAAGAAAAAGAAAGATGGGATATCAACTCAAGAATTAATTCAAGTTGACGTTTATTTTGTTCAGTGTATCGCTCGAAAGATTATAAACCATACCCATATTAAACGGGATTTAGGGGAATGGGAAGTGTTACCCTACATTAGATCCTTGGTTTACGGATTATGGGTCACTACTAAAATACATCTACAAATTTGAGCAAGCTAACAACACATACAGAGGGACGAGTTATTTGTAAATCCGTGTTTGGTGAATAGAAATATGCTTCAAGGTGTTACCAACCGAGGGGATACAGTTCACTTTGGTTGGTAAAAAGGTGTTAAAACGTGGATGCTGGTGTTTGGTTTTCTAAGCGAACTGTTTAGCTACTGGATTTAAATATTAGGTGTATGGTGTTTGCCCTCAAGAAAGGGCGATATTTGTAAATTTTTCTAAGGAAATACTGAATATCTGTGATATGAGAGGTCATGCAGTAACAGTTGGTTACGCAGAATTTGACATTCTTTCACGTAAATGCAGAAATGTTCTGAAAGTTGTTGGTTTTGTTCAAAAGGTTGCCAGTACATAAGGTAAAAATGTCGTCAATTTTATTTGAGATGTTCAATGCAGTCCATATCTTCTTGCATATGTACTATATATTACACTTTCACATGACGAATTATTAAAGACTAGACATATAACTTATTAATACATGCTTATTCCCCTTTCACAAGTAATTGTTTGGTTACAATCATGTTTTAATTCAAAATCTTTCAAGTGCCTTATTTCTGCACCCATTGTTGTGGTTCTTATTGTGCAATTGCTATTCCCCATGAAATAGTATCACAATGCGAGTTAACTTTCAATTGGGATACATCGAACTTCGTGCATCTATACAGGTAGCATCCGGGCGCCATTTCTTAGCGCTCTCCAACCGGGCTTGACCACGTGATCACACGAGAAAGCGCCGTGCATGGCATCGTGATTACGTATTAACACACATTGGACGCACTCGTCCCTCTACCGACGAACAACTCCCCATGGTCTCATCCTGGTTGTATTTGTGATCTGATTATGGTGATAACCATTCATCTGAAGATAGACCTCCGGCCAGACGGTAATGAGAAGAAATTGAAATTATCCTCGAGACCATGCATGCAAGTCATACTATGCCGATTTCATGCTCATTATTAGCTGACGTATCACTACTGCCGAAATCTCGTGAAGTCTCTTGTGTAACATTCAGCGTGTTTATATTAGAAGCCATTATCCGGTTAATGGCCGATAAGGGATAAATTGTGCCTAATCGAAACTGACTTTCTCCGCTATTATTTGGATAATGGCCGTGAGAGCTGTGACGCGTTCACGGGCAAAAATATCCTTCTTTTAGAAGAAGGATAATGCAGCGGAAGCTAACCGGATAACGTAAGTAGAAACTCACGCCGTTCCGATTGAGTGCACATAACGGAGAGAAACCGGAAATCGGAGTGATCACGTGATCGGAATCTTTTACCTCGACGCGCGCGAAACTAAATATTGCGTGCATGACATTTCAAAAATCTTGTATGAACTTTGAAGAATCGATACTATTTTCAGAATATTGTATATTCATAATTATTGATTTTTATATAAATACTTTATCAAAATTAACAGTTTTCATGATTTAACTGGAAAAAATAACTCTATATTTATAGTGCATCCACACAAAAACATATTACTATCAATCTTACTTGGATGCTGGTGTGAAGAAATAAGATTCTTAGGGGGAAAATAGGAAATTTATATTATCTATATATAGAAAATAATTAGTGGATAGTGAGGACATGACGTCGAAGACTGATGAGTGAGCTCCCAATTTGTCTCTTGTGCTTTTCATTTTTCCATAGTTTTACATACTTTTTCAAAAAATCATAATTTTCTTTAAATATTAGTTATCCGATTTTGCTCAAACTTTTCATATTGCTCCGGTTGTCTCATTTTCGCTCGCTGGAACATTGCAAGCACAAACCACTGACCTCTACCTCCTGGACGGATCATCGCCCATTTCTTTTCACTATACGTTACGTACTAAAAGGCTGTATTGTCTGACCATTCAACGATATTCATGTTTTTGCTTACCTCGGCAAAATGTTTGCTTTTACTACATGGAAAAATGACGATGGGGGGTTGGATGAAATGGACATAATGAACCAAGCAGAAGTGATCTATGATAATTCATGCTTCTTATCCTTCGTGTGCTTGACCTATAATCTTAAAATTGCTTGGCAAACTGAGTCCAAAGTTCGACTTGTTTCACATGTGTATTATAGGCAATGAAGAGCTATTTTGATCAAATTACGGTGGGTGAACTTTCAAAAGTGAATGGGACATGAGGGTTCCAATGAAAGAGCTAGTGATAACGTACGTCGGGGTGGATGTGCTTTTCGTTTAAACAAAAAATGAATTTTTAACGATTTTTTGGGGGGTAAAATTCCATAGGCTAACATGCCTAGGCTGCTGACCTTGACGATAAGGGGCGTTGTGAATCGAGACTAACGGAGCTATATGTTTGATTGGTTTGTCTGAATTTTCTGCTTATATTAAAAGTGAGTTATTTTTTGTAGTGGACTTGCCCTTTAACCCGCGTAATCGGAGAAGTATTTATCTGGATAATGCGTGTAGATAGAAACTGCCCTTCCCAGGCACTGTACGCTATTTTCTGGGGAACATTTTAAACGGATACATTCAGTATAACTAGAAACACGCTGATTGTCGAAAAGAGAGTCAGTGCATCACACGAGAAGGCGCCATGCATGGCATTGTGATTATTATTATTTTTTAATGATATTTTATTTCCTTCCTCATAAATTCATATTACAAGAAATTATCGGAATAAGTAATATAAAACGAGATCTTCGATACAATACACTTCATGAATTACAATCAATCAATGAATATAGAACAATCTCAAATTAAACACGATTGAACACTTTTTTCTTTCATATAACAGTTTGTAATCAAAATAACAATAGAGGAATGAATGAATTTACATAGTCTCACCCAATTACACACTCGCACAAACTTATCTCGCATCAAACAAACTCAAGACCCCCCCCCCCCCCCCCCCTCTAGCACACCCAACCCACACTCTCTTTCACACCAACATACACACTGCATGCAACCTGTTCCGATTTATCCACGCGTATATGAGAGGAAAATAAGAAGGAAAAAACCCACATCCATTAAAGTAAAAATGCATCGATTTGTTCCCATTTATGTGAGTGCATCCCCAGTTTTCCCTTTTTTTAAGGCTATCTATATTCCTTGTCTCTGTAATCTTTCAGCAATTGTATTACTTTCTTCACGGATGGCAGAGTTTCTTGTTTTCTGGAAATAAAAATGATATACTTTACTAGAAATATGATACAATTTATGACAAATATTCTAGCAGTATTGCCGGATATTCCCATACAAATGGGTTTCCACTTCCACAAAATCACTCTGTATCCATTCTTCACTGATTCCTGAAAAGATCTTTTGTATTCTAAACAAGCTTTCAGTTGCAAAACCCATATTATAAAAATGTAAGATACATCATCACACGAGAAGGCGCCATGTATGGCATCGTGATTACGTAACACACCTCGAACGCACTCTTCCCTCTTCCGACAAACAACTCCCCATGGTCTCATCCTGGTTGTATTTGTGATCTGATTATGGTAATAATCATTCATCTGAAGATAGACCTCCAGACGGTAATGAGAAGAAATTATAATTATTCTCGAGTCCATCATACTAGGATGATTTCATGCTCATTAGCATACGTATCACGACTGCCGAGATCTCGGTCTTGCTTATAAACTCACGATTTATTTTTTAATGACGAGAAGTCACTAATTTAAGGTAAAAAAAATATAAAAATAAATTATTTGACCTCGATTTTCATATTGTGATAAGACTTGAGTGAAATTGCTTTTAGGCAATTATTGCCTCATCTCATTGTATTATCTCCAAATGCAACTGGAGACTGATTAACAAACTGTCCTTCACCGAGACGACGAACATAAATATATATAGAAATCAGTGAGGGCATTAGTAAGAATTACCCACACGAGGTACCCGGCTTTGGAACAATCTTCAGTTCAGTTCAGTTTATTGAATTCCATCTTTAAAAACATTTTTACAAAGAAAAAACATGCAATTCCATGTCCAATATAATACATAAATTGGGATAGTATATACATGTGAAATGAATTAATACAAAACAGAATAAGGCACAGCTGTAAAAAAAAAAAAAAAAAAAAAAAAAAAAAAAAAAAAAAAAAAAAAAAGGGTTTTTAATAAACATAGTAAGGAAACAAGTAGCAAGTAAAGTTTCGGGTAGTATCATTCAGAAATTGCACAACAACCGGCACAAACCCAGTACATGAAATACAACATGGTAGGATGAAAAAGTCAGAAGATAGCAAAGGGGAAGAAAGAAAGAGAGAGAGAGAGAAAGAGAGCGAGAGAGAGAGAGAGAGAGAGAAGGGTAACAAGCTAGATAAATACATTCAGTGAGAGTCATGCGCAATCAAGAAACTTTTGAGATTACGTTTAAAACTGTTGTATTAGTTGGAAGCAAGTTCCAAATTTCAGGTGCATGATGTCTGCAAGAATATGATGCAAAATTTGTATTAACACACCATCGGTGATATTTCTTCTTATTTCTAGTATTATAGTTCTGTATTGTACTGTTTGTTATAAACATATCGGATAAGTTTTTAGGAAGAGGACTTTTTTCGTTCTTAAATATAAGTATTGCACACAAATATTTATTTAAGTGGTAAACATTCAATATATTAAGTTGTTTAAAAAGTGGTCTTGAATGAGATTGATAAAGAGATAGCGTTATATTTCTTACAACCCTCTTGTGTAGAATATATAAACGATGCAGTTTGGTTGGGTATGTGTTTGCCCAAACAATGTTGCAATAACTAAGAAACGGTAATATAAGTGTACTGTATAACATAAGAAGAACAGATTGAGGCATAGTATGGCGGAGTTTGCTGATGACACCAGTATTCCTAGACATTATCTTATTAATATGGAATATATGTGTTTTCCAGGATAAATTTTCGTCAATAAAAATACCCAAGAACTTGGTATTAGCAACACGATTAAGAACATTATCATCCATTTGTATTTGATATGAATTGAGGAGCTCTGTAGAAACCGGTTTATATTTGTAATGAAAATATATAAAATTTGACTTTCCAGCATTCAAGATTGGTTTATTGCATTTAAACCAATTCGATACTTTACGCAATTCAATATTTAGCGTGCTATATAAAGACCCAATGTCATTTGAGGTGTAGGGGATATTGGTGTCACAGCAAAAAGAATGAATTTCAATTTATCTGAACAATATGGAAGGTCATTAATATAAAATAAAAACAGAAGGGGCCCCAGGATTGACCCCTGGGGCACACCACATGAGATTTCCGAATAATCAGATAAAACACTATTAAATGATACACATTGAGTTTTACTATGTAAATAACTTTTGAATCAGAGGAGTGGTAAACCTCTTATCCCATAACAGGCAAGGCGATAACCGAGGGCGTTGGGACTGTTTTGAAGATACCAATTGTGGGTAATTTCACTAATGCCCGAAGAAAATGATGTGTATTATTTGTTTTATAAAATGATGTTTTCTAACATGATTTTGATAATGACCGGTCATTACCCAAATTACGCGCGATTACGCGTGAGGCAAAATAAATGCCTGGTCACGTGTACGGTTCTCACCAATCATTTAATTAGGATTCACGTCATCATCTTATAACACTAATTAATGCCTAGGTCACATTTGACGCGGCGGCCGTGCAGTCTAAAATATATATGGCCAATAGCAATTATAGGGCAGCCGCAGCATTCCCACGGTCACATACGGTAGCGATCACATTTGTTAAGGTAGCCGCACGGCGTATTTTAAATTTGTGGGGACAAAAAATATACAGCTGCCGTACGGCCTTTGAAGTGAGGACGCACGATCGACTTAGGGCGTCCCTGCAGCGGCCGTAGGTTTTTTACAAATGCTTCGGCAGACGCAAGGTAGCCCCAAGGTGCCCGCAAGGCGGCCGAAAAGGGACATACGGCGACCGTACGGCCAGACTCTTGCTACCGCTTCACCATTGAAGTATATAAAACGCAAGAACACCGTACGCCAGACGTATATGGTCGCCGTGGAACCGCTCTACGGCATGGCTATGGCGTGTCTACTCGCTAACCTATATATGAAAACAGTTTTGACTCCGCGTTATAATCCCACGGCGACCCGTACGGCCTGTAAAGATAGGGATACGCCCTTGGGTGCAAGTATCTCTCGATTTCGGGTGCGTACGGCCGCCGCACAGTGGGCCAGGGAGGGACCAAAGTGCGCCAAAACTCATGTTTGGGGATTTCTTTTTTATAAATCCAGAGGAAATGTTTAGATTTCCAGGGATTTTCGCTTAAATTGTATTACCAACATTTTCTCTGATGTCTAAGCTTTAAGTTGATACCAGATTTGGCTGCCCGATTCTGCCCGTTATTATGTTAGAGCTGTTTTCCTTGCAACATTGCCCCGAAAAATGTGTTTATTTTGGTCTGCGGTGTCAGAACAAGTGTCACGCGCCCCCTCGCGCCGTGATTTATGACCACGAATCCTTCATGATTCATCCGCGGACCCCAAAAACCCACATTTTCGGGGCAATGTGGCAAGGGAAATCGGCTCTAACATAACAACGGGCAAGATCGGGCAGCCAAATTTGGTATCAACTTGAAGCTTAGACATCAGAGGAAAGGGTGGTATTAAAATTTAAGCGGTACACCGCGGAGATCTAAACATTTCTTCTGGATTTATAAAAAACATGGATAATTAGTCCATTTTTCAGTGAATTACCCTATAATATATCATGAAGATTGTGTTTCTATTAATTTTAACCCATTCATTCAACGAAATGAACTATCAGGAATATGTGAGAGCAATTTCATATCAATAACTTAAAAACTTCATGTTGAATTGAAAGATTTATAAAATAGGTCACTTTTGCACTAAAACTGTGAATATGTAGGATTTTGCTGATTGAAGTAGTAAATTTAGACCCTTATTGTGCATACCGGAATTAAATATTTCACTGAGGTATTCCTCTATGTATTACCTTTCAACTGGGCAAGAAAAAAATTGAAAAAAATAAATCACCCAAAAATAGTTTTGGCGCACTTTGGTCCCTCCCTGGCCCACTGTGCGCCGTATCCTAGCTGTAGAGCCAATATGACCTAGGCATAATAGTGTGTCGAGTAAAAGAGATGAACAAAATTATGGGTCATACATACTCGGGGGGGGGGGGGGGGTGGGCGGGGCACATTTTTAAGAGCACTTCTTTTTTGTCCCGAAATTTCGTTGGGGGGGGGTAAGGTCATCTTTTTTAGGTCACCCATTAGCATATTCTTTTTGTAATTTAAAAAAATGAGGGGGGGGGGGTTCCCTCAAAAACACCCACAAAAAAATGAGGGCGGGGAAGGGTTGGTTCGACCCCTCCCCCCCCCCCTTCCCCCCCCCCCCCCCCCCCGACTGGCATAGCTTAAGTACACAAACACACCCACGATCACGCACACACACACACGCACACACACGCACACACACACAACACACATAAACGCACACACGCACACACACAACAAACACGGTAACATCTGTTTCATAATTTCCTCTTTTCTGATTAAGCAGTTTAAGTGGCATTTCCCTGACAATCTTTCCCACTGCCAACATCATATCATCATCATCAGTATTGTCATCATCTTAATCTTCATCATAATCATCATCATCACCAACATGAAGTACACATAAATCCAATGTGCTATCTCAATACGTAGGTTATCAATCGTTGGCTATGTCTTTTGTTTGGTGTGTGGATGTACTTGTGTTTGTGTGCGTGTCTGCTCAAAACACTATTTTATTCCTCACCCAGCAAATTGGCACAAGTGAGATCTGGCAGTCTTGTAAAGATTGTCTGATGTTCAGTCATGCATGCAGAGATTCAAATGAAAATGGTACCTAAATGTACTGGGAGGATAACTCTATCAAGACATATCATGAAACCCATTAATAAATATTCATACTTCAAACAATACAACTTTTAAAAAGCTGGACATTTTTTCTGACTCACTCTGTATAGACGAATCATGTGTAAGAAAGAAGTTAACGTTTGTCTATATCTTTTGCAATTAGAATGTGCTTTTTGTGATTTTTTTTTCTTCACCAAATTTGATAAAGTTTTGCTTATAAAACCAAGACGGAAAGGGAACAAAGTGACTATCACAGAAACAAACAATAATATTAATCAACAAACTCCCTTGGCAGATCGGGGGACGATTGGGCTCCCGATATGTTATTTGAAATAAGCATTCATACATCATAAAGAAATATAGCAGGATTGAATTGAATTGAATAGATTTATTGTCCACTATTAAAATGGAAATTCATCAGTCGCTCAAGGGTACAGGTTAAATAGGGTAAATATGTTCTGTGCTTATATACAAAGCTTTGGTATTTTACACTAAATAAAAGATGAAGAATTATATAACATAATATTTACAAAAAGGCAAGAGCCTTGGTTCTAAGTTGTAAACAACTATTCTATTAACATTTGTGATATAAGAGTTCTACGAAAGCGAGACACTGGTGCTTTCTCCCGTAGAGAAAGGGGTATATCATTCCAATAGCGTGTGCCTCTGAATGACATTGAAAATTTACTTTGCGTTGTCCTTACTTTAGGCACACTTAACTTCTTACTTTCTCGTTGTCTAGTCTCATAGTTGTGCTCTATGAAACAGCAATACTGAATTAGAGACTGTGGCAATTTATCATTCAATAATTGATACATCAAAACACAAATAGATAATTTATGGAGTTGATACACATTCAATAATTTTAGCTCCTGGAATATCGGTTGTGAATGAGTCCTAATTGGACTAAACGTTTTAACTCTTAGTGCCATCTTTTGGCTTAATAATAAACACTTCATGTTCATTTCATAATTTCTTCCCCAAACCTCAATTCCGTAGGTCATATGCGGTTGAATTAACGTCTTATACAGTAACAACAAAACACGCCTTGGCACAAACTGTCTTAATCTATATAAAACACCAACCCTTTTCCTAATAAACTTATTAACCCTTTGGATATGAGGTTTCCACGTCAAGTGTTGATTTATATAAATTCCTACAAATGATGCAACATCAACCTGGGCTATTTCAGTCTCTGCTATTTTTTAGCACCCCTTGAGTTACTACTGATTGCCTACTCCCTCTTATTAACAAATAATTAGTCTTTAAGAGATTGACTGTAAGTTTATTCACCTTACACCATATGGTCACCTTATCAAGATGCATATTAACTATATTATCCATATCAATCGAATTCTGTCTCGGTGGAAACGTATGAAACAAGTTAGAATCATCGGCAAAAAGTCTCAAATTAAAATAATTTGTTGAGTTTGGCAAATCGTTTATGTACAACAAAAACAGTGTAGGTCCCAACACAGAACCCTGAAGAACACCACATGTTATTATCTGCTTCAATGAGCTATGTCCATCATAGTTCACAAACTGAACTCTATTACAAACATAATCATTAAACCACTGGAGAGGCAGGCCCCTTATTCCATAATGTTCTAATTTTCCAGCCAATATTGCGTGATCAATTGTATCAAAAGCTTTTGGGAAATCTAGGAATACACCTAGTGTTACACTGCCCTTATCAAGTGATTTAAGCACATCATTAACCAAATTAATTAAAGACAACTTAGTACTATAATGTTTACGAAAGCCATATTGGTGCTTATACAAGACATCGTTTCTTTTAAAATAATCAAGTAGCCTCTTGTTTACTAATTTCTCAAATATTTGGGCCAAAAGAGGCAAAACTGAAATAGGTCTACAATTGCCTGGGACATTTCTATCCCCTTTTTTAAAAATTGGTGTAACTTTGGCTACTTTCATTGCCTCTGTGAACACACCGTTCAATAATGACTGATTTTAAATATAAGATAATGGTTTTGCAATTACTTCAGCAGCATCCTTCAGTAATCGGGCTGGAATATCATCAAAGCAGCAAGCTTTCTTTACATTTAAAGTTAATAAATAGTCCTGTATCTCATAATGAGTAACTGGTTCCCAAAACATATGGTAAATTATTCCATCACTAAGATAACCTTTGAATGTAATAACATCGTCAACATTACCATTAATAGATTTAGCAAGGTTAGGCCCAACGTTCACCCAGAAATCATTAAAGCCTTCTGATATTTCTTGATAATTACAGTGCTTATATAGCGCCTAACATTTGCTTTGTCAGAAGTCTCTAAGCGCTCTTTAATAATGCAGCATAATTACCCTGACTTTAGCAGTGCAGCTGTTACACGCGCTGCGTTTCAAGGAATAAATTCCTACCAGGTACCCATTTACTTCACCTGGGTGGAGTGTGGCAAATGTAGATCAATGTCTTGCCAAAGGAAATTAGTGCAGCGGCGGGACTCGAACCGTGGACCTTGTGATCGACAGTCCGGCGAGTCGGCGACGTATCCACTCGACCACAACACCTCTACAGGTTACAACTTTCTTACTACCATTATCATCAACACAGAGCTTATCTACATGCAGGGGCGTAAATCCCGGGGGGGGGGGATGGGGGGGCTGCATCCCCCCCCCCCCCTGGCTTGAAGTAGGGGGGGGGGATGGCCTGTACAAACATCCCCCCCCTGATATCATCCCCCCCTGCATCCCCCCTGAAAAAAAATGCTTATTCAGCGGTCGGCTGAGTCGTTGCGATTTTTTGGAGACCAAAAAAAAAAAAAAGTGTCCTCTTACCCCCCCCCCCCCCCCCCCCCCTCCCCCCCCCCCCCCCCCCCCCCCCCGCCCCCCCGCTTATTCAGCGGTCGGTTGAGTCGTTGCGAAATTTTCGGCCCGATTTATAAATGTTAAAATCCTGCGTACGCGCCTGGCGTGTAGTATGTGATGGCTATCGCCGATCATCCCCCCCACTCCTCGGTACGGATTTACGCCCCTGTCTACATGTGACGTTTTTACTTAACTGTTTCCACTCTGCAATAGCTTATTTATTGACTTCCAGGTTTGCGCTGTATCACCTTTGTACATTTCAAATACATCACTATAATGCTACGTTTACACTATGTTCCCGGCGGCCACGGCAACCACGTTTCAGGCCACCGTGGACGAAACGGGATTGACGTGACACAACGCGGGGGACCGTATGGGCAAACGTGACAGGCCGTGATTGCCGTGGATACCGTGTCAGATTTTTAAACTGTCAAAAAATATGCCACGGCAGTCACGGTGCGGATAAGAAACCTAGTAGGCCGTAATAAACCGGGGTGAACGTAACACAACGTGACAGTCCGTAATAGGCCGTAACAAAACTTGGGGCTGGTCCGTAGTGGGACGGTTTAAGCGCCCGGCACGCTACGGCGCGTTGCGTTCTACTACGGTCTGACACAACGCGAGGTCTCAGAATACCATGATTGCTATTGCTTGGGAGACCTTCTTTTTATACCGCCGGCACAAACGTGCTCCAAAGCTGCCCTGCGTCCACGTTTCATCCGTACAAAGCCTTGACAAAACGTGAAAAACGTGTCAGACCTTGATCAGAACGTGGGAAACGTGAGGGACCCCATCAGAACGTGACGGGCCGGGAGGGAACGTTCTGGCATCCGTGGTAGAACGCGGGCCGAACCGTAGTGCGCCTTGGAGCCTCCGGGACTCAGCATCCCCTTCCCCCCACGGCCCGTCACGGATACCGTGGTAGACCGTGAGAAAACTTGGCAAGACGTAACAAAACTTGAATCCAGAGATAAAATTGGTCTAAATCCCACGGCGCACTACGTTTCGGGCAAACGGGGCTGCCGTGGCCGCCGGGAACATAGTGTAAACGTAGCATAAGATTTCCTCTTCGCATTCCTCAAAACTGTAGTTAAAACATTTGTATACGTCCTATATTTGTTCAAATTATCTTCACTATAGTTTGATTTTAATACTTTACCATACAATTTATGTTTCTTTTTAATTGACTTCTTAATAGCTCTAGTCAGCCATGGTTTATCATCTCAAAGCTGTTCTTTCTCATATTTTTTATAACTTTTATATTATGCATACTTCTCCTTGTGGTTGTAATTTTACTGAGCTTTCTTCAAAAATAGCAAATATAGGGAAATGATCAGAAACGTCAGTTACAATTGTACCAGCAAATATGCGATCTGCACCCATATTTGTGTAAATATGATCAATTAAGGATCCTGACAAGGGTGTTACCCTCGTAAGGGTCTTAATCAATTGATGTATCCCCAAACACACTAAGTAAGTAACTAACATTTCAGCATTTACGCTGGGATTATACAAATCAATATTGAAATCACCCATTAAAATACACAACTTTTTATTAACTTTAATCCTTTCTAACACAGACAATAAACTCCCTTGAAACTGGAAAATATCAGTGTTTGGTTTTCTATAAATTCGAATGGGGTTAATTCAAAAGAGTCAATATCAAACAAATTAATGTCCTCGTTAATATCGAACAAGGTTAATTGAATAGCAATTAAAAATATAGATTGTATTCTTTCATTGCATTGCCAAATTCTGCCTCCTCCCCGTCCCACGATTAAAAACAAAAAACAAAGAAAAAAAATATCCTTACAATGTAATGTACATTGTGGCCTAGAAAGAACGGAACACCTGCGATCTACAATTATTACTTCATCATTGACAAAACGTTTACTTCATGAAGTAGATCATTCTTTTGCGAGATGATACAAAATGATATCAAGATCATCAGCTTCGGGTCATTGTGTCATTGTAATTGGTAAATATCAATTTTGTCTTACTTTATGAGCAACACAGTATAGTCCGACAATACATAGGCAATCTCTTTTATTTATATTGATATTGATGAAAGCTAAGCCAACATTTTTTTATGAACTTGAAAAAGTGGAACAGTCTGATGTTAGAATTTCTGGGATTACACTTGTTAATGGCTTCCACACAGTAAATCAAGATGATATTTATCAAGACTTTTTAGATGACGAACACCGGTCAACTGTCGTAACCTAGACTCTTATTTCTAAGACTTATATTACATATTGTTATGACATTTCAGATTTGAAAAAACGTCTCGCCTTTATTGTTAAAAAAAGTTGACATATTAATATCCTTTGTTGCATGAGTTTAAACTTCAAAGTTAACATAGAAAAGTAAAAACATCTACAAACTCCACGATTGCAATGTCTCGTGCCTACCTCCCCGCTTGAAAATTACTATATGTACACACCACACTTTCATGGCTCAAATTTAAACGAATCATGTGTAAAAATGAAGTAAACTTTTGTGTATATCGTTTGAAATTGATTTTAGCTCTTTGTGATTTTCTTTCACGAAATGTAATAAAGTCTTGCTTATAAACCCAAGATTTATTGTTAAATGACGGTAAGGGAACAAAGTGACTATCACAGTAGTAAACAATGATATGAATCAACAAACTCAATTGACATTATTGGGGGGGGGGGTGGGGCTGAGGCACCCGATATGTCAGGATTTTATGTGTGCTTGTCATCACCAAATGTAGATTTAATAAAAATGCAAACAAATATATGTGGGATTTGTATGGTTTTGGGGGTGGTGGGGGTGGAGATCTCCACACTATTTTTGCCCCCTCCCCCTCTAGCGGCCCCAAAATCCTAGATCTACCTGTGAACTAGGTTTTTATCGGAAAGAAGCATTATTTTATACATCATCAAAAATATAGCTGGGTGAGTGTAATGAAAAAAAAAAAAATAATTGCTCGTTGTTATGGAGCTTGTTTATACCACTAGTGATACAGATTAACTTTAAAACATTTACAAATATAAATTGTATTGTTTCTTTACATTGCCAAGATCTGCCTCCTCCCCGTCTCACGATTAAAAAAATAAACAAACAAAGAACGAAATATAAATATCCGTGCAATATAATAAGGGTTTATCGTGTACATGGTTGCCTAGAAAGAACGGAACACTGAAGGTATTTAATTGATTCCATTGTTTCTAAAAGTCTATTTAAAAGGCCATATGTCCAGTTTGACAAAAGTCGAATAATTACGAGAAAGTACATAGTAACTTAAAAATAAAATCTGCAGATCTTCTAAGAAAACCAATTCTCTTTAATATTTTCTTTGCCATTAACCTAACTGTACTGGGGGGGGGGACTGGGAGGTCCCCCCCCCCCCTCGACATTTTGGAGATTGCGCCGCAACCGCTTGGAATTTTGAATTGTCGTTTCATGAAAGTACGGAACACCTGCGATCTACAATTATAACTTCATCATTGACAAAACGTTTACCTCATGAAGTAGACAATTCATTTTCGACACGATAAAAATGATATCAAGATCATCAGCTTCGAGTCATTATGTCATTGTAATTGGAAAATATCAATTTTTCCTTACTTTATGAGCAACACAGTATAGTCTGACAATACAAAAGCACTCTCTGTTATTTATTTATTGATGAAAGCTAAACCAACATTTGTTATGACCTTCAATAAGTGGAACTGATGTTAGGATTTCTGGGATTACACTTGTAATGGCTTCCACACAGTAAATCAAGATGATATTTATCAAGATTTTTTAGATGAGAAACACCAGTCAACTGTCGTAACCTAGACTCTTATTTCTAAGATGTTATTGTTAAAAAGTGGACATATTAATATCATTTGTTGCAAGATTTACTTCAAAGTTAACATGGAAAAGTAAAAACATCTACAAACTCTTATGCCTACCTCCCCGCTTGACAATTACTATATGTAGACACCACACTTTCATGGCTCAAATATAGACGGATCCTGTGTAAGAATGAAGTAAACGTTTGTATATATCTTTGAAATTGATTTTGGCTTTTTGTGATTTTCTTTCACAAAATGTAATAAAGTCTTGCTTATAAACCCAAGATTTATTGTTTTTTGTGAACATGGTTGCCTCGAAAAAACGGAACACTAAAGGTATTTAATTGATTTCATTGTTTCTAAAAGTCTATCTAAAAGTCCATCCGACCAGTTTGACAAAAGTCGAATACTGTCATTACGAGAAAGTAAATAGTAACTTAAAAATAAAATCTGCAGATCTTCTAAGAAAACCAATTCTCTTTAATATTTTCTTTGCCATTAGGTCAACATGGTATATATTTGACAAATTTTTATCTGGAAAGACACCTAAATATTTAAATTATTTCATCATTTCAATTTCCTCGTCATTTTTAGTTAGGTGTATGTTAGTGAAGGAACCACAAGGTTGATTTGTATTGAATAATATCATGAACTTAGTTTTCTTTACATTGAGTGTAAAATAAAAGTCTTCATAGTGCTCCGGTTGTCTCATTTTCGCTCGCTGGACGTATATAGCAGACGACAATCGGCGGATTAGACGACACTTGGGAGTGAACTTGTATGTGAGATTGCTTCGCTAAATATAAAACAATGTAAATATAATACAAGAACATTTTCCATATCTTTAAACTATCATTGATATCTGATAATTAAACAGTTATTAAAATAAACCTACCAAACTACATAATACAATGAAATACTTGACTTAAAGTAGGGGAGTTTGATGTGGTGCACAATTGCACCCCTCTGTAAATAATCGAATAGTCCATGGGGATCATGAATATTCATGTTTTTGCTTACTTCGGCAAAATGTTTGCTTATCTTCAATGGAAATATTACGGCGGGGGGTTGGTTGAAATAGACATACTAAACCCATCAGAACGTATCTATTCTTATAATTCATGCTTCTTATCCTTCGTGTGCTTGTCCTAAAACCTTACAATCGCTTGGCAAACTGAGTCAAAAGTTCGACTTGTTTCACATGTGTTATATAGTCAATGGCGAGCTTGCAACCTATTTTGATCAAATTACGGTGGGTGAACTTTCAAAAGTGAATGGGACATGAGGGTTCCAATGAAAGAGCTAGTGATAACGTATGTCGGGTGGATGTGCTTTTCGTTTAAACAAAAAATGAATTTTTAACGATTTTTTTTTGGGTAAAATTCCATAGGCTAACATGTTAGGCTGCTGACTCTGACGATAGGGGGCGTTGTCAAATGAGACTAAACGGAGCTATATGTTCAACCATAAATAGATATCATTGATACCATATTACATGTTTACCAACAAATCTTAGATGTTCCTTCGAATAAAATAGTTGCGTTATAAGCGTATATGTTTATTTTCGGGTGGGTTGGGGGATTGATAGCGGTAACGTATACATGATAATCATTATTGTTACTACTCAAATTGATAGAAATCGGTTTTCGTTTATCTATTCTCATTACTAAGGAAATTGCTAAGATGGACAATTAGAAAGATTATTCAAGAACAATGGATAAGAGTATTTCATAATCACTAACACGGTTATCATTTGCCAGTATAATTCAGTTTTTTTCCAGGTTATTAAATTCATTCCGATTTAATTCAATGCAGTTTTAATTAAGACCTGCCTTTTAAACAGCACAATCTTGAATTATTTCTATTTAATAGATGTATTAATAGATAAAAAAAGATATGAAGCCATATAACAAAATGAAAATCTATATTATGTCAATAATAATTTTTGCCATATTTTGTATTTTATTTCTGATGGTTGTAAACTATCTCTGAGCATTTTATTAACGTGTGAGAATAAAAAATATCCATGTCAAACTTATATTGGACAAATAAATACACGAACTGTAGTGAAATAAACAACTTTAAACTGTTGCCTCTCTTTTTATTCTGTTCTTTTCCTGCTTGTCCGAGGATATTGCGATATCGTACACCAATTTCTTTCTATCTTTCTCACCCTCTCCATCTATCCATTATGCTCTCTTTTTCAGCCCTTCCCTCTTCTTTCCAATCTCCTCCCCATACATCCATGTTACCCTCTGAACATACAACGTACAGTCACCTGCCATATATAGTTTGATTATACTTTTTTTTTCTAGAACACAATTTCTTTTACTCGCGTATAGTTGTATAGTTTGGTGATGTTCTGTAGTACACGATTAATTTCCCTTCACATTTGATGATTTGATATCAAGCGAAATTCCGAAGTATTTTCAATTAGTGAAAATGAAATTTACGATATTTTTTGTAATTATTACTAGGACTTACAAAATTGAACGCATTCTCTTCGAAACTTCTTATTAGCAATGAGATAGATGAAAACATTGATGAACTGGTTGATGAAGCGCAGGTTGTAAAGAACAGTAAGGATGGCAACGCCTTTAGGTAGGGTCTGAGCCAAGCGGGACTTCTGTTCGGTTGTCATGCTCTGAATGGCCAACGCAGGGAACAACAAGACGAAAAAGATAATAGTCATGATGACGAGCATTTTGGTTGTCTTGTGGTCCGCCCGTTGCTTCTTTCGCGTTGTACGCTTCTTGTACGGCTCTTCAGTACCACTACATCGAGGCTTCTTGAGGTCGATTGAAACGTTGACGTCACCTAAACCAGAGGCATCATTTGCTTTTTTATCAGCATTACTGCTGACATCGTCACCAGGGGTAGGTGCACTTGATAGTTGAACCGAGAGCCGGCGGTCAGTAGGGGTAGACATGTTGGAGGTGGACTTAGTATTCGAGACGGCAGCTGATATCGAGGAGATGCGCCCTTCAGCATCACTGGCTCCTTGGCCTTTTGTCATCCTCCTTCGTAGAGCCTGGTGGTGACGAATGACGCGGTAGATCTTCACGTACAGCACTATGATGATAGACAACGAAGCGCCAGACAGGACCAAAGGGAGTGCAACGTATATCTTACGAAGCAGAGGATCATCCCCGAAGGCGTTGCACATAGCGATGCCTTGCGAAGTTTGCTCTGGTCTAGTATGAAATGCGATCGGCAGGTGAATCAAGATCGAGAGCACAACAGATGCCGCTGACACTGTCCAAGCTAGTGGCGACGAAACCCGGTTTGAAAACGGGCGGCAGACCGCGAAATAACGACACACAGCTATGAATAAAGTTACCAACAGACCTGCACAAAAAAGGCCATTCTTTAAGATGTTTTCGATGATGCACAGCCAACGAACAGTCTTGGATGTCGCACTGTTTTCAATCAAAAGCAAGCAAAGAAAGAGATCAAGGAGGGCAAGGGCGATCACCGCAACATCAGTTGGGTTTTTATTTTTTCTCCGACTGATGACAAATACAATGAGAATGTTACCCGGAATGCCGATTACACCGGCAAAGGAGGCGACCGCGATATTTATCAGACGGAAAGCATTCATTTTGAACTATCGAGGCCGGGGTAGAAATAGGAGACTTGTGAATTCCTTTTGTTAAGAAATAGTTATATCAGAAACCAGTACTGTTAGAGACGAATCGTTTAACTCTTTCTTTCACATTCGGTTAGACACGATTCTTGTCAAATTGATCGCTTTTATCCCTGCCTAGCGGTCCGCGTCTTTTTTCAACCTAACCTTGCCATCCTCTCGCTGCATTTGATTGGCTCAATAGAAACCATACGTCATGCGCTAGTCATCAATATTAATGATAAGTACGCTCACAGAATCCGATGCGATAATTTATTAAATAATGAGATTTCATACAAAAATCAAGAACAACATCACAATAAAAGTTGTTGTGATCATAAAGGTCTAGATTTGAGTTCAAGAATATGTCAAAAGTTCTCCATGACGGAAGTCACCGTCACATTATCACATACACACATAAACCCACTTCCACACCCACACCACAAACAACCACACCAACCTAACACACATCCACACCCAAACCCCTACACCTACCCCCCCCCCCTCCCCCACACACACACACACACGTAACTTGGCCTTGGCCGTTTGTTTGTGTATGCATACATGTGTCATGATATGAAGTTATGCCACTTACGGCTTTGAACTTGATCGTTCAATGTGCTTTGATCATGGCTGCCGACAATTTGTGCCGTCAACACCAGGCACAAATTGTTGCCGTCGACAATTTGTGCAGGTGGCGACAATTAATTTTGTGCCGCAACATACCACGCTTTCATAGAAAGTAGTATTAAACGTTTGTCTAGGCTTTTGAAATTAGAATGGGCTTTTTGTGATTTTCTTTTACCAAATTTGATAAAGTCTTGCCGGCTTATAAACCCAAGACGGAAAGGGAACAAAGTGACTATCACAGAAACAAACAATAATATTAATCAACAAATTCCATTGGCAGATCAGGGGAGAATTGGGCTCCCGATATGTTATTTGAAATAAGCATTCATACATCATAAAGAAATATAGCTGGATACTTCATGAAGTAGACCATTCATTTTCGACATGATAAAAATGATATCAAGACCATCAGCTTTGAGTCATTATGTCATTGTAATTGGAAAATATCAATTTTTCCTTACTTTATGAGCAACACAGTATAGTCTGACAATACAAAAGCACTCTCTGTTATTTATCTTGATATTCATGAAAGCTAAACCAACATTTTGTATGACCTTCAATAAGTGGAACTGATGTTAGGATTTCTGGGATTACACTCGTAATGGCTTCCACACAGTAATTCAAGATGATATTTATCAAGACTTTTTAGATGACAAACACCGGTCAACTGTCGTAACTCTTATTTCTAATATTTATATTACATATTATGACATTTCAGATTTGAAAAAACGTCTTGCTTTTATTGTTAAAAAAGTGGACATATTCATATCATTTGTTGCAAGAGTTACTTCAAAGTTTACATGGAAAGGTAAAAACATCTACAAACTCCACGATTGCAATGTCTTATGCCTACCTCCCCGATTGACAATAACTATATGTAGACACCACACTTTCATGGCTCAAATATAGACGAATCATGTGTAAGAATGAAGTAAACGTTTGTATATATACCTTTTGAAATTGATTTTGGCTTTTTGTGATTTTCTTTCACAAAAATGTAATAAAGTCTTGCTTATAAACCCAAGATTTATTGTTAAATGACGGTAAGGGGACAAAGTGACTATCACAGTAGCAAACAATGATATTAATCAACAAACTCAATTGGCAGATCGGGGGGGGGCTGAGGCACCCGATATGTCAGGATTTTGTTTGTGCTTGTCATCACCAAATGTAGATTGAATAAAATGCAAACAAATATATGTGGGATTTTTATGGTTTTAGGGGGTGGTGTGGGGGGGATGGAAAACTCCACCCTTTTGTTGACCCCCCCCCCCCCCCCCCACCACCACCACCACTGGCCCCAACATCCTAGATCTACCTTTGAACTTGGTTGTTATTTGAAATAAGCATTCATACATCAAAAAGAAATATAGCTGGATTGAATTGAAATGAATTCAATTGATTTATTGTCCACTAAAATGGAAATTCATCAGTCGCTCAATGGTACAGGTGTATTACAAACAATGTAGACAATTGTACAAATTATAAAACATAATAACAACATAACATTGAGTGTAATGAAAAAAGAAATATTACTTGCTCGTTGTTGTGGAGCTTATAATCTGAAGAATTTACATTCGATAAAGAAGTTTATACCACTAGTGATGAAGGGTAATTAAATAACAATTTAAAATATTAATTGTATTCTTTCATTGCATTGCCAAAATCTGCCTTCTCCCCGTCCCACGATTAAAAACAAACAAACAAAGAAAGAAATATAAATATCCTTACAATATAATGTACATTGTGGCCTAGAAAGAACGGAACACATGCGATCTACAATTATAACTTCATCATTGACAAAACGTTTACTTCATGAAGTAGATCATTCATTTTCGACATGATAAAAATGATATCAAGATCCTCAACTTCGAGTCATTATGTCATTGTAATTGGAAAATATCATTTTTTTTCTTACTTTATGAGCAACACAGTATAGTCTGACAATACAAAAGCACTCTCTGTTATTTATCTTGATATTGATGAAAGCTAAACCAACATTTTTTATGACCTTCAATAACTGATGTTAGGATTTCTGGGATTACACTTGTAATGGCTTCCACACAGTAAATCAAGATGATATTTATCAAGACTTTCTAGATGACGAACACCAGTCAACTGTCGTTACCTAGACTCTTATTTCTGAGATTCATATTACATATTATGACATTTCAGATTTGAAAAAACGTCTTGCTTTTATTGTTAAAAAAGTGGTCATATTAATATCCTTTGTTGCGTGAGTTACTTCAAAGTTATCATGGAAAAGTAAAAGCATCTACAAACTCCACGATTGCAATGTCTTATGCCTACTTCCCCGATTGACAATTACTATATGTAGACACCACACTTTCATTGCTCAAATATTGACGAATCCTGTGTAAGAATGAAGTAAACGTTTGTATATACCTTTTGAAATTGATTTTGGCTTTTTGTGATTTTCTTTCACCAAATTTAATAAAGTCTTGCTTATAAACCCAAGATTTATTTTTAAATGACGGTAAGGGGACAAAGTGACTATCACAGTAGCAAACAATGATATTAATCAACAAACTCAATTGGCAGATCGGGTGGGGGGGGGGCTGAGGCACCCGATATGTGAGGATTTTTTGTGTGTGCTTGTCATCACCAAATGTAAAATTAATATCGTGCACAAAATGTGGGATTTTTATGGTTTTAGGGGGTGGTGGGGGGGGGGTGGAGATCTCCTCACTATTTTTGCCCCCTCCCCCTCTACCGGCCCCAAAATCCTAGATCTACCTGTGAACTAGGTTGTTATTGGAAAAAAACATTATTTTATCCATCATAAAAGAAATACAGCTGGGTGAGTGTAATGAAAAAAGAAAAATGAATTGCTCGCTGTTATGGAGCTTGTTTTTACCACTAGTGATACAGATTAATTTTAAAACATTTACAAATATAAATTGTATTGTTTCTTTGCATTGCCAAGATCTGCCTTCTCCCCGTCTCACGATTAAAAAACAAACAAACAAAGAACGAAATATAAATATCATTACAATATTATAAGGGTTTTTGTGTACATGGTTGCCTAGAAAGAACGGAACACTGAAGGTATTTAATTGATTTCATTGTTTCTAAAAGTTTATCTAAAAGTCCATCCGACAAGTTTGACAAAATTCGAATACTGGCATTACGAGAAACTCGTAGTAACTTAAAAATTAAATTTGCAGATCTTCTAAGAAAACCAATTCTCTTTAATATTTTCTTTGCCATTAGGTCAACATGGTACATATTTGACAAATTTTCGTCTGGAGAGACACCTAAAAATTTAAATTATTTTATCATTTCAATTTCCTCGTCATTTTTAGTTAGGTGTATGTTAGTAAAGGTACCAAAAGGTTGATTTGTATTAAATAATATCATGAACTTAGTTTTCTTTACATTGAGTGTAACATAAAAGTCTTTCAACCATAAATAGATATCATTGATACCATATTGCATATTTCCCAACAAATCTTAGATGTTCCTTCGAATAAAATAATTGCATCATCAGCGTATATGTTTATTTTCGGGTGGGTTGGGGGATTCATAGCGGTAACGTATACATGATAATCATTATTGTTACTACTCAAACTGATAGAAATCGGTAACTATTTCATTTATCTATTCTCAATACTAAGGAAATCGCTAAGATGGACAATTACAAAGATTATTCAAGAACAATGGATGAGAGTATTTCATAATCATAAACACGGTTATCATTTGCCAGTATAATTCATTTTGTTCCAGGTTATTAGATTCATTCCGATTTACTTCAATGTAGTTTTAATTAAGACCTGCCTTTTAAACAGCGCAATCTTGAATCATTTCTATTTAATAGATTTATAAAAATGTATGAAGACATCTAAATTATATAGCAGGTCGAAACAAGCCATATAACAAAATGAAAATCAATATTATGTAAATTATAATTGTTGTCATATTTTTTATTATATTTCTGATGTTTGTAAACTATGTCTGAGCATTTATTAACGTGTGAGCATCAAAAATATCCATGTTAAACTTATATTGGACAAATTAATACACGAGCTGTACTGAAATAAACAACTTTAAACTGTTTCCTCTCTTTTTATTCCGTTCTTTCCCTGCTTGTACGAGGATATTGCGATATCGTATTCTTATGTTATCCTACACCAATTTCTTTTTATCTTTCTCACCCTCTTCATCTTCATCTATCAATTATGCTCTCTTTTTCAACCCTTCTCTCTTTCTTTCTCCTCCCCATACATCCATGTTACCCTCTGAACATACAACATATAGTCACGTGTCATATATAGTTTGATTAGTGTTTTTTTTCTAGAACACAATTTCTTTTACTCGCGTATAATTGTATAGTTTTATGTGGTTCTGTAGTACACGATTCATTTCCCTTAACATTTGATGATTTGATATCAAGCGAAAGTACGAAGTATTTTCAATTAAACTGAATTCATATAGTGAAAATAAAACGTTTTGTAAATTACGATATTTTCTGTAATTATTACTAGGACTTAAACAAAATAATGAACGCATTCTCCTCGAAACTTCTTATTAGCAATGAGATAAATGAAAACATTGATGAACTGGTTGATGTAGCGCAGGTTGTAAAGAACAGTAAGTATGGCAACGCCTTTAGGGAGGGTCTGGGACAAGCGGAACTTCTGATCGGTTGTCATGAGCTTAATGGCCAACGCAGGGAACAACAAGACGAAAAAGATAATAGTCATGATGACAAGCATCCTGGTTGTCTTGTGGTCCGCCTGTTGCTTCTTTCGAGTTGAGCGCTTCTTGTACGGCTCTTCAGTACCACTGCATCGAGGCCTCTTGATGTCGGTTGAAACGTTGACTTCACCTAACCCAGAGGCATCATTTGCTTTTATATCAGCATAACTGCTGACATCATCGCCAGGGGTAGGTGCACTTGATGATTGAACTGAAGGCTGGCGGTCAGTAGGGGTAGAAAGGTTGGAGGTGGACTTAGTCTTCGAGACGGCAGCTGATATCGAGGAGATGCGCCCTTCAGCATCACTGGCTCCTAGGCCATTTGTCATCCTCTCTCGAAGAGCCTGGTGGTGACGAATCACGCGGTAGATCTTCACGTACAGCCCGATGATGATAGCCAACGAAGCGCCAGCCAGGGCCGAAGGGAGCGCAACGTATATCTTACGAAGCAGAGGATCCTCCCCGAAGGCGTCGCAGATAGCGATGCCTTGCCTTTGCACTGGTCTACTATAAAATGCGACCGGCAGGTGAATCAAGATCGAGAGCACAAAGGATGCGGCTGACACTGTCCAAGCTAGTCGCGACGAAAACCGGCTTGAAAACGGGCGGCAGACAGCGAAATAACGACACACAGCTATGAATAAAGTTATAAACAGACCTGCAATAAAGATGCCATCCTTTAAGATGTTTTCGACGATGCACACCCAACGAACAGTCTTGGATGTCGCACTGTTTTCAATCAAAACCAAGCATAGGAAGAGATCGAGGAGGGCAAGGGCGATCACCGCAACATCGGTTGGGTTTTTATTTTTTCTCCGACTGATGACAAATACAATGAGAATGTTACCCGGAATGCCGATTACACCGGCACAAGAGGCGACTGCGATACCTGTCAGACGGAAAGCATTCATTTTGAATTGAGGCCGGGGTAGAAATAGGAGACTTGGGAATTCCATATGAGAAACCAATACTGTTAGAGACGAAACGTTTCACTCTTTCTTTCCCATTCGGTTAGACAAAATTCTTGTCGAATTGATCGCTTTTATCCCTGCCTAGCGGCCCGCGTCTTTTTTCAACCTAACCTTGCCATCCTCTCGCTGCATTTGATTGGCTCAATATGAACCACATACGTCATGCACTAGTCATCAATATTAATGATACGCACGCACACAGAATCCGATGCGATAATTTATTAAATAATGAGATTTCATACAAAAATTACAAGTGCAAAGCTATTTTTATTTTAATGAATGACATTGCGAGAACATCGGGTGGCTTACCGTTATGATCATTATCCTGTGTATTGTAGGTTGTCTTTGGGAAAATTGAATTGTGAATCCAGAGGCAGCAAATCTGTACGCAATTAAGGTACTCCTGAAAATATTGCTAAATTGAGAGAAGCATTAATAGCAACTGATTGGAATGATGTTTTTTTTCAAATCAAAATGTTGAAGGCGCTTTTGAAAATTTCTTAAATAAATTCATGTTGTTGTATGATGAGAATGTCTCACTGGTTGAATGCAAGAAGAAAAACTATAATAAAGTATGCCATGGATAACTAAATAAATATTACAATCTATTATTAAGAAAAACAAGTTGTATTATCAATATGAAATGAGATGCTCTGACTTTATGTAGAGAAAGTATTCTAATTATAGAAATACTCTTACCTTTGTATTGCGTACTGCAAAGAAACAATATTATTCTGCTCGATTTAAAATTACATTTAATAATATTAAAAATACATGGAAAGTAATTAGAAGTATTTTTAAATCCCTTTTAAAAACTTCAAATATTAAATGTATAAATGTGAATGGGTGTTCCGTAGAAGATACACAAATTATTGTGGATAAGTTTAACGAATATTTTTGTAATGTTGGGTTGATGCAAGAACCGAATACAGGAAGCCTATTGTTGATGCCCACGAATGAAGCAGAACTGCTTAAACTTGTGAACTCGCTTAAAAGTAATAAGAGCCCTGGCTTTGATGGCATAACAACTGAGTTAATTAAGATATCGTACATGGGATTGTGATACCGCTTGTCTATATTTTTAACTTATCTTTCTTATCTGGCATTGTACCAAAACGAATATAAATTGCTAAGGTAGTGCCAATTTATAAAAAGGGTGATCCTCAAACATTAAGTAATTATAGACCCATTTCATTATTGACATCTTTTTCCAAAATTTTAGAAAAGCTGATATATGAAAGAACAGTAACATTTTTAAATAGGACCAAAATATTTTCAAAATTCCAGTTAGGTTTTCGTGAAAAACACACCACTGCGCATGCTATCTTACATTTTATTGATAAAGTAGCTCAAGCGTTAGATAATCACCTTCACACAATAGGCATAATCCTGGATTTCTCAAGGACGTTTGATACTGTTGATCATGAAATTCTAATTGGTAAATTGTCATATTATGGAGTTAGAGGCATCGATCTTAGTTGGTTCAGGAGCTATTTAACTGACGGAAAACAATATGTATCATTAAATGGAATTAAATCAAGTCATCAAACTATATCCTGTGGAGTCCCTCGGGGATCCTTTCTTGGCCCCCTCCTTTTTTCAAATTATATATTAATGATTTTCATTTTTTATCTGACGTCCTATCAGTCATTTTTTTGCAGATGATTCAATTGCATTTTTTTCTGAAAATATCCTGAAATTGTATTAGAAACAGTTAATACTGAATTAAAAAAAGTTACTTTGTGGATCCGTGCAAATAAGTTGTCTTTGAACCTTCAAAAGACAAACTATATGCTTTTTAGTAATTCCCTAATTATAAGAGACTTACCTGGAGTTGTACTTTTTGATGATGCTATTATTGTGAGGGTAACTTCCACCAAGTTTCGTGGGTTACACATTGATGAGAAGCTGACTTGGGCATCACATTGTAATAATATTTGTAAAGTTATGTCTAAAAGTACTGGTGTCATTTATAAATTACGTTCTTTTGTGCCACAAGAAATTGTGCTTATTTCATACTCTACTCTGATTTTGCCTTATCTTAATTATGGAGTGTTGGCATGGGGGAAGTCACTAAAAACGCAACGAAATAAGATTACTAACCCCGCTCAGAAAAGGGTTATTAGAGTTGTTTTTAATGTTATCGTGTGCTCATACTAATGTTTTGTTTCATAGTAATAAACTATTAACGGTAGAAGATATCTATCTCTTGCAGTTAGGCTCAATCATGTATGATTTTGAAAAGGGTATACTCTCCCAAATGCGTTAGTACAGCTAGAAAGAACAGTCAAATTCACAGTTATAATACAAGACAGGCAATTGCACTACATTTACCGCGTGTAAGAACTGCCTTTGCTTTGAATACATTAGCTTGTACTGGTCCCAAATTTTGGAACTCACTCCCTATTTATTGATGTAACTCGCTCTATCAGTGTCTCTGTTTTTAAACGCAAACTGAAATTACATTTATTGAGTAATTATGCTGAAAGTATTTAATGTAAAAACGATTTCATCACATAATGATATAGTATGTAATTTATTTTGTTATTGCTTCATTGCCCCCCCCCCCCCCCCCCCCCTTCTTTTCCAGGCTGGCCCTTGCTTTACCTTACCAACATTTCTTCATTTATTAGCAAACTCGTTTTGTTCTGTTTTGCTCTATAATTGTGCTTTTTCTTTTCTCGCTCTCCCTCTCTCTCTCTCTCTCCCTCTCTCTCTTTTTCTCTCTCTCTCTCTCTCTCCCCCCTCTCTCTCTCTCTTTCTCTCTCTCTCTCTCTCTTATATTTTTCCCCGTCACCATTTCACCTATACTCAATTCAATTCAATTCAATTCAAAATGTATTGGTCCAAAAGGAAATTCGTTTCGTTTATGTTCACAGAGAAAAATAAATAAAATGTACATGTGACATGATACATACAACATAAAACGAGTATATAGAGAGAATAAACATATAGCACTTTAACATTCACATTATATAGATATTTTCTCTGAATTTACATTATATTCAATATTTGTTCATGTATCCAGACAGTGTACATACAGTGGCGGATCCAGGGGGTGTAAAAAGGGGGCACGTGCCCCCCGGCCAAAAAAAATTGTAAAAATCAGCCCTAAATTCGCCCAAAATGTTCTGAAAAACAGGGGCGTGCCCCTGTTAAACCCACAAATGTAATAACGCCCACAAATGTAATAACGCCCACAAATGTAATAACACTTTACCAAAAATGTAATAACACCCACAAATGTAATAACCACTTTACCAACAAATGTAATAATTTTGAATCACCCACAAATGTAATAATGACTTTACCCACAAATGTAATAAATTTGAAGTGATATTTTGTCGAATTTGTTCGAAACTAAAACCCTGTAATAAAGCATGGGTATAGCGCGCAGTCTTTACTCCTGACCTGGTTATTTCAAAAATTTAAAAAATCTTCAAAACTAAGACCCCATAATCCTTTTCCTGGGGAATAACATGAAAATCGAGCGTAGTCTTTCCTCCAGACCCGGTTATTCAAAAGTAAATAAATAAATTTAAAAAAAAAAAAAAAAAAAAAAACTAAGACCCCACCATCTTCCAAACTAAGACCCGGTAAATAAGACGCGACCCGGTAATAAAGCATGGGTTTAGAGCGTAGTTTTTTCTTCCAGACCCGGTTATTTCAAAACTTTTTGAAAATCTTCAAAACTAAGACCCCATCATCTTATTCCTGTGGAAGATCGTTGTTGTTGTTGTTGTTTTAATTTATAGGCGTTTTTCATTCAGAAGTGAATATTTACGCCTCTTTTCTCAGGATTTTTATTCCTTTAAAATTAGATTTACTTTTTTTGACATATAGATTTTGATAAATTGGATTTTTAAAAGCTAAACTTTTATTTAATGATGTAAGAATTCAGTGGCTGGCGAGCAAAAGGCTTATCGGCTATATAGGACGCCCAAGGACCAACTCGGACACGGTACGTTGTGACAAGCTTCTCAACTCAGCCTAATGCTGAGCCTAGGCCCTCCGACGTCCACCAATATGTTTAGTCGTCTCCACCGTGTTTCTTCAAAATTTTGACCGAAAACCAAATAAAAAAAACAGTTCTATCTTCTAATTTCTTTTTTTCTTTTTTTTCTTTCTTCTTTCTCACTCTTTTTCTTCATGTACATGTATACTCACTATAAAAAGCGAAACATATTAGGCTCAAATAATTATGTGCGGTGCAAGGTGGTTAGTAGGGGTACAGGTGTACCCTTTTAGATCTAACTACGAAGTTATAACCAGAGCCTGTTGGTGATTAATATCTGTTGATTTCAGGAGTATTGGGATTACTTCTTCGTTTTCTATTCCAGATTCTGTTATAAGCATGGCTCTCTCTATAAGAAAGAGTGGGCACTTACATAAAAAATGTTTAACTGTTTCTTTTTGGTGCTCACAGTTTGGACAATGACCTGTCTCATGTTGATTCAACTCAAAAAGATTTTAATTTAAACCTAAGTTTCCCATTCTTAGGCGATGAAGAATAGTTTCATGATATCTGTTGTTCAGGTAACACACAAATGTTTTTGATACTATGTTTGCGTTTCCCGTAGGGGGGATGATGTTTCATTCCATCTTTTTTGCCATATCTCTATGAAGTATTTCTTTATAACATAATTTGATTCTGCTCTGGTAAGAGCGTTGTTGATTTCTATATTTTTATTTAGTCCTGCTTTAGCAAACTTATCTGTTATCTCATTGTGTTGTAGACCACAATGACTGGGAATCCATTCGAAATAGACCTGGGTGCCCTTGTATTTAAGTTGACTACACAGGGTTAAAATTTTCAAGAATGAAAGATTCGTCTTTAACACACAGAGGAGGGACCGATTCGATGGTTCGTTGACCGTCGACGATTTTTTAATCATGTAAATTTTCTAACGCCCACAAATATCCTGGAATTCAATGTTCGTAGAAAAAAAATAATCGAATAAGTGACTTTAAATGTATTTAAATATTGACGCTGATTGTTTTATGCATGTGATTATGAAATATGTTCACGATATGTAATATATATATATATATATATTATGTACGCTATTAGTGACATTGAAACGTTGGATTGCGATGTTATATTTTCATGAGTGCGTGAATGAATTACCCCCCCCCCCCCCCCGGACCAAAAAAACACAAACTTTTTATCAAAAAAAAAAAAAAAAAATGCCAATGGCTGACCTAAAATGATGACATTACCCCCCCCCCCCCCCCTGGGTAGTCATTCATAGTTCATAAATCTCTCCCCCCCCCCCCCCCCCCCCGCTTATTCACCCGTTGGCTGAGTCGTTGCGATTTTTTGGGGACTAAACAAAATATATATATATTTTCTCTTTCCCACCGTGTGCCCCGCCCCCTCCCCCCCCCCCCCCCCCCCTCCCCCGGCAAGAAATTCCTGGATCCGCCCCTGACATAGGTCATAAACTGTCCATAATCATTGCGACATACTGGTTAATTCCAGAATCTGGCCGGTTTAATTTTGCCTCTCCACCACACCGTACAAATGCAAATATTCATATATTCAAATATTAGTATGGGCAGCATGCATGGCAAGTCAGGTGATCATCGAAGAGCGGTCACATGATCTCGTGTGTACATATTGATCGAGTGGGCCATGATCAGCCTACTGAGCCTAGAACCTAGAACTTTAGAACCATAACCATGAAGGCGTGATGACCACGCTAATTTCTACTTATTCTAGAACCAACCTGTAAACAAAGGAATGAACAATATTAATGCAGCTAGCAGCTGGAAGGCCTGAAGGACAAATTTCAATGGTAAGTCATGAACGACACTTTAGTTTTGTCTCTTCAATGTCATGATCATGAGTTAGAGTCTACATGTAGATCAAGTGCACACATGGCATAGGAGTAATAGGAGCATCACTATCCTGGCTGTGTAGTAAAATCTGTGCTTTTGATTCCCAACATTTCAAACACCACTGTACAAAACTTAACTGATTTCACTAAAAATCGGTACTTTAGTGACAATTGATGACTCAATTACTATAGCAGTAAAACTAAAATACTTTTTTTTTCAACGTACTGATGTTAAAAAGAATAATTTAAAAGTTCAAATTGTAAGTCTACTGTCAAACTTTGCTTACAGCCGCATTGGCATGCAGGCTATGCAATATTGTGTGGTGTGTATATTTGTGTAAAGGTCTAATAATACCTGCCTCACAGCAAGTATGCAGTGCTAGAGGTCAATACGCATTAGCATTGACTCTCTTAGACAGCAATAACCATCTGATTTGGGTCATTTCTTTAATAAAACTGACATTTGTTGTCATTCCCCAATACAGATGGCAACCCAGAGATCTCGTACCGCGGGGGTAGCTATAGCCAACAATGGCAGCTTTTTAAGTCAAAACATTTTCTCCCCGATTTTCTTTATTTAGATCTGATTTTCTGATTTCTAAATCAGATGTAAAATAGGTATAAGTAGTGTTCTCCTATTTGCACTACATATTTTTTATTTAAATCTTATAAAAATATGAAATTTTTAGACTTACTTATACGAATTATCCAATTTGTATCTCCAAACTGTGTAACTACGTTCATGCACTCGAAAATAGAGCTATATGACCCCGGCGGCCGGTATATTTCCGGGTCAACCTTCGCCAATGGCCAATCAGAGCACTCGTTTCGTGGGAGTTCGTACGTACGTAGCTACGGTAGCTATTGGACGTTCGAAAAGAAAAAATGAATATCCATCAACTAAAACCAAGACGGATAATGTTGTCGACGAGACTTTCTCGGATTAATCATTAATTTAGGATCGAAATGAGCAAGCTATCGTAAGTCAAATAAGCTATATATATGTTATTTTTAATTTGTATTATAATTGCAGCAGTTATGAGGATGTAAAGAGTGAAAATTTCGTTGCATATCTCATTCATCGCGGTCCGGTCGAACCGAACCATTTGTTCTGTACAGTCCCTCACAGTAAGAGGTCCCCATCCTTCAGTCTCTATAATCGGAGGTCTAGTGGAGCCAGACGTAGTCTCAGTGGAACAACCGACGATTAGAGAGACTGAAGTTTTCGGTCTATGACTCTCTATGCTTTGCTGGAGTGATCAAGTGAGCTAGTAGTAGTCGATATGGCTATGTCATATGTGGGCTGCATTGGTTATAATTATATGACCTTGATATGGTAGTCTACTCTCTTTATTATCCTAGCTATTATTATCGGACATAAAGGAAGAATGCAATCATTCCTTCCTGCATATAGTTTCCAGGTCTACATTAATTGTTTTGTTTGTTGCCATCTCAATTTTGTTCTATAGTTTCTACTCTACTCTTGTCTCTTAAACACTAGCAGATGATTTATAGAAATAGAATCAATGAAAAACATTTACTGGTACCGAGTGTTAGACCCCATTGCCATGCATTGTATTTGTAGGACTAGGAGTCTCTGGAAACCATAATCTTTTTGTTCTGCTTTTTCAGTTTCAGGAGTATATATGTCTGCATAGATCATCAAGTACGTGTTATCAAATAATTCCTTCCCCAAATCTGAAGGCAAGATGAAATGTGTATATATAGTAGTCCGACTCCTAGCTAGTAGCAGCCTAAATTTTAAAGAAAAAGGGATAGAAAATGTTTGAATTCACTGTTCAGTAACTTCAGGCTTTGAAAATGACATGGACTTTAGACAAGACCTCACCTAGTACATGCGTGCCAGCTATGCATCTGTTATTGTTGACACTGTTGAAGGAAAAGTTGAAGGAGAAGAAAAAGGAGAAAAATGAGAAGACTATTAAAGGAGATCAATGGATCCCTAAAACTCTGTTGTGATTTAAGAAAATGTCTTCTCATGTATAAAAAATAGACAAATTATTATATCTATTTGAACCTGATAGATATCGCACACGTGTCGCATAGTCCCATGTACATCTTTCTGTGTACAGTGCTTAATTGTAACTTAATTTACCAAGACTGGGCCAAATTTCTTATCAGTTTGATGATTCTAGAACCTTGCAGTACACACCAATACTTACATGTATATGCTGGATGATCAACCATTTCTGATCGATTCCACAACGTTTCTTTCACAATGCAATCGCATGACTATAACTGGTCTTTTAATATAAACCATTTTCAAATAATTATGCAACCTTAATTATATTTCTTAAAAGAATTATTTGTGTTTCAATAAACCAGAGGAAGCAATTATTGATAATTGAACGTCAGTAATTTCGCAATGTAGATCCACATTTCATTTTTTGTTTTTGTTTTACTTATCAGGAAAAGATGCTTCTCTGAAAATAGTCCACAACCCAATCAGCTCAAACGTATTAAAAGATTTCATAAATTTATGGAAGTCTTTTAAAAATCATTGACTATTTAACTATCGTGCTGAACCACACTGTGATCAACCATTTATAGACATTCATATATGCATGGATGGGTCCATCTGACAATAACAGGAATCTGCATATAAGATTTCTTAATGATTACTGTTTTTAAATGTATTCTTAACCTCCAGGTCTAATACAACACAATTCCACTATGATACGTTTAGTCTGCAACAAGCGATTCTCCGAGCCACGCTCATCATGTAGTCAAAAAGTGGGTATACACACCCTTTTCATCGTGGCCTCATTATGTATTCAAGTGACCACGGGGTTCATGACCCCTGACATGATACTGAAGATGGCCACCGCGGGACGCCCTCCCATGATGCCCCATGTCCAGGGTGAAGTCTCTAGCAAGTGTGAGGCTGACCTGGCTGACCTCATGGCAACAGAGACCAGTGAACTGATTCAGGGTGAGCAAGTTGATATGAATTCTTCCTCTTCCTCTTCCTCTTCCTCTTCCTCTTCCTCTTCCTCTTCCTCTTCCTCTTCCTCTTCCTCTTCCTCTTCCTCTTCCTCTTCCTCTTCCTCTTCCTCTTCCTCTTCCTCTTCCTCTTCCTCTTCCTCTTCCTCTTCCTCTTCCTCTTCCTCTTCCTCTTCCTCTTCCTCCTCCTCCTCCTCCTCCTCCTCCTCCTCCTCCTCCTCCTCCTCCTCCTCCTCCTCCTCCTCCTCCTCCTTCTTCTGGATAATCTGCCTCCTCCAATACTGAAGATTCTTGTAGATGTATATACTGTGGTGTGCAGGTGGACCACTACACCGGGGTTTCCCCAAATTTGGGACATATATATGTCAATAATCAAGAGAATTGGTGGTAGAGCAGCTGTACTATGGTCCTGTAACTGGGATGTTTAGGCTTTGAAACTAAGTTAATGTGCTATATAGTGCTTTTTCAATTACCAAGCCTCAATCATGGGATGGGAATTAAGAGATATGTCCATGCACTGTTTCCTTACATAAACCTCAACAAGGCAGATGATCTTGCATATCATGCAAGAATCAGATTTAATGTCTGTTACATCTAATTTGAAATGATTTGCTCCCGAATATTTTTCATTTCCCCCACTGAATTTTCAAAAAAGAATGTTATATTGACACAGTGCATTTATTGGTATACTAAATCTTTTTATAAGAATAGAATATATGATCTACATGCATTCCAAAGGCTGGGTTTTACTGATATTTTTATTTGCAGTTGTCGACTCTTTTGGGAAGCCCGAGTCGGGTCTTCTGGCCGGTAATGCAGTATGGATGGGCCACTATGATGAATGCAAGAGCATCTCAGATTTTAATTTCTGCATGTCATACCTACAGCTTACGTTACCAAAGAACGGTTCTAGTGTTCCAAGTCCTACAGGTGTAAGTGTTTCGACATTAGATATTTTCATCTCCTTCGCCCTTAATTACCAACGTTTTTATGTACAGCTGTTTTCATTGATGACATGGACAAATGAAATTTTGTGGGTTGGTGTTGTTTTCAGGATAATTTTATCTAATACAGGCTTCTTATAATACATGTGTGCATATGCATTGCCAGCTCTTAATGTTGTTAAATTCACAACTTGGAAATAATTAATTGAACTCTTGTAAAAAATTAAAAAAAATGGTGTAAACCAACATTAGATATTTAACTGGCAAACTATATAGTGTATATATATACACTATATAGTTTGCCAGTTAAATATCTAATGTTGGTTTATTTGTTTGTTATAGTGATAGTGGTGGTTATTTTACCAAACCGCTAAATGCTTGTTAAAGCAAACAGAAGACCGACGGCTTTAGGTCCTCTCTTAGAGACCTGGTAATGAGGATTAATGCCTTACCAAAGGGCACTAGCGCATCGCCTTGGTTTCGAAACCCGGGTCACCGGATTACGAGACCACTGCTCTACCAACTGAGCTATCGCGCCTCCTCTGTGCATGGACGTGCAGAAGAACAGCCTTTGGCTGAAGTTAGTGCCGTGCAAAAATAAAATAAACTGAACTGAACTGAAGTGAATCTTTTTTTTGTTCCACATAACGATCAGCAAATGAAAGTTAAGGGATATAGCCCAGTTTTTAATTGTGTTAAGCAGACCATTGTTCACATTCATTAATGTCAAAGACTCCAGAAGACAGCCAACTAGATGATCCATACCTGAATTTAAAATTTTGATCTTATACTAATAACTTCAACACTTCATATGACAAGATTTTTGTTGCCGCTGATTTGAATATCATGCAGTTAACTTGATATTGACATCAACAACATTTTCTCTTCTATTATAACGACTCAGTTTTATGGAATAACCTTCCCACATTTTTTCGAAGCCATTTATGTGCTTTTCATGATCCTCCTACTTTAGATATCTCATTATATGTTTCTATTTTGAATATTATATATCGTGGTTTTAATCTTGACATGGAAATAGATAAATGAAATATAGTTATCTTTGCTTACTCATTTCAGAAAACTCAGTTGATGTGGGGAGTGTGTGTACCACAATCTTGCTCGGACTCTGACATACTGTACGCTCTACAAGACTTACTGAGTAAGATTACTTTGATATTTTATTTTCAAACCCTTTAACAATTTCTATCCAGGCAGTTCCCATTGTAAAGTGTTAAAGTGAACTTTTGCAAAATGAATGCAGTTGTAAATATGAGACATACGGTCTAATCCATAGCGTATTGAGAGAGATAGTTGTGCCACGTGCACATTGTGAGCATGAACACAATCAAAGATCAATATTCATGGAGCTCCAAATATTCCTCCAATAGCACAACTGTCTCTCTCAATAATTTCGCTTTAAACAAAAAATACCTGTAAGTGTTTCAGGCTTGCGCCATACAAGTATTGCTTCTTTAGCATGGACCTCTGTATCATTGTATACGATGAGGTAATCAATATTATTATTTTCAGTTCTTCTGTATTTCTATTTTGTCTTTTAAACAATCTTATTACATTCTTATCATTAAATTTGTACATGTTAAAATATGTGAACGGAAATAAATCAATCAAATTAAATCATGGCCTAATCATATTATCTATCACTCTTTATCAAACAATTAGTATTAGCATTAGCATTAGTAAAAATATATGTTTTAGTATTAGTATTAGTATAGGTATTATCATTATTATCAATATTATTATTAATGTACACATTAATATACAAACACAAAGTTGTATTACTAACAGCTAATACTACTACGTGTGCTACTTTTCATACACTGCTACTTTTGATACACTGCTACTTTTGATCAATGAGATAAAACTGTTCAGTTATTTCTTGACATTTTGACCAATCCCTTGTTGATATTTTACAGCGTTGGTTGAAGCTCCTTTCAACATTACAGCCGTCAATGCTTCTTCAGTCCTCTGTGCTCAAGATCCCCCTGCTCCATACAACAGTATCGGTTTTATTGTTACAATGTAAGTTGAAATCTTATTTTGTCTCTCTTTAGTGATTTTTTGTGGTTTCTTGTATCTTCTCCGTAAAAAAGCAGAATCTTTTTTCTCCACCCTAGAACTTGGGGAATTCAATTTGATTATATATATTTTCTTCTGTATTCCATATAAATATAAACAATTTTTGGTAGCATAAAAAAAATATATTACTAATAAGTACTTTCTAACAGTGGATCATAATTCAGCAAATATACAGAACTTTTATTATAGAAAAATCATTAAAATATAAATTGTCAAAGTACATGTATAGTATTTCATCAATATTTGTGAAATTATCTGCGGAAGAACTGCCATTGTAAGTGAAATGCTTGAAAATATGACAGCCCAAAACAAATCTTGTGATATAGACGTTAAAATGTATTAAGCAGAACAGACAAATAATTGAAAACATATGTAAATATAAGGATAATGATGATGTTAATCAGTTTCAGTTTGTCCCAAACCTGTAACATATAAATTGATTTGGTTTGATTTAGGGTATCCTTGTTTGTATTTTGTGCGGTGATAGAATTATTTGGTAAAATTGTATACTTCCTCTTATGGAGAATCTGCCTCCTTCAATACTGAAGATTATTGCAGATGTATATACTGGGGTGTGCAGGTGGACCACTACACCCGGGTTTCCCCCTACTCTTTTATGAATAGTGCAGTGGGTTCTTTAACGTGCAAAGGTGGTGACTCTCCTCTACACAGGGCCTCCATTTAACGTCCTATCCGAGGGACGGAGTGTTTTCCACTTAACATAGCCTGCGTCTATGAAACAAGGGGAGAGGCACGTTAACACACAACGCAGGCTTCAGTCATCCGCCTGGGTGGGATTCAAACCCGAGATCTTCGCGGTTCGACAGGCAGACGCTTTACCAAATGAGCCAACTCGCCTCCTCACTGATGATAATCTAAAATTGTGGATTCTATTTCAATAAATTGATTTGATTTGATCTGTAATGGTATATAATGGTATCCTTCTATGTATCCATATAGGGCGATTATTGGATTATTAGGGAGTTTGATGCTCCTGGGGGCTTTCCTAGACACCACCTTGCGTTCAGTCAACTACAAGGCCCCGCCCTCCACCCACCAGGTGGTCATCAACAGGACATCAGACACGCCGTACCCCTACCAGAGGGTGAGAAGCCCCTCTGGAGGTGATGATAGGGGTGCAGTGGAGGAGGAGGAGGACCAAGGGGCGCGAGACCTGGAGGAAGTCCCGACAGGTGAATTTTTAACGATATGATGATAATGCCACTACTACATATAATAATAACAATAATAACAATATAAATAATAATAATATATAATGAAATTAAATGATAATAACTATTTGTACCATGTATCCATCCCAGGGGATGATCAATGTATAGCTACAAAGTAGTGTTATTACCCTGGCTTTGGCCCAGCTACCCTAGAGAGCTCAAATATTCAAGGAATAATTTCCCACCAGGTACCCTTTTACGATAAACTTGTGTGGAGAGTGGCAAATTTAGATTAATGTCTTGCTAAAAGACATTAGTGCCGTGGCAAAAATTCAAACTCTGCACCTCGTGATCCCCAGTCTGGTGATGTACCACTGGACTACAGCACCTTACAAGAACATGAAAATGTATGTATTCTGTAGTATTGACAATGTATTATGATATTACCCGAGTGTGTTTACTTATATTGTTTTCTATCCCAGCATGCACCAGGGCATGGCAACAGTTCCTGCTCTGCTTTGCTGTTAACCGCAACCTCACAAAGCTGCTGTCTTCTAAGACTGGTGAGGGCGGTATAGGTTGTCTGAACGGCATTCGGGTCATCAGTATGACCTGGGTCATCCTTGGTCATGTGCCACTCTTCATTCTTACAGCAGGAGTTGTGGGTAAGCAACCTTTAACTTTTACATGAATGTTTCTGTGGACGAAATATGATTGTGGCGTAACATGTATTTTCCAGGGATTCCAGCCAACTTAGTTTGGGCTTAAAGCCCATCTGTACTAGTTTACAGGAGGGATTATACCATCCTGCAAGGTCACTGACAGGTGGTTATCTCATCAAATCAGCTCTCACTTAACTTAAGAAAAAGAGGATCATGGGGTACCAATGGTCACCGATTAGGCATTGTTTGCCACATAGAGGGCACAAGTAGCTATAAGTTGTACAGTGGGGCTTTAAATGACGATTAAGCTCTGCTTGTGTTACGGTCTTTGAATTTAAATGTATAGTCTGACGACATACATAACCTACATGTTTTCAACTTTTCATGTTTTCATTTTTTTTTCCCATTTTTTTGCAGGGAATCCATCAGTTGCCTTGGATTTCATTGGTAAATTTGGGTTCCAAGCCGTGGCCAATGCATTTTTCTCAGTTGATTCCTTTTTTTTTCTCAGGTGAGAATGCATGTACGTTTAAACAAAATAAAAAATGACTTCTTTTCGTCTAAGAAGGCGATCTTTCTTTAGTGTTCACATCACTGATTGGAGGGGGAGGGGGGTCCACCAGTACTGACAAACAATTATGAAATGACATGTGGTTAAAGCATTTTGTATTGGAGGGATCTATTGTCGCTTATTACATTGTAATTATTCAAATATAATGACAATGCTGCATTTTGTGTGATGCCTATACAAAATTTCTTTTTAGGGGCATTTAGAGTGGCACTTTTTGACACTTTACAGTAACCAATTTTTTTTTGAATGAAATGATGCAGAAGACTTACGTCATAGATTCGTGAAAGCCAGGGGTGTGAACAAATTCTATGAACCCTTAATAGCAAAATAATGTGCAGTTGGAGACACATTTAATATATTAGAAATTCTGAAGTACATGTACATAACATGTTTTGCACGTTCATGTCATTTATGTTTTGAATGTATTAATTGCATTTACAGCGGCTTGTTGGTTGCTTATATGGCTCTGGGTAGAATGGCGAAGACAGGAGGGAAGCTTCCTTGGTTCTGGTTTTATTTCCATCGATACTGGAGGTAAGAATTTGGATTAAATGTAAATGAATTGGTACACTACATTTAGTAATGGAATGATAGTTGTAGTAATAGCATAGGTCGTTATAGTAGAAGTTATATAAGTTGTAGCTCTAATATCTTTTGGACAGACATTAATCTACATTGGCCATTGGCCATTCTCAAATTTGGTTTAAGAGGTAAATGGGCACTTGGCTGGAAATAATTCCTTGGTTGCTTTCAAATGTATAGCATCTCATGCTACATGTAGCTCAACTCAAGCTAATAATGCAATGTCTAGCATTAAAAAGTGCCACAGCGTAACAGATATAGGCGTAACTGCTGTTTAAGAAGCCATTGCTTGTATTATTATCATTAACCCAAGGGCTAAACCCTCATTAATATAACCCATGGTTTAAAAGTTAGCGCCAAAGAAGCATATCTTGCCTTGGGCGCATCTAATATTGGACCTCTGACTGTGTCACGCTTATTTTGCGCTAACTTTAGACCATGGGTTAAATTTAAACCTCCTTTGTGAATTCGGGTCATTGTGTTTAATTCTGTCCATCAGACTAACCCCAGCACTAGGTATGACCATGTTGATCTGGCTCCATCTGAAACCCTACCTTGGCTCCGGCCCTATCTGGCAGGCTACGGTCTCCGATCCGTACTGCTCCAAGTACTGGTGGGTCAACCTGCTTTACATCAATAACTTCTACCAAGATAATGTAAGAATAACAACCTTGTATATCCAATTTTATTTCCGCCCATCTTTAGTTTGCATTTTTATACATTGTTCTTTAAAAAAATAGCCTGGAGTTAATTTGCAATTCCCTTTTTTGGGCACAATAAAGGTGATATTGGAAGAAAAAAAAGTCACTGACGACTTACCAGTAATTCTCTCATTGCTATATACACTTCAAACCTTCTTACAACTTCGTTTACAAATGTTACAAAGCAAACGTTATAGGTTAGCGATTTGCGGTTGGATTTGTACCTGACCAATGGATTATACATGTACCGTACTTCTCTTTTGTTTTCTTGCAGTGTATCGCTTGGGTATGGTATCTAGCAAATGACATGCAGTTTTTTATCATCAGCCCTTTTCTGCTCATCATGCTACACAAGTAAGTTACAACTAACATGTTCTCTTCTCTCCCCTCTTAATTATCTCTTTTTTTTCTTTTTTTTTCTATCTGGTTTCATATTTGTGTATACCGGTACACTGAATGCCTATTTCCTCTTTTTTCTCTTGTCTTTCCGTCTTCGCCCCCTTTGTCTGTCTCTCCTTTTTTCCCTTCTTGTTCTCCTCATTATTATTCTTTGCCTCTTCTTCTACTAAATGTACTTCTGCTGCTACTACTACTTAATACTACATAATTCTTATGATCTTGATATACATAATGACAAATGAAAATTGTATATAAATACACGTGCAGTGCATTGATTCTAAAAAATGAACACAGTTAATATATTTATTGTACAACATAGCTACACATAATATGTACAATTGATGTGCAAAACAATATTGTCAAAATATTTGTTCCCTACTGTTTTATCTTTAGACTACCAATGCTTGGACTGCTTAGTATGCTAGTAATATGTGTGGTCAGCTCTGTTTCTACTGGTGTACTCATGGCTAAACACAACTTCTCTGTTGTTTTTTTGTAAGTACCGTATATTGCATGAATATTTATCAATTTGAAAATGTGAAGTTGATATGTTGTATGTGACATGAGTTTCCATCTTCATCAAATTGCCCTGATTTTTTTTCTTTTTCTGATGGATTTTTAAAATTTTATAATTATTTCAACCTGTATCCAGTTTGAAACAGCTTCATCCAGTGGATATGCTTTTTGCACACAGGACAAAATAGAAGAGAATGTATTCTTTTCTTTCAGCCATTCAAATTCCTTGATTTTTCCATGACTTTTCCCTGATGTGAGTGATATTCTCACAGTTTTCTCATTTCCAATTTCACTATGTCCTCAATTCACTAGTAACTAGGAGCAAACTAAAGTGATTTTATATACTCCATGTACTTATGTTTATTTGAAATACCAATATGTTATTATAATTATCATTGTTTTTCTTGTAAACAGAACCGACAATGTGTAAGGCAATAAGTGAAAACTGAAAATGAACTTAAAGTAACTCTTCTGATCAGAAAAAAATATTTACCTCGATTTATAGATACTATACATGTATCTAATGTAGGAACCTTGATTTTAATATATTATCATTTCCTTTTTTTGCGTTTTCACAGGGATGCTTCTAATCCAAATCCACCTGCAGATATAAATCAATCCTTTCAGGAAGTGATCTATGACAAGCCCTACTGCCGCATCGCACCTTACATGGTTGGCATGGCAATGGGATACCTTCTTCTTCGACTCAAGAAACAGAGTTTCAAATTGCATCCGGTATGATAAGTTCTCTATAACTTCAAATTATAGTACTGTATTGCCTTTAATGATTATTTGCTGAAAAGCATTATTACTATACTATGTGAGGCACTTTATTAAAACTGCATTAAAATTTCACACATGCCAAGCAAAACAAATAGTTAAAGAAGCCCAACTCAGATGTAATTGACCTGAGGAGATATAGAAAATAGTTGCATAAAGTATGAAATTACATGTTTTTGGCAACTGTCGTAATATTTGGCAGTCAAGAAGTATAATGATAAGCTATTGATTATTGTGGCAAGTGGATCAACATAAAATCAACATAACTACTTCTATAATATAAAGAACTGAAGGTCAAGTGGTAAATCAAACTACAGTATTCTTTTAGTAAATTTCTGAAAATGAATTTTTTTGGTTGTCTTTCCAATACATTTAAAGGTAAAGACCAGTATTGGAAACGCCCCAATTTCAAAAAATGAAATGGAAGCTCTTATTACCAATCATGTGAAAGAATATGTTTTGAATATTACATGACGATAACAATTTTGATGGGAAACCGCCTACTAATTGATATATTTGGTAAATTAGTATATCTATATACATGTACTGTTGAGAGATACAAATGCATGTGTCGCGCACGTGTGTGTAGTCCCATATACATCTTTCTGTGTACAGTGCTTCTAACTTTATGAAGACTTGGCCAAATTTCTTATAATTTTGATGATTCCAGAACCTTGCAGTACATCTATGCTAGATGATCAACCAATTTACTGATCGATTTCACAACGTTTCTTTCACTATGCAATTGCATGACCATAACTGGTCTTTAGCTTTAAGCATTGCTCTTTCGTTGTTCGTTTTTGTAATAATCATTTCCTTATGTTTCCTCTCGTTATAGTCTGTTGTGATTATAGGATGGTGTGCGGCTACAGCCATCGGAATGGCATGTGTGTATGGGCTGTATGGAGGATACAACAACCACCCACTGAGTGCAACAGAGAATGCAGTCTACATGTCTCTGTGTCGGTTCGCTTGGGCCGTCAGTCTCTCTTGGGTTGTGTTTGCCTGTCACTATGGATACGGAGGTGAGTTTCAAATCTTAATCCAAGGAATAGAGTTAGAATGGCTTTTAATCTTCAAATTGGCAACATGGTAATATTTATACTCACTTTCGTATCCCTGATAAAATGTGTATCTAAACGGATCTTATTAAAGGTAAAGACCAGTATTGGAAGCGCCCCTATTTCAAAAGATAAAATGGAAGCTCTTTATTACCAATCATGTGAAAGAATATGTTTTGACATGATAAAAATGTTGCCGGGAAACCGCCTACTAATTGATACATTTGGTACATTAGTTTATCTATTGGACTTGAGAGATAAACGCACGTGTCACGCACGTGTGCGTAGTCCCATATACATCTTTCTGTGTACAGTGCTTGTAACTTTACGAAGACTGGGCCAAATTTCTTATAATTTTGATGATTCCAGAACCTTGCAGTACACACCAATACCTATATGCTAGATGATCAACCTTTTTTGATCGATTCCACAACGTTTCTTTCACAATGCAATCGCATGACCATACTAACTGGTCTTTATCTTTAAGAAATAAGTGAATTGATAATTTAACCAAAATTGCTACAGAGAGGTTAAACTTTATCTTTAAGAAATGAGTGAATTGATAATTTAACAAAAATTGCTACAAAGAGGTTAAAGTTTTGTTGTTGAACATGTATTGCCATTTGTAAGGCTACATGTATTATTTTTATATTCCTTGTAATATTCAATGCAAGGAACCACATTTTACACTTCAGGAGGGAGTGGAGATTCTTTCCTTTCTGGTACTTTGAATTCTGTCTGGAGTTCATGCCTGAATGATATTTAGAAAAAGTATTAAAGAATTATCCACAAATTAATTTTAATGTATACTGTCTAATTCTTTTATAAATGTAATGCTTCCCTGGGAGAAATTTCAGGTTCAAGTCCTGCGGGTTCAAAGATTTTTTTCTGACTTGTTTTTCAATTCAGATCGATCAATCAATCTTATTTACTGGGTGTAAGCCACAAATATGTTTTTTTTTAATAATTGTCTAATTCTTTATGAACAATTTTACGATATTTAGGTTGGATAAACGACTTCCTGAGTTGGGAGCTGTGGATACCAATGAGCCGTCTGACGTATTCTGCCTATCTTCTACATCCTATTATAATCACTATCTACATCAGCAACTATGCTACCAACTACTTCTTCTCCATCTATATGCTTGTAAGTTACTTAGCGTTAGGCCTTGTTCAGATATATGAAGTGATATTAAAACCACATAACTTTTTTCTTCTTCTTTTTTAAAATATTTTTTATAATGATATGTATATGGTGTAATATGTACTTTCACATTGAATATGTGACAGGTATTAAAGCCTGTCTGCACTAGTTTGGCCAGGGGATTAGACCTCCCTGTAAGGTCACTGACTGGTGGTTATCTCATCAAATCAGCTCTCAAATAACAGGAGAAAAAGGGGATCATGGGGGACCATCAGGTACCGATTGGGCATTGTTTGCTATATAGAGGGCGCAAGTAGCTATAAGTAGTGCAGTGGGGCTTTAAAGCTTCATTCAATGGGCTAAAACTGAAAGCTTTACTAAAATACATGTATTATAACCCCAGTCATCGATCTGATTCAGGCTTGCGTACACAGTGTATGCACATTCTCCACTCCCAGGGGAGCATTCCAACCAGGCACCATCTTACAGACACTCAAATTTCAAAATGCTAAGCAAAATAATTGCTTCAATTTGCATCCTACTGAATACAATTTTAACAGCTGGGTGGAGAGAAGCAATGCATGTAGATAAAATGCCTTGATGAAGGATAAATGCTGTATACTGGGGATTGGACTCAAAAGTACATGTACCGGTATTTGCATGCCCAATCAAATGTTGAACCACCCAACAATCGCACCTCTATAATTAAATAACTGTTCAAGGATGGATTGGTAGTATACATGTATGTAAAATTGCTAGAATGTCGGGATGTTCATGAAATATGTACCATGGATATTAAATATGTTATTTTTTTTGTCTTGCAGGCATTTGAGGTGGCAGCCATCATTACTCTGGCCTACACTGCTGCGATCCTACTAGCAGTATCCATAGAGTTTCCTTTTGGAAACCTGGAAAAAATGTTTGTGCCCTCGCCAGATAAGAAGACAAAATAGCAGCTGTATATTAAAACTTACATCGTGATTAGGTTTTAATTGTGTATCACTTGCAAGTACTTGTAAGAAGAGAACATGACAGACAGAATGAAAAGTGGCAGATCCAGGGGGCATGTAAGGCACATGCCCCCCCTCCAAATAAAAGAGGGAAAAGAAGAAAGACAAAAAACATGGGCTGATTGATGACCCCTCTCATCACAATGGGCCAACCAAAATCCTGATAAACTTTTTATTTCCTTTTTTTTTATGTGTGTTACTGAGTTGTCTGACTTATGAGAATCCTGGATCTGCCACAGGAGCAAGAAAAGTATTTTAAAAAAGAGAGAGGGTAATCTATGATTTTATGACAAAGAGATCACTTTTTATTTAGTTTTATAATTGAATGATTTTAATCACTACTAGTGCACTTGGATCTAATGGTGAAATGTTCTGAATGTACAAAAAAAATTGTTTAATGTGATCCTTAGTCAATATTGAAGTAAAGAAATTATAAGTATATATAATTTCCTGTGGATAGCAATAAAATTGCATTATTTTTTTTGTATGAACTTTTTCAGGCTTAGGATTTCCCTACTATGTCTTCATTTCTTTTCATTATACATATACAGCATAAATATTTTTAATGATATCCTTAATTCACAAGCAGGTGCTCAAGGTGAAACCTTCCATCTTTATAATTGGAGGTTTGTAAAGTTTGAGAACGACTGTCGTTTATAAATAATCCATTATAGATGAATGGATGTTCTGAATGGTCCTTTTTAATACTTGCCATTTCTTTTTTCTTTTAAATCTTTCTGCTGCCAATATTATTGTTATAATGTGCCATTTGATTGCTTGTATCGTTAAATTTCTTAATTTAATAATATATTTAATTTTGTATAGGCTTAGAAGTTGAGAGTTGTCTCAGAACTTATATGTATGACATTTATCAATTTTTGCATCAATATGTAATAATCAAACTGAAATACCTATGTAGTTAATCATGTCAATTGATAACATTCCAATGTTTGCCAAATAATCCTCATGAAAGCTTTCCTGAAATGAAACCTGTTACTACCTGTTGTATCAATGTATTTTTCCAGAAATAACTGCCATACAAATAAGATCAGGCATACTGTTATGAAACTTGTTTATGTCCTGACCAGCGTCTATGTACCGTATATATCGAGGGGTCAGCGACACAAAGACGTAACTCCATTTTGAGAAAAAGTGGTTTATGTGTCACTCACTGAGTACTTGGGCCTTAAGGAGTTAAGTCTACGTTTCACTAGCCATTGACTTCAATGGGGTGTTGGGTGGGGTTAAGTCTTTGTGTTTCCTGGAAAGCCCACATTTTTCTGAACATTTTGATATCAAATACTTTTTAATTGGCAAAATGTGGAGATACGTCTTTGTGCCACTGAACCCTCGATATAGTGATGAAGAATAAAACACTGGCAGGCAGTCTAACTCACAAACCCAGAAGTAAAGTAAAGTCAGAGTAGATACAGTACATAAAAATAAATATGGATTCTACTGTATTAAGTTTAAATACAAGCTAGATTCTATTATGCCTTTAGAATATAGACCTGTATTCTAAGTTGGAAAATAATTTGTTTCACTACAGAACTGGGAGTTGAGCCAATTTTACTACATGTACTTTGTGTTTCAAAACTATGACTGCTTGAACAATATATCCTTGTTTTCAAAGTTTGTTTGTTTTTTGTTTTTGTTTGCATTTTAATGATGTACCGATACATAAATTTATGTATTTTCCACCTGTAAATTTACTGGTGTAAATTCACAAATAGACGTTACAGATAGAAGAAATCACAAGCAAGTACAATGTTTGCTAATGTACAATGAAAATAAATGAAAAAATGAAATATAATTCTCCACCTCCTCATTATCATCATAATCATAACACAAAAAACAAGACCAACAACAATTTTTGTGGAAAGCAATGGTAACTCACAAAATAAACTGTAAATAAACATGACAAGGTACACACTATAGAATCATTGTTTTTATCCATATCATTTTATTTAATACTAATTCAATGATACCCATGTACATGTATTTGTCAATAATGTACATGTATAATGAAAATTGCAGTTACAAATATGAATACATCTACATTTAAATATCCAGAGCAATGTTACACCAAAGGTAAAATGATGATAGGCAAAGGTGTCTAACTTTTTTTTTTAATTATACATTTTTTGTTAATGTACCGGTAACTGAAGGGCAATGAGTGCTGCTGATATACTCTTATTAACAAACTTCTAGTAATGTATATTTACTTAAATCCCCATTAAGAAAAAAACAGCAGGCCAATTTCCCTGTAACTAAGTATATATTTGTGGATTTATTGCATGTCTTGTTGAGAGAGCTACCTCATCCCTCAACCCTGGGTCTAACTCTGCTTGTCTATCCTCGAGGAACAGAGGTCTCTCCTACATCACTGAAGAATCACCTTGTCAAAGACAGTCCCTTTCTCCTTCTCACCTCTGCCTCAGAGATACTGAATGAAGATGTGAATTCTCTTCTCCATCACACCAGAATTGCTTTAACCAAGACAACCCGCAGCATTCTCTAATATTCTGATTTGTGATTGTCAAAGGCAGAGGGGTGTTACGGACTGCCTTAACCTGGACAATCCTCTCTTCCTTTCATTGTCAGTCATTAGATTCTCACTCTGCCTGTCTTAGGGACCCCTAACGATGTAGAACCTATTCTTCATCATTCAAGTATATTGCATTGTACAAGACCAATTCATTTCTCCTTCTACCTTCTCTCTCCATCAACCATTGGGATCTAACTCTGCTTGAGTGGCCCTGAGGATGTCAAGTCTTTCCTTCCACAGCGTTCTCACATTTTCAACATAATCAGTGTTCTCTTCCCAAATTCCATCATCAAGTTTCTGAGAAGAAAAAACAGACATGTCTAATGTAGAGTTCTAATGTATTGTTAGCAAACTGAAGAAAAAAACTGTAAAAAAAAACATTTCAAGAAGTATATTCTAAATGCATTTATATCAGTTTGTGATAACTTCTACCCCTTTACTTTAATATGCATTGCCAGTCATTTTATGTTACATAACATAGTTTCGTCTTCACGAAGATCCACCCAACAGTGATTGAATTTTCGAATCTGCATTGACAAACTGTTTTCTCTCAACTAAAATAGAAAATAAATATAATTAAATAAAACAAAGGAGAAGGAAAAACATCCCCACTCACATGTACATGCGAAATGCAAAACCACAGCTTGAATTTATAAAAAAATATTCAAAAATTAAAGAATTAAGAATTTAATAACAGAACAAACATTACTTGACAGACATCAGCAAGGACTATTTAACAATGCCAAAAGTTTGAGAATTTACCTGGAGCATGGAGAGAGTCTGCTCTTGCTCGTCAGTGGTTAGCTTATGCAAGGCCAAGGAGATCAGTTTCTTGGTAGATGGCGAGATGTTATCTTCAGCTATAATCCTCTTCCAATTGACGCTGAGTTTTAAAAAGAGACATCATGAATAATTCATTAACATATTGAATACTGTGTATATCAATCTGAATTCAATTTGTATTAAAGAGGGTAAGACGTCCGGTTACCCGTTGACAAAAGTTGACAAAAGGGGAGTCGAAGGTAAAACAGGATACAGTAAAATTTAATTAATTCAGAAACAACTAACCCAATCAAGATATTATACTAGTTTATTTGACTCTACATGAATTAATTTTCTCCACATGTGCATCAAAATACAATCCCAGAAAAACGTTAATGGTTTGATGGAATGATCTCTGACTCATGACCTAACAAGTCCAATTATCAAGCATTTAATCATAATGTGATTGCACATGATCATACCATTGCTAGATTAAAGTTATATCCTTAGTGGTTCTGGAAACATTGATAATCAGAGAGTAAACGCAATTTGGGGAAAAAACTTGTGGTTGGATGGGTCATATTTACTACAAACTTACATCTCATTGTACTCCATACAGAGAATTCTTAGTGATGTTTGAAGATTCCATGAGGGACCTGCCATACTACAAGACAAGTCGAGATCTAAATTGGCAGACTTCAAAATAAGGGCTTTGAACTCCCACGGGTCATTGACTTCTCTGGTTCTTCGGCAAGGAAGAGGGCTGTCGTGTTGAGATTTTACTGAATCTATAACAGCACCTTCACAAAGAAATGTAAAAAGGAATATGACATGATGAAATAATGCATTTGGTAAACACAGGAACAATGCTTAGGTGAAGTGAAGCAGAAGTGGATTAACAAGATTATTAAAAGGACAATAAACAACTTGTATTTATTGCAAAAGAAAGGGTTAACAATAAATTTTGATCCTTTTTTTGTATTAACACAACAAACAAATGGTCATGTTCTTGCTTGAAATTTTCACATCTTCATAAATGATGAAATCATAATTCAGTTCAACAGAAATATTGTTTTGCTAAAACTCTTTCTTTCTTACTTTCTTTCTTTCTTCATTACATTAAATCATTCATTTGATCCTTCATTTATTAATTGGTCTAGTAATTTCTTTATTTACTAATCCCTCATTCATCAATTTGTGTAGGGCCTACATGTACATATATTTATATCTTCAATAATTCATTCAGAAAAGCATTCTTTGTAATTAAACCATGGTGGTCTCATCATGGGTTACAAAACTGCTTTGTAAGATGGTCCAGCAAAACACCAAAACCACCTTTTAAAAAAAATGTTTATTCTATGAGAGGCTCACCTAGCTCAAAGCTAACAGCATCATGTGGGTTGGATGGGATGACGAAGCCATACTCTAGGAGAAGATCAACATTGTCATGAGGACCGTAGTGAATGAAGACTTGATCATAGGCATGGTAGCTGTCTAGGGTCTTGATCCGATAGCAATTAGATACAGGGTCGAATCCAGCATTTACCTGGTGGAGAGGAAAACGAAGAAACAATAACAATATCAGTGGATAGCTCTTACATCTTATCTTTAATTGCTAATGAGTCATTTTGTATTGTTTCATAATGAGTTCATGTAAAGACATTCGGTCACTCACTGTCAGAGTCCTGAAAGCAATGAGATAAAAAATATTGAATTAAAGAGAAAATTGAATTTAAGTAAAAAATACTTTCTCATTTAATCTACCATCAGCTAGTCTGACTTACATTATCTTATTCAAAAATAATGTTTTCTTTCTCTACATCTATTTAGTCATTAAAATTTAAACTGTTCATACATTACTTACATAATTCTCTCATTTCAAAAAGGTTCCATAGCCATATGTTTAATACTGTAACTATACTTTCCCACTAGGTAAAATGTATACAATACTAGTTTGTACAAAATTACATGATTAGTTTCTGCAAAATATCAACAAACCTCAGCTCCTGGAGAATGGTTGAGCAAGTCCAGAAATGGAGCTAGTGCAAAGTCATCGCTTGCTTTAGGATCAAATGCCTCACAGCCACTAGGCTCCATGTAGACAGACCTTGAGTTGATGACAAACCAGGCCCAGACGAAGGAGTCCAAGCTGAAGACACTGCGATACTGAGGAAAGGTTCTCTCAATGTCTTCAAACAGGCATGAAGCACTCTCGAAGGCAGCCTGAATGTCCTGCAGTTGGTTGATCGCTCGGCTCCGTGCGATGGTGGGAAGCACATCAAAGTCGGCTTGTTTGGTGGAGCCAAACGCTGGTGTTGTAAAGTCCTTTGGCAGGACATTGATGTAAGGATACCAGGTAGAGGATTTACCCTTTGACCTCTCTGTAATGAGGAAAGCACAAACCACTTGGTACGGTGTTCGTTTCTGCCGCTGCCTGCAAAGTTGGAGAGATTGAATTTGCCATGAAAATTTTGATAATCAAGTTCTTCACAATCAGTAGTAAAATTACCCAATTCGGTAAGCTTTCACTTGCCGTACTGAAAGCCGTACTACAATAGTATTAAACGGCGCCATCTACGACAAAGGTCTGAAGAAGCTTCCAGCATGGCAATCACAAGCTTACCCGAACAGGTAATTCTACAGATGATTGTAATGTTACATGACCAATTAGATGAACCTCTTTAGTGAATTGCCATGAATGTTTTCTCAGTGATTTCTGGTTTGTTATTATGGCTATATATTTTGTCAATGTTTATCTTAAATCAGTGGTATCAAGTAGCGAGATTCAATAAACAGGACCTATACTTAAAATTTAAGAAAGAAAGGAAACATCAAGTGTAGATTTTATTCTTTGGGGAGAGGGGAATGATGAACTGCCTATAGGGGCAATGATAGTTAACTTGATGGCCAATCTTATAGAAATTCTCAGTATCTACTTGTAGAATCTGTGGTACAATAAGTAACACGTTTACTAGAGTTCTCATCTCTGCAGTATCAATGTAGATGTAAACAGCACTTTTTCATGCAACACCTTACATCTGCTTCAACTGAAGAAAAAAAATCAGTAAATATCAATTTAAAAAATCCATACCTCTTTATAATTGGTCCTAAATCAGTGTTCAAGACGTCTTTGGCAGTCACAAGCAGATGACGGGGAATCTCAACTATGGAGTCACCAGGCTATAAGAGGAAGCAAGTATAAAGAACGTTTACACTGCATCACAAGGTCTGATATGGCCCCTTATACATGTATTGCAGTCATATGAACAATCTTTCTTAAAATCTACCTCGATCTTTAGAGCTATAATGTATGAAGTAATGTTTGTTATGATGTAATTGGAATTCATATCCATATTACATACCGATGTTTGCTATCTTGTGCATCTCGTGGCAAGATTTTGGGCAGAGCACGAAACAAGCAATCGGAAGGGGTTTGTAACTAAAGGTGGACAACTGGACATAGTCGTTTGCTTTCATATTCATTATTCAGAGACATAACTATGTTCAACTTCTTACCCTCAAGTTCTTTTTAGCCATCAGGCCTCGTCCAGTATCTGTATAGGTAGAGAGAAATGGTTTGTACATTTGTATTGATCTTTAGAAGAAGCTTGCAAGGGTAGCACTGAATTAATTTCCTAAAATACACTGTATCTGATTTTTTTAGTAATGATCCAGGAGGAGCTATCTGAACAAGTTTTACTGACATTTGTTTCACATGCACATCCCGCCCTAAAATATCAACCTTTTCAATAACAGAGGCCCAATTTATGTAGATCACATCATATAATCAAAATCCTCATGTGAAAAAAATGGTAATGTGGAGCCCAGTATTTCTTTGAAGAAGAATGGACCTTATGTAAGAAGCGTTAGAACGTAAGTTGATATCTAGTTCAAAACCATCTGAATTACTACAGGTACATGCTATGATTGCATGTGTTACAACTGTGCTTACCAGAAAAGACAGCAGGTTTCAGACAACAGCCTTTGCAGTTAAATCCATGTTCTTTCATCCACTTCATCAGTGTTATGTACTGCTCTTCATGGTCGACTGGTACTAGTAAAGAAGATATAGAAATAAAAGATAAAGAGATGATGGAGAGAAAAAAAAAAAAAGAGATGGAGAAAGATGATGATGAAGATAGAAGATGATGAAGAAGAAAGAAGATGGTTGGAAAAGGGGATGATGGGGAAAAAAAACAGAGAAAGAAGAGTGGGAAAAAAAACGGAGAAAGAAGATGGGGAGAGGAGATGACAGGAAAAAAAGGTGATGGGGAAAGTATACAATAGAGGAAATAGAGGAAATAGAGGGAAAAGACGAGAAAGGCAATAATAGAACAAAAAAGAGATGATAGTTAAAGAAGACGTACTGTACAATACATGAAGGACAGAAATGATGATGGACAAAATGCTTGATGGAGAAAGAAGATGGAAAAGGAAGATGATGGGGAAATAAGATGGGGAAATAAGATGGGGAAATAAGATGGGGAAATAAGATGATGGGGAAATAAGGTGGGGAAATAAGATGATGGGGAAAAGAGTAGAAGGAGAAAGAAGACGATAACAGAAGATGAAAGAAGATGACAGAGAAAGAAGATGATGGAGGAAAGAGATGATGGATAAAGATTATCAACGGAGAAAGAAGATGATGGGGAAAAGATGTGATGGAGAAAGAAGATGATTGATAGGGAAAGGAGATGATGGAGAAAGATGAAAGAGAAAGAAGATGATGGGGAAAAGATGTGATGGAGAAAGAAGATGATGGAGAAAGAAGATGATGGAGAAAGAAGATGATTGACAAGGAAAGAAGATGATGAAGAAAGAAGATGATGGAGAAAGAAGATGATGGAGAAAGAAGATGGGGAAAGATGACAGAAAAAAGATGATGGGGAAAGGAGATGATAGAGAAAGAATATGATTGATAGGGAAAGGAGATGAATCAGATGATGGAGAAAATTGAAAGAGAAAGAAGAAGATGGAGAAAAAAGATCACAGAGAAAGAAGATGATGGGGAAAAGATGTGATGGAGAAAGAAGACGATTGACAGGGAAAGAAGATGACGAAGAAAGAAGATGATGGTGAAAGAAGATGATGAAGAAAGAAGATGGGGAAAGAAATGATTGACAGGGAAAGAAAATGATGAAGAAAGAAGATGATTGACAGGGAAGGAATGAAGATGATTGACAGGGAAAGGAGATGATGAAGAAAAATAATGATGGTGAAAGAAGATGATGAAGAAAGAAGATGGGGAAAGATGACAGAAAAAAGATGATAGGGAAAGGAGATGATGGAAAAAGAAGATGACAGAGAAAGAAGATGATGGGGAAAAGATGTGATGGAGAAAGAAGATGATTGACAGGGAAAGATAACAGAAAAAAGATGATGGGGAAAGAAGATGAGAGAGAAAGAATATCATTGATAGGGAAAGGAGATGATGGAGAAAGTTGAAAGAGAAAGAAGAAGATGGAGAAAGAAGATGACAGAGAACGAAGATGATGGGGAAAAGATGTGATGGGGAAAAGATGTGATGGAGAAACAAGATGATTGATAGGGAAAAGAGAGGACGAAGAAAGAAGATGATGGTGAAAGAAGATGATGAAGAGATGATTGACAGGGAAAGAAGATGGGGAAAGAGATGATTGACAGGGAAAGAAGATGATGAAGAAAGAAGATGATGAAGAAAGATGATGGAGAAAGAAGATGATGAAGAAAGAAGATGGGGAAAGAAATGATTGACAGGGAAAGAAAATGATGAAGAAAGAAGATGATTGACAGGGAAGGAATGAAGATGGTTGACAGGGAAAGGAGATGATGAAGAAAGAAAATGATGGTGAAAGAAGATGATGAAGAAAGAAGATGGGGAAAGAAGATGGGGAAAGAGATGATTGACAGGAAAAGAAGATGATGAGAAAGAAGATGATTGACAGGGAAAGAAGATGACGAAGAAAGAAAATGATGGTGAAAGAAGATGATGAAGAAAGAAGATGGGGAAAAGATCATAGATGACAGAAAAAAGATGATAGGGAAAGGAGATGATGGAGAAAAGATGTGATGGAGAAAGAAGATGATTGACAGGGAAAGAAGATGATGAAGAAAGAAAATGATGGTGAAAGAAGATGATGAAGAAAGAAGATGGGGAAAGATGACAGAAAAAAGATGATAGGGAAAGGAGATGATGGAAAAAGAAGATGACAGAGAAAGAAGATGATGGGGAAAAGATGTGATGGAGAAAGAAGATGATTGACAGGGAAAGATAACAGAAAAAAGATGATGGGGAAAGAAGATGAGAGAGAAAGAATATCATTGATAGGGAAAGGAGATGATGGAGAAAGTTGAAAGAGAAAGAAGAAGATGGAGAAAGAAGATGACAGAGAACGAAGATGATGGGGAAAAGATGTGATGGGGAAAAGATGTGATGGAGAAACAAGATGATTGATAGGCAAAAGAGAGGACGAAGAAAGAAGATGATGGTGAAAGAAGATGATGAAGAGATGATTGACAGGGAAAGAAGATGATGAAGAAAGAAGATGATGAAGAAAGAAGATGATGAAGAAAGATGATGGAGAAAGAAGATGGGGAAAGAGATGATTGACAGGGAAAGAAGATGATGGAGAAAGAAGATGATGGGGAAAAAAGATGATTGAGAAAGATGATAGGGAAAGGAGATGATGGAGAAAGAAGATGATTGAGAAAGAAGATGATAGAGAAAGAAGATGATGGAGAAAGAAGATGGAGAAAAAAGATTGAGAAAGATGATAGGGAAAGGAGATGATGGAGAAAGAAGATGATGGAGAAAGAAGAAGATAGGGAAAGGAGATGATGGAGAAAGAAGATGATGGAAAAAGGAGATGATGGAGAAAGAAGATGATGGAGAAAGAAGATGATGGAGAATGAAGATGATGGAGAAAGAAGATGATTGACAGGTAAAGAAGATGACAGAGAAAGAAGATGATGGGGAAAGGATGTGAAGGAGAAAGAAGATGATTGATACAATGATAGGGAAAGGAGATGAAGGAGATGATGGAGAAAGAAGAATGGGAGAGGAGATGATGGAGAAGAGAAAGTTGTACATGTATATAACAATTCTGTGTCGACTTTCATAATTCAATACATATACGACTAACTGTTAGCATGGTTAGGCCTATATATTTTTGTACAATGATCTGCCAAGTAGTATTTCTTGTCTTGTGCCATTGATTGAGCAGTTTGTTGTCTTGGTCTTCAACAATGAAGGATGCACTTTTCCCGAAGAAGAAGTGCAGGTGCTGATGTTTAGAAATTGATGATAAATTGACATGTCAATGAAGCGCCGAAGCTGCCATGCAACTTGCAACTAGTAGTTGCAAGTTGCATGGCAGCTTCGGCCGAGCTGAGCCTATTTCAGCGGTCAGCTGGGCCAGACGGCCGGGAGGCGGTCGGCGAGCGTTCACGTACACGTCGCACGCGCACTCAGCTCACAGCTGATAACAAGTAAGTGCTAAGACTAGCTTTTTCACAATCAAAAACTTCAAATATAACTATAGATTTCGAATGAATCTTAAAAAGAGCTTTGCTTACTCGGTTTGTTGAATAATTTGATATTTTTCCTCCGTCGACACTGCCGTCTAGTTGATTCAATCATCGTGCAAAATGTGACGTCATATGTGCTTTCATGAATATTCATTAACTGCCCGCCACGCTTCAAATTTCAAAACAAGGGACGAAGATGAATGTCTTGAAAGATTCCGAAGATGATACCAACGTTTGCAGGGAAGAATTGCCTGTTGTATTCCAATGTCAGAGCTGTAAATCAATTTTGAGTGATTCCTTGGCTTTCCTAATCGCGAATGACGATATGAAAACCATCACAGTGAATCGTGAGTATTACTATTAATCAATGCATTGCCCCCACGTAAAGACATCTGTGTGACTCAGCTCCGCTGCGCGCTGCATGCTACAGCTGCATTGACTTCACATGCACACACACACACAGGCTACAGCGCCAGCAGAGCTCGAGCCAAAGCCTCACACTCAAAGACATGACAAAGGCTAGGCAATTAAGGCCTAGTTCTAGGCTAAAGTTAAGCCTAATTCGATACGCATTAGCATTGACTCTGTATAGAGTACCGAAGCTGTGACTTCATTATTCATAAAAATCTATTTTAAGATTTTTTTTAGTCTTCCTTTTCCGAAAGAGCATAAAATTTCAAAATTCAAAAATAATTTAATGCCCAAATGTCGAAAACCAATTCAATTGAAATAGATCCGGGCAATTCAATAGATCCGGGCTGCGTCTCACGAAACTGTCCCATCCCATTGAAACGCATGTAGTTTAACACGCGTTTCAATGCAATGGGATGTCGCTCAACTTGTACTTGGATCTACATTGTAGACCCTATGACGGTTTCGTGAGAAGCAGCCCTAGGCTATACTCTAGATCTAGGTCTAGAGTCTACAAAGTTTTGGGAAATTTTGAAAATTGGGTGGATGGTGATTCTTTACCATTTTGATATATTTGGATGGCCCTGTGGATGGCCCTGTGGATGTATTATAAACACTAAAAAATTAGCCCCTAAAACACTTCTGCTTTCGAGAAAAATTGAATATAAAAATTTACTGGTGCTTCCGGTAAATGTTGATAAATTGCAAATATTGCCTACGGCCGTACAATGTTAGCTGCGACCATGAAAATCTCAGAATATGCAGTTGTGATATATAATTTCCAAAAATTTAAGACTCGTTTTCAACCTCGACAACGATCACTTAATAGGATCGCATTCGCTTCCAATATGTTCATTTGATCCAAATTCTTGACCCCATACCAAAACTTTGTCTTACCTTTAAAGGCATCGTTTAACAATGTTAAATCTGAGATGCACGGCCCTACATGTACGGTATGTGTTCTCAGTGTCTGTCACATGGTGTAATATTAAAGCCCTAAACAAAATTGGGCTTCAAAATGATCAAGAAGTGCCTCAAAAAAGTAAAAATCTTTAAAAGTAAAAGACCTAGACTATTTATTTATTCAATTAATCATAATGATTCATTGGTATATTATATGTCATCATATGTTTTGTTTTTAATTACAGGGTAAATATTATAATTTCTCATTTATTATATGTTATTTTGCTTACTTAATCCTCGCTAAATGGAGATGATTTTCTAGAGTAGAGGAGGGGAGTTTTCCGCCACTTCAGCACTTCTCGTTTTCTAAATTTGCTACTTCGCTCGAGCTCGAAGAGAAATTCACAGGTACTGCATAGCGATAGCCCCAGGTACCAAAGCTGCAAAGATTTGATGTTCACACGTAAGTACATCTGCTCTTATTTACCTTTAAAATTTGACATATTGGACGTCAAGTCCAATTTAGAGCTTTCTTACGTGTGCAGCTATAAAGACGCTAGGAACTTAAATATCTAGACCTCGCTTATTCTTTAATTCATTGTATTTACGGTAAAATCTTTCGTAAACTGGAGCTCTTGGGCTACAGTCCTCTGTCTATCACAACCATTTTGCAACTTAGCCAAAAAAATTGTATGCGAGCTATTAAAATTCCAGCTTACTGCAAGAGGGCAGCAGCTGGAGTTTTTAGCCACGCAACTTAAGGTGCCAAATTAGCACAACTGACTCACTGCTAAGACGCAAATGAAGATGAGGAGAGCAAAGACGAATGAGATGGTGTGAAGAAAATTAATTTTGCTTTAAATAAAAATAATATGAAATTTGAAACAATAAAAATAAAATATTATAAATACATGTAAATAGTCTAGATCTAGGGTATAAAATGAAGATGATAATGAGAGAAGGGATGACAAGGGAAAAAGATTGAAAAGTTAACACAGAAACTTTACTTTGAATATTCTGATAACATACTTTTGAATGCTATTATCGGATTCTAGATAAAATCAGTTTATCCTCTTCTTCTTTTCTTTTTTTAGAACAAGAGAGATGGCTCCAGTGAGAGGAAGTTACAGACGTGGGTATGACCAGGAGGCTATGGTCAATGCCATACAAAGAGTCAAGTTAGGGGAGATTTCCATGAGGGAAGCTTCTCGACTCTATAAAGTTCCCAGAGCCACCCTTATGGATAAGGTACATTAAATTAAATAAAGACATGCAGTTGATTTTATCACTTAACCCAAAATATTGGTTTAAATGAAGATATGCAAAAAGAAACAATTAAGGCGATTATCAAAAAAGAAATTGTTCTATACATATATATGTGTCTTTTGAAAGATTGGCAATAGAGGTCTACGTATGAATTTTAATAATACATAATTAATGAACATTAAAATATTATCTTCGGTTTAATTGCAATACTGTATATGATGTTTATCCCTAGGTTACCATTGGAGCTAAAATAAGAATATCAGAGTGACAGTGCTTGATAGATCATTGTATTAATGGTTTCACTAAAGTTCTTCTCTGTTTGATTTGATCTTCTAAAGGTAACAATATGGAGGGGGCCTTTTGTTCCAGAGCTTTGTAGCTGTGTTATATTGATTACATGTTATTCTACCACCACAGCTAATGTTTTTTTGTTTTTATTTTCCTTTTAGTTGGCCAATAGGGTTCCGCTTCATTGCCGTAGTGGACCAAGCCCTAAAATCCCTATAGCTGAGGAAGCGAACAGCGCTAAACAAGGAAAAAAAAGGAAAAAAACAATTAAGGTGATTGTCAAAAAAGAAATTATTCTATATACGTCTTTTGTAAGATTGGCAATAGAGGTCTACGTATGAATTTTAATAATATATAATTAATAAACATTATTATCATTATCAATTTTATTGCAATATTATAAGATGATGACGTGGATCCTAATCAAACGATTGGTTGAAAGCGTACACATGACCAGGCATTTATTTTGCCTAACGCGTAATCGCGCATAATTTAGGTAATGACCGGTCATTATCCAATGGTAGTGACCGGTCATTATCAAAATCATGTTAGAAAACATCATTTTATAAAACATAATCTTATAAAACAAATAATACACATCATTTTGTTCGGGCATTAGTAAAATTACCCACACTTAGTACCTTCAAAATAGTCCAAACGTTAGAGTGTTCCAAAGGTACCTTGTGTGGGTAATTCTTACTAATGCCCTCACTGATGTGTATTATTTGTATACTGTATACCTGTATGATGTTTATCCCTAGGTTACGTACCTTCGGAGTTAAAATAAGAATATCAGAAAGACATAGCTTGATAGATGATTGTATTGATGGTTTCACTAAAGTTCTTCTCCATGTGAATTGATCTTCTAATGGTGACGATAGGGAGTGGGCCTTTTGTTCCAGAGCTTTGTAGCAGTGTTATATTGATTATATGTTACTCTACCACCACAACTTATGTCTTTTTGTTTTTATTTTCCTTTTAGTTGGCCAATAGGGTTCCGCTTAATTGCTGTAGTGGACCGAGCCCCAATCTCCCTATAGCTGAGGAAGCGAATCGCGCTGAACGGGTCGTTAGAACAAGAGAGATGGCTCCAGTGAGAGGAAGTTACAGACGTGGGTATGACCAGGAGGTTATGGAAAATGCTGTACAAAGAGTCAAGTTGGGGGAGATTTCCATGAGGGAAGCTTCTCGACTCTATAAAGTTCCCAGAGCTACCCTCATGGATAAGGTACATTAGATAAAGTAAAGCCATGCAGTTGATTTGATCACTTACCAAAAATAATTGTTTAAATGAAGACAAGCAACAACAACAAATTAAGGTGATTATCAAAAAAAGAAATTATTCTATATACATGTACGTCTCTCACAAGATTGGCAATAGAGGTCTACGTATGAATTTTAATAATACTTAATTTTTCTTCTACGTTTGAATTGATCTTCTAATGGTGACAATATTTTCAATTAATTGTATTTCGTTTTTTAATATATTGTTTGTTTGTACAGTGCGTCCCAGAAAAACTTTATCACAATTATAATTGATAAATGACACATATTTGGAAAGCTTAGATCCTCCTCTTTCATTTTTTGCAACTTATATAATGTATATTTCACGCATGAGTGATCAAAATGTATGTATGTTAAAAGTAGTGCTTGTATTTCCATAATTGTATCAAACAAATTTGTTTTCACTGCCTGCCTGCCTTAGCAACAAACGGAATTAACAAAAGACTTAACTCCGTTTCGTTGACAATCGGTCGTAGACGAAAGACTTCATGCATGGCTGATTGTCAACAAAACTGAGTTAAGTCTTTTATCAATTCTGCTTGTTGCTGCGGCAAGCAGCCAGTGAAAACGAATTGGTTTGATAAAATCATGGAAATGCAAGCACTACTTTAAACAAACAGAACTTTGTTATTCCTAGCTCATTTTTCGTGATTGAGGTGTCATATGAAAGGGCAGAAACTCAACTTTCTAGAAATATGAATTTCTCTTTGAAATTCAGATACCCTCGACCAAATGACTTTTTGGTTTCCTCACTTCAAATCCATTTTAATCACTTATGCATAAACTAGGCATCAAATGAAAGAGGAGGATCTAAGCTTTCCAAATATGTGTCATTTATTAATTATAAATGTGACTAAGTTATGATAAAACATCGATAATTCTCGGTTTCGTTTTTTCTGGGACGCACTGTATAATTACTTGTTCAAATTTATTTGTGAAATATGGAAATAAATTCAAATCAAATCAAATCATATGAAGAGGGCCTTTTGTTCCAGAGCTTTGTAGCAGTGTTATACTGATTATATGTTATTCTACCACCACCACAACCAATGTCCTTTTGTTTATATTTCTTTTTAGTTAGCCAATAGGGTTCCGCTTAATTGCCGTAGTGGACCAAGCCCTAAGCTCCCTATAGCTGAGGAAGCGAATTGCGCTGAACGGGTCATTAAAACAAGAGCGATGGCTCCGAGCCCCGATCTCCCTATAGCTAAGGAAGTGAATTGCGCTGAACGGGTCATTAGAACAAGAAAGATGGCTCCGAGCCCCAATCTCCCTATAGCTGAGGAAGTGAATTGCGCTGAACAGGTCATTAGAACAAGAGAGATGGCTCCAGTTAGAGGAAGTTACAGACGTGGGTATGACCAGGAGGCTATGGTAAATGCCGTACAAAGAGTTTCGTTGGGGGAGATTTCCGCAAGAGAAGCTTCTCGACTCTATAAAGTTCCCAGAGCCACCCTTATGGATAAGGTACATTAAACAAAATAAAGCCATGCAGTTGATTTTATCACAAAAATATATATTTAAATGAAGACATACAAAAAGAAACAATTAAGGCGATTATCAAAAAAGAAATTGTTCTATATACGTCTTTTGTAAGATCGGCAATAGAGGTAAACGTATGAATTTTAATAATATATAATTGATAAACATTATTATCATTATCAATTTTATAGCAATACTGTATAAGATGTTTATTCCTAGGTTACCTTTGGAGTTAAAATAAGAATATCAGAGTGACAGTGCTTGATAGATGATTGTATCAATGGTTTCACTAAAGTTCTTCTCCGTTTGAATATATCTTCTAAAGGTCACAATATGGACGGGGCCTTTTGTTCCAGAGCTTTGTAGCTGTGTTATATTGATTATATGTATTTCTACCACCACAACTAATGTCTTTTTGTTAATATTTTCTTTTTAGTTGTCCTATAGGGTTCCGCTTAATTGCCGTAGTGGACCACGCCCTTATCTCACTTCGGATGAGGAAACGAACATCGCTGAATGGGTCATTAGGATGACGAAGATTGGGTACGGACAAATCCTAAGAGATCTCAAACAGGTATAACAACATTTCTTTTAATTATATCATTATTAAGTTACCTTAGTTATTAAACAGCTCTCCCAGCCGGCTCTTTATGAAATTTATTACCCTTCTCCATTCTCTGAGTGCCTGGCTACATTACGAAAAGCTCTCGTTAAAACTATACCCCACCACTATAACACAGGAACCACTGTAAACCAGGTGGGGTATAGCTACCCCAATTTTGATTCTCTCGTTAAAACTTTGACAGAGCCACTAATACCCCACCACTCTAACACAGGAACCAATATAAACCAGGTGGGGTATAACTACCCCAATTTTGATTCTCTTGTTAAAACTTGGACAGAGCCTTGCAGCTCTGCGTGAGAGATGGCAGCTGAACTCGTCATCACCTTACGTAATAGTGTAAACAAACTCTTACTGGGGCTCTGCCTGAAAGGAAATGAGAAGTAGGAAATATATATTTTAGTTGTTCAAACGAAGCAAAATGACCCAGATTTGGCGATAAAACAACAATTTTTATTGTGAAAATTAGCACTCTTTCTCCCTTCCTCTCTCCCTCCCTCTCTATCACTTCGCCAAGGTCTCGGCAGGGGGGTTACATTTTCTAGCGCTAGTGTTTATTTTAGGCTTAACTCTAGGGTAGTGAAAGTCAAATGGGGGTTTCAATTTTAAACAACAAGTTTTTGTCATGAAAAGGCAGAAGGTCCCATTTTGTTTTTACATTTTTTTTCCTTTTAATGCTGGTGATTTTACTTACTTTACTTTACTTTGGTGTTGAGGCTTGAAGCTTCAGCTTATGTTTCCCTCTTTACTGCATTGGTTTTGTGTTTGTATGGGCTGTATTATGATAGATGATTTTTTATTTTTTTATTTTTTTATTTTTAAATAAATATATATACCGGTATATACTTCTTGAATCAGATCTGTGGTGTAATTTCTAGCATTCACTTCACACAAGGCTTTTCAACATCATTATAAAATGAAACAAGTAGAAAAAATAGCTTCCTGTACCAGGAATTAATGTGGCATTCAAAGAGTGAATAGACTAGTCCAATCTGATTACTCCTTCTTACTCTTAAAAGAGGATTAGACTGTAATATATTACCTGAAACGTTAAGTGACTCAGCAATTCTCTTAATAATACCCTGACCAAATAAGTATCATGTAAGAAAGAGTATTTTACCTTGTTATCCTTCATTTCTCTATTTTTTCCCCTCCTTTCAGACAGTGAAAAAGATCCTAGATGATGACGGGAGACCCACGCCCTTCAAGGATAATCTTCCAGGGAAGACATGGATGAAAGAATTCCAGCATCGCCATCCAGAGCTGGTGATGAGAATCCCCCAACTGCTGGGAAAAGAGAGAGCTGTGATGTCGGTCGAGGTAATCTCACAATGGTACAACCAACTTGAGGACTTTCTGACCAGTGAAAATGCTGGCAGCATTCTGACGGAGCCGGGAAGAATGTTTAATTGCGACGAGTCCCGTTTTGTTTTGGGTGAGGGGAGGAATCAGAACATCCTTGCGAAGAAAGGTGAGGGTGATGTCACCTCAGTTGGCAAGAGCGACAAGAGGCAAATAACGGTGCTTGCCAACATGTCATCAGATGGCACCTACCTTCCCCCCTTGATGGTATTCCCCGGTGTTAGGCTCAGCCCAGTGGTTTCTGAAGGAGCCCCTGAAGGCTCATACATAGGAGGCTCCCCCACCGGCCGGATGAACGGCGAGGTTTTCTTTTGCTATATCTCCAATTGTTTTATACCATTTGTCAAACAGAAGGGGGTTAATTTCCCAGTTCTACTTCTTGTCGACGGTGACAGGAGTCATCTGTCTCTTGAGGTGACCGAACTCTGCAAGGTAAACAAGGTAATACTTTACTGTTTGCCAGCAAATGCTTCTCACGTGATTCAGCCTTGCAACTTGAGTCTCTTCTCGTCACTGAAGGAGAAGTGGGCGGCCACTGAGAGCACGTACAGGATGGAGAATGAGGGTGCTCCCGTCAGCAAAGTTATGTTTGCGCGAGTGTTTGCCAAGGCATGGACGGAGACGACCTTCGACCCCATGGTTGCACGGAATGGTTTCCATGCAGCTGGGTTATTTCCCTTCACAAAGACATGCATGGCGGTCGAACTTCTACCGGCGACAGTCTTGGTCAGGACTCCAGCAATACAAGATAAGCCTGCGAGAGCTGACGTGGAGCAAGCGCCAGATGCACCACCTTCACCACCTGGTACATCAACAGATGCAGGGGGAAAGTCCTCTGTCAGCCCTTCCCTCAGACACCATCTCCGCTTCCGTCCTATCACCCGCCCTCCAAAGAAGCGGGAAAAGTTGCAAACAAAGAGGCAGAAGAAAGAAGAAGAAGAAAAAAACAAGATCAAGAGAAAAGAAGAAAAAAAAAGAAAAACGACAGAGAAGGAAGAAGCGAAGAAGAAGAAGAAGACAGTTCGTGGGGCCGACAGAGAGGAAGCAATAGACGAGGTCTACACATGTGGAGATTGCGGCGGTGAATACTTTAATGAAGATGATGACTGGGTCGAGTGCGACTTTGCCATCCATGGTATCATGTCATCTGTACTGCTCTTGCCAATCTGACAAATGCCGAAATCGCTAAGATCGATTTTAGATGTTACAACTGTTGAAGATGAAGAGTTTAAATGCAAGAACAGATTAATGCAATTTTTCAACAACAAAAATAAATAAAATTCATAATAGAGTCTAGTTATTTTTTAATGATAGGGCCTATAATGCTCATTACATATAAAGGTATATTGTAGAAGTTATGGTTAAAATTACACACAATTTCTCATGATTGTTTTTTATTTGCTTGACCTTTAACTGCAAATATCTAAATTTGTCAGAAATGGATATCTCTGTTTTGGCATTCATACTCTTCAGATATTAATAAGTTTAACTTTTAGTCTGTTTATTGAATTTCTTTATTTTCATGAAAATTCGTATTTGCAAGAGTAGTACAGATAACATAATATACATGTTGTAATTGTATTCATTCATTTCAAATCGCCAATATGAGCTTCATTCATTAAAGATACTATGTCCCATTTGCAGGCTCAAAAAATGAAAAGGTTGAAGTTAAAGACCAGTTTTGGAAACGCCCCCCTCTCAAAAAAAAGGAAATGAAAGCTCTTATTACCAATCATGTGAAAGAATATGTTTTAACTAATACGTGATGATACACATTTTGCTGGGAAACCGCCTACTAATTGATATATTTGGTAAATTATTATATCTATTTGGACCTGATAGATATACATCTTTCTGTGTACAGTGCTTGTAACTTTACCAAGACTGGGCCACCCGCAAGCCTACTGTATAAAAGGGACGTAGTATCTTTAAGATGAAATTTATTTATTAATTAACTTGATTCCATTTGTTACTTACGGTACCTTTCTTTAATGATATATTTACAGGAGGAAAAATGTCTATTTTTAATTCTGTAATTGAATAAACAAAATTATGTCATGAATGAGGAAATCAAATTTCTCCTATTCATTTCAAGATTGCTTTTGATTTTCATGAAATCGTTTGTTTGTGTTTTTTGACAGAATTACTGTAATCCTTAAGAAATGAGAAGAATGACATTTAGTGTTCCATAAAACTATGTTGTAAGTGAAATTAGTTTTCAAATAGCATGCCTTTATGATTTTATGAATATATTATTGGAGGCATTAGAACTATGTTTTTTTTTCTCTCTTTCCTTCAGGAGTAAACTCTTCTGCTGAGATATCAGCAAAGCTAATCACATCAACGCATGGTATAGACCAAGGAAGGTGAGCAAGGTTCCACCGTATTTAATTTAACATTTTTAAAGTTTGTTGTAAAATGGTTGGATTGGTGTGCATCTAGTAAAAAAAATGGGGGGGGGGGGGGAATAGTTATTAAGAAAAACAAATATATAATTACTCATTTGTCATCTGGAAATATGTGCAATTGATCATTTAAACAGCAGGCCTGATAAGTGATAATTACACAATTTAAATCTGTTTCCCGATTTTTTTTTTTCTTCTTCCTGATTTTATCCTGATTTTTCCCTTATTTTCTCTTTTCTTCCCTAATTTTCCCAATTTTCTTACTCAAAAGGGGGGAATGTTGTTGGATGCATTTCTTTCCCCCAAATCCTCTTCTTTTCTTTTTTACTCAAGGGGGACGTGGATGAAGGGTAAAACTATCACCCCTGAAACAGGTGAAAAGAGAAAACAAGTTCAACTTTTTGAACACTGAATTCTCTAGTCCTATTGGCTAAATAAAAGGACCATCCTCCCTGATCCTGGAGGCAACAGGCAACTTATTTTGAAGTAGAAAATATATAAGCTCTGATACCAATGCCTTTATTTATTTCAGTACATATAGCCCAGTTGAATGCCAGGACTGCCATGCTATGGTGGGCAAGGTCTACAGAACTACGCCAAGGCTTCTGGATGATCTTAGAGATAACTACACCCTAGATGCAAACAAACTTTCAATGTAAGTTCTTCATGTTTGTAAAGGTTCTTTGGGGTGTTTCACAAAGATCCTAAGTTGGACTTAACAATTATGGAAAGCTGTTAGCATCATTGAAAATATTTTGTAAAAGTTATCTTAAAAATGCATAAAATGTTGATTCAAATCGTTCATATTGTCTATTATCAAGGAGATTTCATGTTCTTGATGTGGAATTTATGAAAAGTCTATAATAAATACTTTAATATTTGCTTTTGAATATATTTGATTTCAAGGCTACAAGTGGCTCTCCATAATATTTAAGTCCAACTTATTAAAAGAGTTAAGTTCGACTTTGGATCTTTGTGAAACACCCCCCTGAAATATAAGTTTTGTGTTGCATACTACATGTACCTCTAGTCTTAAGTCTTGCAACATATTATTCATCTGAGCAAGCTCACTTTAATACGAACAGGTTTTTAGCAAGGATTTTAAATTGGCTGTCCAAATATAAAAGTAGGGTGTTCAAAAAATGTTGTTTGTCATTAAAAAGTGTTGATTAAAGGAAAAATGTAGGGCGTCTTCCACAAGAAATGGGCATCTTTTGTATGCCCAGCCACCATTCAGTGTGAATTAATACAATATTGATTGTTAAGGGCCCCATCTTATAAAGATTAACGATTGATCCAAATCAATCGCAAGTTTGCAGTGTCCTATCTCTTATGTACATAGTTGCGATTGATATCAACAGAACAGTTTGATGATTGATTGTGGGTCAAATGGTGTTGAGAGTAAAAAGTATTCTAAAGCAATTAAGATGCTGCCCTGTACTTTTAATAACGACTGTTAAGTCTTTGTTCTACAGGCTAAGTCCAGAATGCCAGCTTTCAGGCTTATGCTTTAATAATCTTACTACTATTGACACAAAAGTTCACTAAAGCTTTGTGCACAAGCAAATTTCTGGTTTTACAGTAAATCTGCAGTTGGCATGAATACATCTTCTCAGACAGTATGGCTGTGTAGCCTCAAAGTAACACTTTTGCTATTTTTGGTAGAGGTGAAGTGGTCGAGTGGATACGTCACCAGACTGTCGATCACAAGGTCCGCGGTTCGAGTCCTGCCGCGGCACTAATGTCCTTTGGCAAGACATTGATCTACATTTGCCACACTCAACCCAGGTGAGGTAAATGGGTACCTGGTAGGAATATTCCTTGAAATGCACTGTGCGCTGATAAGGCTGCCGGAACTAAAGCTAGGGTAATCATTTCCAAAGCTCTTTGGAAGCGCATAGAGATGTTATTTCATAACGTATTATGCACTATACAAGAAGCGAACTATTATAATTTTTGCAGCTATCAAATTGGATCCGCCACTACCACCGTATCTCCAGCAGACGATGCTGCAAGTTCTCTCCTAAACATGACCGATGTAAAGACTCTAAAGGAAACAATGTTGAAGGTAAGTGCATTGGGTGTAAAGACTAAGAGATTGTGACCTTGATATTCAAGAAGATATCTTTGAAAATTACATTTTCTATTTGAGAGCTTTAGTAGAAAGGAAAGTACTGGTACTTAAATCTAACTAAAACCATTGCCTACATGAACCAGTTGATTCCTGTATAATGCCTATGGCTACGGGAATGACATTTAGTCAGTAATTTTGTTCTAAACAACAAACATATACAAACAAATACATTGCTATATGTTTTCTGACTGCAATTTACAACACCTTAATGTACTAATTCCAATTTCCTACACCTGTATAAACTTTTTTGTGAAGCATTTTCAAAATACTGTGTATACTGTTTTTGTTCACTGTGTTAATTTATTTTTTTTTAATCAATATGTATGATCTATAATAACCCTCAAGGGGCTTATAGTTTGATTTTCAATTAGGTTAGTAAAAAGTAAATCAGCAAAATAAATATACTGAGCTACTGGTATACTATTAAATCGAATCCCCTTTATTGACATTATTCTCACAGCTGCAAGTTTTAATGTGCACTATGCATCAGAGGATAGCAAACATCGAGCAGTCTCTTGAGATTGAGGAAATTGACCCAGTCGGACCAAGCCAAGACCTCATACCGCAGGTTCTCGGTCCAATCCACAAACAGAAGCAAAGCAACGGCAACAAGGACATGGGCAGAGTTTCCCAAAATACCAGCATGCAGTTGGGATCAAACATTTCATCGTCAGCAAATAGTGATGGTAGTGGACCCGAGGAAAACGTTCCAAGCAAGAAGAGATCGAAAAGACGAGATGTTGACAGTCGTGAAAGTATCTCTCTTGAAGAAAAAGCGAAGAAAAGGGAGAGGAACACAAAAAGACTAAAGAAATCTGGAAATGATTGAATGCCGACAAAGGATGTATTGTTGTATGTATTAATATGTCCTGGAAAATCTAGTATGGTTGTAGGTGATTAAATGCCGAAATTGTTGGTCATTTACATAAAAGTCTTTTTTATTCAGTGCATGAATTAGAAAGATTGATATAACATAATGAGACTTGCCATTCAAGAAAAAGTTGAGCTCTGGTCATGCGATTGCATTGTGAAAGAAAAGGTGTGGAATGGATCAGAAAAAGTTGATCATGTAGCATGTAAGTATTGGTGTGTACTGCAAGGTTCTGGAGTCATCAAAATCTTAAGAAATTTGGCCCAGTCTTGGTAAAGTAACAAGCACTGTACGCAGAAAGATGTATATGGGACTACACAAATGGTGTCCTGCCTACTTACCCTACCTTCATTTCCTCATCCTTCTTTGCCTATTACTCAGCCAGTATACATTTTCTACCAAATTGTTTGGCAAATGACATTTATTTGTAACCTTGAACATTCAGTGTAAGTTTTGTTTGATTCTGTGAGAACTCATTTTCTTTTTTACCAGAACTCAAGTTTATCTTTAAATTTCTCGCTCACGTGTGGAAGTGAAGTGATATTGTCATTTTTAATGAATGTTCATGGATATAACAATGATAGTTCCATAAACATTAATACTTGCCCTGCCCTATTGAAGTATCCTTGTACTGTATACATGTTTACTTAGGAAATACTTAAAGTTTCCCCACATGCGACCATATATTAGAGTTAAAGATATAGACCGGTAGTGGTAAAATTGCGGTTCAAGGGTTTAGGGTGCAAAATATCCATTCAATATTGTTTATATATTGCCTTCAGAGGTTAAGATGGCAATACTTCAATCTAAATTCGCAAAAAAGCAGAAATATATGCCCAAATGTTCAATGTTGAAATGACTGTTGCGATATCTATCCAGGCCAGATCGATATGATAATTTACCAAATATATCGATTAATAGGCGGTTTCCCAGCACAATTTGTATCATCACATATTTATAGTCAAAATATATTCTTTCACATGATTGGTAAAAAGAGCTTCCATTTCATTTGTTGAGAGGGGGGCGTTTCCAAAACTGGTCTATACCTTTAAAAGAAGACTCTTGGGCTTAACTTTCATTGATCTAACACAAATATTCAAAGAAAATTGCTATGGTTTTCCCCCGTCAATACATATTTCTCCTTTGGAAATCCCAGGTCTTCTACATTTTAGATGTATTAATGTGGATAGAACACTCTTTGTAAATTTAAAGTCATAAACAATTGCGCGACTTGTATTTAGGATATTCATAATGTAGAAAATGTATTCATCCATAGCACAATTTTATTGGTTCTCGTTTATTCTCTTTGAGCTGTATAGATATATGAAAAATCAATGTAACTCAACTTTCAACACCTTGAGCATCGCCTTCAAAAAGTGTTACATAAGATAAAACTAGTACCTTATGAAATACTAGTTGAACAGGGTTTCATTAAAGGCAAATACATGTGCATGAACACGTATTTATTAGATAGCTTAGACAGATACCAAGATGTGATTGGTCCAGAGCTCGTCATGCGATATCAATTGCGAGGATCGTAATTTGTTATATTTATATTTTTCAGGACGGTCACTTTCCAGTGTTATATTCACGAGCTGGTGAAATTAAAATATTTTTAATGCGATGTATGTCGCCCTCTTGAAAACTGTATGTCATCAATTACACCAATACCAAGGGTCATTTTTTCCTTTTTTTTTCTCTCCAAAAAATGTTTTTTTTTAAATATATTATTTTTAAAAATGAACCCCCCCCACCTAAATTTTGAAGCCAAGGCTATCTAATATAACAGATACGGACCCTGCCAGTCAATATCTGTATAATATTTGTGGGCGAGTTATAGATAATTATGGGGGGGGGGGGATGAGTTGACAAAAACAAAATGAAAACTGCATATCTGATTACCTTTTGTTAAGAACAAAGTTTCTTTATTACTGAATTCATGATATTCTCCTTGGGAGAAAAAAAAAAAACTTTGGCATATCATGATGTATGCACATTTAAGAGACAAGCTCGACACAAACATTACATTCTACATGTACTACATTTATCTCATGTTTTATCTCGTGTTTTATCTCGTGTTTTATTGCAGCAAAATAATAACGTAAACGGTTGATTTGGCACTGCCAATATATTGTCATGTTTTCCAATTTACTCTGATGTTACATTTTTTATCTTCTAGGAACACGATTCTTCATAAAAATCTCTCTAAAAAGGAGACAAATGATAATTGAAACTGTGACAGAAAATAAATACATATATTAATCTTGCATGCATTATAATAGCATATATCTAGGCTACATAGTTTGATATATATGCAAGTATCTTGTACATATTTCACATAAACTCATTCTGTTACTTGTACATAATATCTCAATAAGATGCTCCTCATATAATCTAGACAAATACAGTGTACATGTATTTGGATGTGAAGAAGAAGAAGTTTGAGATAGAATCAATCCATCTGTGCTTTTTTTTTTAGGACTTAACATGTCCATTGAAAGTTGAGAATTAAACAAACAATACCCTTTACTCTTACAAGGGTGTATCAGAAACAAGCCTATGAATTGTCTTTTATTTTGTATTGTATTTAATATGATAAACTTGAATAGAATTATTCAACTTATTGTTCATTCCAGGTTATCATAAAAAAATAATGTTTTTCCCCTCTGTCTTCATGAAGCAAGGCACAGAAATATTTTCATGAGGCAAGGAGTTGTACTGCACTCTAACATGTTTCAATTAACAAGTTTATAGTTATAGCTAGTGGAGGTGACAATATAGGTCGTCCACAGACTCAAATACACCTATATCAGAGAGAGAGAAAGTAAGAGGGAGAGCAAGAGAGGAATGGAGGAAGAGGGGAGAGAAAAAGACAGAGACCTTTTGATAATGTATGATAAAATCTCTACTTTGCCATGACAGAGGTTATTCATGAACTCAAATACATTCCTTTCAAATGTTTATGTTCAGAGCAACGCAAGTGTTTCATACAAAAATAGAATTTCATTACATGAATTTCAATCGCTTGCGATATATTTAGTCAACATGACGAACCAAACAAACGCATAAACATACCATGACAGATAAATGTAAAGCTACCCTCGGAGCAGTTTATTTCATTTCAGTAATGTTACTGTTACATAATAAATTTGAAAGGCATGCACAAAACCTATGAGCTGAGAAGTTGACAAATGTAGGCTCCAAACCCAGGATGATTGCACATGTATTGGACCAGCTGGACCTGATATTACACTATCTACATGAATCAGGATGATGGATAAGCCTTCTAGTTGGGGTTATAGCAGTTTGATCTAGGACCGGGAACAGACACACTGGTATTGGACAAATGCAGCACTTTGATCTGAACCAAGAAGCAAGTAAAAGGAATTCCAAGTCTACAAGACTGATCACTGATCGAGGTCCAGCTCTTTGAGTTCTGTTTTCAGGTCTAAGTACAAGTCCAACTCGTAGATCTGGAATTATTTCAGTGTGGAACAGGGCAATTAAATTGCTTTCCTGGTTCCACAGAATATGTTCTTCCCCAGCCATTACAGTACTCTGATCCAAACCAAAAGGACTATGAAAGAATGACCCAAAAATAATCTGGACCACAAGATGGGAATCACTGATCCAGGTCCAGCTCATTTAGTTCTGCTTCCAGTTCCAAGTCCGAGTCTATCTCATCTGGGTTGATCTCTGTGTTGAGTTGTGTCTCGATGTTGGCTTCTATCACATCCAGGCATACGCTGTACTGCTGGTCTAATCCGATGTAGCAATCACTCATGATGTATAGACTGTAGATGACACGACCTGTGAGGTGCAGGGGTAAATAGAAGAATGTTTGTACTTTTAAGATATGTTTGTACATATTTATAGATTAGATATGTGGAAGCCTAAACATAATAATATATGGCCCAAATTCACAAATGAGGGCTTTAATTTGACCCGTAGTTTAAACTCTCATTAACATAACCCATGGCTTTAAATTAGCGCAAATTTATTGTAACTTGCCTTGCATGCTTCTAATATTGGACCTCTGACTGTGCCGCGCTTAATTTTGCGTTAATTTTAGACCATGAGTTATGTAAATGAAGATTTAAACCATGGGTTAAATTTAAACCTCCTTAGTGAATTCATGACAATGAATATTATGATTACCTATTACTATTAACAAAATGTGAAAAGCCTAAATACATTTGTACAAGTATTTAAATGAACACGTACTCTTTGACATTTACTTTTGAGAAAAAAAGAAATGTTGACAAATTTGCCCAATTGGTGAAAGCAAGATTATATACACTGTAGGTGGTGTCAACTGCATTATATTCCTTTCAAATTCTGCATTGCAGCCAATACTAAAGATGAGTAAACATGTATAAAGCATAGAAATTACAATACATAGGTAGAACATTAGTGACAATGCTATGCTTATACATGTGACAGTGTATTTTGGGCTGGCCCTGGGGAGTTAACTTTTACCAGTTCCCCTCCCCCCCCCCCCCCCCCCCCCCCCCCACCCCCTTGCTATTTTACATCATGGCAATTAAAACTGTTACGTCGGGGAACAAAGCAAAGCAAAGGCACTTACTGATAATGCCTTTGCAAATGGGAACTATAATACAAGGAAAAGGCAAAAGAGAGACATTTTCTTTAAGTCTTTCCATGCTATGAAGTGTTTGGCAGCGTATGATGTCTGTGTCGCTAAGGTCGACTTTGGCAGTCCATGTCTGCTCGACAAGTCGACCAAAGCCTGTAAAGGGTTAAACACTTACCTAATCTCTCCGGGGTGTAGAAGGAGAGCTGAGCCACTGATCTACCCCTGATAAACCCTAGTCTCTTCATGGCTAGTAGATCCTTGTTATCTACGTCTCCTAACACCAGCCACCAGCCCTCATCCTTCGGCTTGGAGAATCTAGGTGCATGGGCTTTGCTGTCCTGGAATTTGAAAATGCAATGTGTGGTTTAATAAGGGCGAGAGCAGATGATTTGAATATATTTCTTATACCTTATATATTTCTTTTCCATCCTCATCAACTGACTATAATCTTTACTATCATCTATATCAACGATGGGACTATCTCCGCTATCAAAATTTAAATTATCATTAATATCAATGTCATCATCATCACCATCATTTCCAATATAAATATTTGATATTTCATCAATGTTATTATTGCTATCAGCATCATTCCATCACTATCAACATCATCATTATCATCACCACCACCATCGTCATCATTATCTGCATCATCACCATAATCGTTCATCACCATCATTCACATCAAAATCATAGACTGCCGTTTTCTTGGAAGTACCAAGTATGTATTGAATATAACATCCCAAGGCTGTCAACTATAAAGAAACGTATTCAATTTGTAATTTTTCAGAATGTTAAACTTTTTTTTTTAAATTGTTTTACATAAATCTTTGTGACGACATCACTTCATTTTAGCATGTCAATAGGCAACTTCTATCAGAATAATTAAACAAAAACATTTACAATACTATATACATATATCTATTTTCAAATAGCATAAAGGACTCTTGTATTTTAAACCTCTTTTTGTATGATGGGTAGGAGGAGGATAATGAGGAAGAAACAGAAGATGTGGAACAAAAGAATAAGAAATTGTTTACCCTCCCTCTGTTGCGCCTCCTGAGTTCCACCTGTAGAACATACTGCTGATCGGCATGGACCTTAGTGACGTCACTCTCTCTTGCTCGACCATCTGCAAAAAGCAACATTTTCAACATCTCTTTTATCTAAAAGTGATCTACACTTTCATTAATAATAATACTAATAATAATATTGGATATTTATATAGTGCACATGTCTACCCTGCAAGATGCTCAAAGCGCTCCAACATTACCCCGGTTCTGCTAGGCTACCGATGTCGGTGCTCACAGCATTCAAGGAATTACTTCCTACCGGTCCCCATTTACTTCATTTACTTCATTTACTTCACCTGGGTCAAGTGTGGCAAATGTAAAACAATGTCTGGCCAAAGGACATTAGTGCCGCGGTGGGATTCGAACCGCGGACCTTGAGATCGACAGTCCGGCGACATATCTACTCGTCCACGACATATTAGGAGTAATACATGTATAATAAGTGAACAATTTTTGTTTTTCTTGTTCTATCTCTATAATATCCAGGGCTACATTGATCACTGACCAAAATTTGGACTTTAATCTTCCAAGAAAGCCAATACAACTTTGATTTGAATACAAATCATTATGAATGAAAACACAAGTGAGAACAAAAAAATTGTCATACCTATTACAAAAATAAGTTCTGAGGTGAAACTGCAATAGAGAATATTCAAAATAAATTTGCACACTAATAAAGAGAAGACATACATGTACATTAAGGTTGCGCACAGCGTTGTACCAAAAAGGTTTGGTTAAAGTTGCTCAGGTGATCAACTTCATCAGAATTTCTCACCAATATAACTTTTAAAAAATCCCTGCCCCTGGAAATCTGGGATTGAAGCATCGGATACTTACGGATATAGGTTGCAGGTAGCCGTTTACTCTCTTGCTGTCCACCTTCCACCCACCACCCATTCATAGAGAGACCAACCTCGATTACTGGCAGCTTATCCACTACATGCCATATCTGTAGATGATGAAGAGAGGACAACATACATTAACAACTGATGAACTTTACCATGCATACCAGGGGGGTGTTTCACAAAGATTCTTACTCGAACTTAACTCTAAGTTGGACTTAAACATTATGGAGAGCCATTTGTAACCTTAAAATAATATATATTCAAAAGCAAAAAAATTCAAGTATTTTAGAATTGTTATAAATTCCACATCAAGAACATGAAATCTCCTTGATAATAGAAAATATGAATGATTGGAATCAACATTTTATGCCTTTTAATATAACTTTTACAAGATTTTTCATAGATGCTAATGGCTTTCCATAATTTTTAAGGCCAACTTAGAGATAAGTTCAACTTAAGATCTTTGTGAAACACCCCCTGGTTCCTGAACTACACTGTGCTATGTCATGTGGTGGATGAACAATATACAACAAACATCTTACAAATTCTATTCTTCCCATACAGCTTTCACGACAGCTTCCAATATCTTAATATTTGGCTATCAAGATGTTGATAAGATCAATTTGATTTCATTCTTTTCTTTTCAAAATGTTCTATATTTGATAATACAGTCACGAAGGTGGCTAACAATTGTTCTTCTTCTATTACTTTCCAGATGGGATTCATTGCACGTAAGTTTTAACTCGGGGGGCATTAACAATTTTAAACTTACCAAAAATGCCAAAAAGAATTTATGTAAAATTTTCAACACAAAGTGTAAAAATGAATTCATGCCTTTCTAGTTCTTAGCAAACATAGCTGCACAGAGTGAGAGGCACGATAGCTACATGATAGAGCAGTGGTCTAGTAACCTGGAGATACCAGGTTGGAAACCAAGTTGATACGCTATTGCCCTTTGGTAAGGCATTAATCATCATTACCAAGTCCCTAGGAGAGGACTTAAAGCCGTGGGTCCCCTGGTTGCTTAACTGACAAGCATACAAATGCTTTCTTAGCAGTCAGGTAAAACAAACAAACACCATACCTCATCAATCTGCCGATCAGTCAGCTTGTTCTTGAGCATTGACCTCAGGGAGTGTTTGTTGTGGCAGGCATCCATCAGCTCTGGTAGGCCTTCAATCGCCCCAGCTCTTGTCCTGTAGGATACAATTTACATGTATAGTAGGATAAAATATTATGTTAGATATATATATAACCACCAATGGCAGATTTGAGAATAGTTCATGGGGAGAAAGATCACGTAAAATATATCCAAATATATCCAATCCAAGAAGATACAGGTAAGAGTATTCTCTGTCTTGTTTTCTCTGTGTGAAATGTGGAATAACCCACTTCGAATTCTGCAATGAGATATTGGCTTAAATAAAAATTCGAATTTTGGAGAAAAAAAATTACCTCTGCCATTTAAAATGTTTTAGCTGATATTCAGTTAAAGATAAACTTGAGTTCTGTTTTTTTTTTTTTAATGAATTCTCACAGAATCAAACAAAATTTACACTGAATGTTCAAGATTACAAATCAATGTCATTTGCCAAACAATTTTGGTAGAAAATGTAAACTGACTGAGTAATGATCATAAAAAGATATAAGGAAATCAAGGTAAGTACATTGTAGCCCGGACATTATTTGTGTAGTCCCATATACATCTTTCTGTGTACAGTGCTTGTTACTTTACCAAGACTGGGCCAATTTATTATGATTTTGATGACTCTAAAACCTTGCGGTACACACCAATACTTACATGCCTACATGATCAACTTTTTCTGATCCATTCCACACCCTTTCTTTTACAATGCAATCGCATGACCAGAACTCAACTTTATCTTTAATTATTCTAATTCCACTATGTGGAAATTGTTAGTTTGGTTTGCAGCATGTATGTGTGTAACTGCAGAGAGTTGTCACCTGAAGAGATGTAGATGTGAAAGGCTCTACCTGAGGTAGGGTAAGTAGAGGCGAGTCATTACATGAGAGAGCAAAAGACAGACAGAGAAATTGAAAACAAATACAAGAGACAAATTAGGATACAGAAAGGGGAGAGGATAACATAGTTTTCTCATTGGAAATCACATGATATTGCCCAGACTATCACCACAAACCTAAAGGCGCAGGGGGGTATTTCACAAAGATCTTAACTTGATTTTATCTCTAAGTTGGACTTAACAATTATGGAAATCCGTTAGCAGCTTGAAAATATTTGTTTAAAGTTATTCTAAAAGTCATAAAATGTTGATACAAATCATTCACATTTTCTATTATCAAGGAGATTTTATGTTCTTGATGTGGAATTTATGAAAAGTCTACAATACTTCAATTTTTGTTTTTGAATATAGTTTATTTTAAGCTACAATTAGCTCTCCATAATGTTGAAGTTCAACTTAGAGTTAACTTTGACTTAGGATCTTTGTGAAACACCCCCCTGGTCTCGTCTTCTCACCTGAAATGTTGTAGATGCGAAGGCTCTACATGAGGAAGGGTGAGAAGAGGCGAGTCATCAAACCATCTGGCCTGGATGATAGACTGGACAAGGTGCATGGTCTGTAGAGCGGGCGCCAACCAGCCATTGAAGGATACAACATCAATCATTGCCTGGTGATGGATATACAGAGAAAATACATATCCATTAGCATTTCAATTCAATCCACTTGTATCAACCTACATGTAGATAAAGAAGTTGTTTCTTCCCAAAAGACAGAAAGAGATAGGTTATTCCAATCACTTTTGAGTCTTGTCAGTATATGATTGATGAAGAATGTATAACAATGCTGTTACAAACAAACAAACAAGAAATCACATTGTCAATACATTGGAGAACATGTTAGTTTTATTTTGAATGGCTAATTTTTTTTTTTGGTACTGGTTAAAACAGCAACCAATATATAAATGTGCTTCCAATTCAATGTTCTAAATGGTATCAAAAAATTCACATAAAACTTTTCCCCCTTATCATCATCACCACCATCACCAACACTATCACAAATCATTATCATCATCATCATCATCATAATTGTCATCATCATTTTTGCGATCATCACCTTCTTCACCATCATCATCATCATTACTACCACCATCAACACCACCAACACCATCATCACCACCATCACTAGCACCACCCCCCACTACCACCTCCATCACCACCATCAACACCACCACCACCATCACTATCATCACCAGCAACACCACCAGCACCATCATCATCACTAAGGTCATCCACCCTGATACCTACCTGAAGAACCCTTATGGCCTGGTCTAGCACCGACTTGGTATCAGTGAAGTAGTCACTGCATGGTAGCTGGGCTCTTGACATGTGAGCTTGGAGCAGCAGGTTCGCCTTGGTGTGAGGGCTGTCAAAGGAATGCTTGTTCACCTCCAAGGGAAGCCCTTCTGCTAGATTGCTGTGCATGAATGAATGGGAGGTTAAGGAGGAAGACAGAGGTGTGTACATTTAGGTTTTACAGATTCAATTATTTACATGTACATTTAAAGAGAAGGTTAAGTTCTGGGAAGAGATGAAAAATAATTTGTAAGCGTTATCATTGTATTATGCAAGTGTGAAAGACATCAGATACAAAACGTTCCCTGAAAAGCATGATGGCTCTTCAAATGCCTTAATATTCTGAAAATGACATGTACATGTAACATCATAAAAATCGGGACAGATTTCTATGCCACATGATCATGTAGTCCCATATACATTTTTCTGTGTGCATTGCCTGTGACCAAATTCCTAATCATTTCTAATCATTTTGATGATTCCGTACCTTGCAGTACACACTAATACTTATATGCTAGATGATCAACCTTTTCTAATCGATTCCACGTTTATTTCGCAATGCAATCGCATGACCAGAACTCAACTTTACCTATAAGATCAACTTTAATACCACATCAAAATTTACATCAAAGCCACATGCTCTAGTAACAACTGTTCCACAGCCAATAACACAATAACTGAATTCTACCTTCAACCCTGGACCCACCAACACTAGTACTATATCTAACTTGACTGCAAGTCTGAATATATTGGCAAGTATACCTGTTTAGAGAATCCTCATTGTGTCTCACTGGAAGACCTTCATACTCGTGGGCATCCTGCAAAATAAGGTAGAAACAGAGCAAGCCATGTTTTAGATATTGAAGTGGATTCCAGAAATGTTGCATTAGAACTACATGTATATGTGACTATCACTGTACTACTGGAGCTGTATTGTGCATAAATGTAGGCAATAGTTACTGCACCATTGTGCAGTATGACAAAGTACAAGTACCCTTTTTACCCCCTCTCTCCCTCTCCCTCCTTCTCTACCCTTCATTTTTCTCCTTTCCCTTTGATTCATCCCCTTCATTACCTTCTTCCACTCCTCCTTTCCCCTCTCTTTTTTTCCTTCTCTCTTTTTATAAATCTCTCACAAAGATATATTTCTATATGTTTACATCACCATCATTCCCATGATCAGCTACAGAGCATGACTTACTGATAGTATTGTGAGGAGGTCTGGGAATGAACAATCTGGTCCGAAGCTCTCTTGGAACATCCGGACCGTCCTGTGATGAAGGTAGTAGTAGGATGAGATCCTCCCCAAGGTCTGGGGCTCAAGGGAGCGGTCGTCCTGTAGAGAGATAGAGAGGGGAGAGGGAGAGACAGAGAGAGAGAGAGAGAGATACAGAGAGAGAGGCAGATACAGAGAGATAATGAGAGGGGGGAGAGGAAGAGAGACAGACAGTTGCAGAGACAGAGAGATAGTGAGAGGGGAGAGAAGAGGTAGAGAGACAGACAGAGAGATAATGAGAGGGGAGAGAAGAGGAAGAGAGACAGACAGGCAGTTGCAGAGACAGAGAGATAATGAGAGGGGAGAGAAGAGGAAGAGAGACAGACAGAGAGATAAGGAGAGGGAGAGAAGAGGAAGAGAGACAGACAGGCAGTTGCAGAAACAGAGAGATAGTGAGAGGGGAGAGAAGAGGAAGAGAGACAGACAGAGAGATAAGGAGAGGGGAGAGAAGAGGAAGAGAGACAGACAGGCAGTTGCAGAGACAGAGAGATAAGGAGAGGGGAGAGAAGAGGAAGAGAGACAGACAGGCAGTTGCAGAGACAGACAGATAGTGAGAGGGGAGAGAAGAGGAAGAGAGACAGACAGGCAGTTGCAGAGACAGACAGATAAGGAGAGGGGAGAGAAGAGGAAGAGAGACAGACAGGCAGTTGCAGAGACAGAGAGATAAGGAGAGGGGAGAGAAGAGGAAGAGAGACAGACAGAGAGATAGTGAGAGGGGAGAGAAGAGGAAGAGAGACAGACAGGCAGTTGCAGAGACAGACAGATAAGGAGAGGGGAGAGAAGAGGAAGAGAGACAGACAGGCAGTTGCAGAGACAGACAGATAATGAGAGGGGAGAGAAGAGGAAGAGAGACAGACAGGCAGTTGCAGAGACAGACAGATAGTGAGAGGGGAGAGCAGAGGAAGAGAGACAGACAGGCAGTTGCAGAGACAGACAGATAAGGAGAGGGGAGAGAAGAGGAAGAGAGACAGACAGACAGTTGCAGAGACAGACAGATAGTGAGAGGGGAGAAAAGAGAAAGAGAGACAGACAGGCAGTTGCAGAGACAGACAGATAAGGAGAGGGGAGAGAAGAGGAAGAGAGACAGACAGGCAGTTGCAGAGACAGACAGATAGTGAGAGGGGAGAGAAGAGGAAGAGAGACAGACAGGCAGTTGCAGAGACAGACAGATAGTGAGAGGGGAGAGAAGAGGAAGAGAGACAGACAGACAGTTGCAGAGACAGACAGATAGTGAGAGGGGAGAGAAGAGGAAGAGAGACAGACAGGCAGTTGCAGAGACAGACAGATAGTGAGAGGGGAGAGAAGAGGAAGAGAGACAGACAGGCAGTTGCAGAGACAGACAGATAGTGAGAGGGGAGAGAAGAGGAAGAGAGACAGACAGGCAGTTGCAGAGACAGACAGATAGTGAGAGGGGAGAGAAGAGGAAGAGAGACAGACAGGCAGTTGCAGAGACAGACAGATAAGGAGAGGGGAGAGAAGAGGAAGAGAGACAGACAGGCAGTTGCAGAGACAGACAGATAAGGAGAGGGGAGAGAAGAGGGAGAGAGACAGACGGAGACAGACAGACAGTTGCAGAGACAGAGAGATAATGAGAGGGGAGAGAAGAGGAAGAGAGACAGACAGAGAGACAGAGACAGAGACAGACAGATAGTGAGAGGGGAGAGAAGAGGAAGAGAGACAGACAGGCAGTTGCAGAGACAGAGAGATAAGGAGAGGGGAGAGAAGACGGAGAGAGACAGCCACAGAGACAGACAGACAGTTGCAGAGACAGACAGATAGTGAGAGGGGAGAGAAGAGGGAGATAGTAGAGATCATTGCATAATTATTCTCCCATAATTATTCTCACTTGCAAAGCCTATCTAGAATACATGTAGTTTGGTTGACATGCTTTTAATATCGAAATGGTTCATCCTGCAATATTTTCTTCACATATTCATAATGATGATCCTGGAAAGAGGTACATACATGTACATGTACATGCAAGGTGGACAGGGGGGAATACTTCCATATTTTGTGAATACACTTTCATATTTAAAACCCACATCTTATTCACTGAATTCTTCCTTTCCTTTCCATTCATTATATCAAACTTTGTAGAAGATTAACGTCATGTACTCACATCTCCAATCTCTATGCAGTAGGAGTAAGCAAGATCCAACAGAGATTTCTCCACCAGCCCAGATAAGAACTTATTGATGCCTTCAGGAGAAGTGTCCTCCAGCTCATAATAGCTTAAATAAAACAAACAGAGATACAATAAATCAATCATAAATAGATATATAATACATACATTATCCTTTATGCATTTCATTTCCGGGGGAAAAGAGAAAATGCCAAAACTAGTGATCCAAACTGGCGTTCTGTTCTGCTTATCATGCTTGCAGATGACATGAATATTTGTACATGTAGTTTAAAACATTAATCATTCATCAATAGCAAAGCTCATTGGCTTTCTTTTTTCATTTTCCATGAAAGTCATTTTCAATACATACTATATTGCAAGTACACCCATGCACCCATGGAGCTACAACTGATGCAGCATGCAGAATGGATATCAGTCAAAGAGAATTGTTAAGGAATAGGTGAAATTAATGCATTTTTTTCCAGACTAGAAGAATTCTACAGAAAAATCATCACATCACATTAATGATCTGTTATCATACGTGTTTATTGGTTTTTACATAATTTAGAGGTGTCGTGGTCGAGTGGATGTGTCACCGGACTGTGAATCACAAGGTCTGCGGTTCGAGTCCCGCCGCGGCACTAATGTCCTTTGGCAAGATATTGAGCTACATTTGCCACACTCGACACAGGTGAGGTAACTGGGTACCTGGTAGGATTTTTCCTTGAAATGCACTGTGCGCTAATTACGGCTGCCGGAGCTAAAGCTAGGGTAATCATTTCCAAAGCTCTTTGGAAGCGCATGGAAGCGCATAGAGGCGTTATATAATGTGATATGCGCTATTCAAGAACCGAATATTATTAATATTATTATTATAAGTATTCTTGAGGTACAGCAGTGAAAGGGTTAATACCTTGGGTTCATGACAAGTCTCCTGAAGAAGTATGTCCATGTGATGTAGTCCATAGCATCTTGTTTGGAGGTCACTGTACCAGCCACTATCTCTGCATTCAGATGCTCAGGTAGTACATCCAGAAGGCTATCACAAAAATCACGGATTTGAAACTGTTAGCTGTGATTCCTACTGGAGCTGTATGAACTGTTATACAGTATGTCTTGCAGAAGGATGGGATCATCAATTTTTGACTAATTACAGAACTTGTAAGTTCTGGGCCCTCTTGCATAAAGAGTTGTGTTTAAACACAACTCTGAAAATCAACGCAAGTCCTAAAAATCAAACGCAACATTGAGATTGATTGCAATTCCATTGCATAAAGAGTTACGCAGCTTTCAAGCACAACTTTTCTAGAGCAAACAAAACTTTATGATAGATATATGATCAAACGCAAAGTTGCGCTTGAAAATCAAACGCAGCTCACTTTATGCAATGCGCAGTTGCGTTTGATTGCAAGTTGCGTATGATATTTGCGATCTATCGCAACTTAACTTTTATGCAAGAGGGCCCTGATGCTCAAGTAATAAGAGATCAATTGTTTGAACAATGCACAGACTGAATTTGTTTTGCAATCTATCATCGTTTCTGAGGGGTAAGATGGGCAGAAGGGAGGGGGAGTAGGGCACCCTTGTACTTACTTGGACTCTACAGGGAAAGGCTCATACAGGAACTTCTTGTAGAAGTGCTTTTTGATGTCATGCACCAAAATGACGGCTGTTCCTTGGTCATCATACAGATACAAAGCAATCTATCATTGTCTCTGAGGGGGAAGGGTGAGTGGAAGGGGAGAGTAGGGGCACCCTTGTACTTACTTGGACTCTACAGGGAAAGGAACTTCTTGTAGAAGTGCTTCTTGATGTCATGCACCAAAATGACGGCTGTTCCTTGGTCATCATACAGATACAAAGCAATCTATCATCATCTCCAAGGGGTAGGGTGGGCGGAAGGAGGGTAGGAGGGTAGGAGGTGGAAGGGGAGAGTAGGGGCACCCTTGTACTTACTTGGACTCTACAGGGAAGGGCTCATAGAGGAACTTCTTGTAGAAGTGCTTCTTGATGTCATGCACCAAGATGACGGCCATTCCTTGGTCATGATATAGATACAAAGCAATCTAACATTGTCTCTGAGGGGTAGGGTGGGCGGAAGGAGGGTAGGAGGGTAGGAGGTGGAAGGGGAGAGTAGGGGCACCCTTGTACTTACTTGGACTCTACAGGGAAAGGCTCATAGAGGAACTTCTTGTAGAAGTGCTTCTTGATGTCATGCACCAAGATGACGGCTGTTCCTTGGTCATCAAACTGGGGGCGCCCTGCCCGACCCATCATCTGAAGTACATCTGACAAACACAAATAGATTGATCGATCAATACTGCCTGTGCATCGAGATCGTGGAATTGTCTTCCCCAAATTCTTTGCTCTTGTCACCACTTATCCACTTTCAGAAATCAACTAAAGACATACCTATCTCAGATTGCTTACAATTAGTCACTGCTTTTATGTCTTTTCAAGTTAGAATCATAAACAGACATTTTTGGTAGTTTTTCAGTCTCATCAGTGCCTTTGATTGGAAAACTAGATATTGGCGCTTTATAAATTCCTGGATTGGATCGGATTACAGCATTGTCTAATGATGCTAAATAATTACTAAACTCTTTATCTTAAGGATTTCTAGTGACAGGTTATTAACATTATTCTTTTAAACATTTAATAAGAACTTGAGACATAAAATACAGATGATTAAGTATTATATAACATACATGAAGATTATGTGACTCTCACTTCATCTTTTCAGTATTAAAAAGAATGCAATAGAATAAAAACATCTTGTCACAAATGAAGAGTACTTAAATGAATGAGCCTTACTAACTTACAGTATTTTTTAAATATTATGTTTCCTCAAAAATGTGTTTTGTTATGCAGTGTTTCCATGGTGAAAATCTCCAATATAATTAATCATTATAAATTCATAGATTCACAAATCCACTATCTCTTTAAAAACACATCAGAAGATAATCAAACAAATCAGTATAAATTAAACAATATAAATATAACAACATTTATGTACATGGCACTATGAAAGAAGGATCGATAGAATACATGAATACAAAGAGAAAAAAAACATGTATCCCAAGAATGTACTTGGGTTCTTCATATGAATATAAAGTAACTACAAATCTACATTTCAGGACTGAGATAAATTGATCAATATCCTATGTACCTGTGATAGGGAAGTCAGCATATCTCTTGGTCTTGCCATCAAAGTATTCTGTGCCTTTGATCACCACCAGATGGGCAGGAAAGTTGACTCCCCAGGCTAGGGTGCTGGTTGCTATCAAGACCTGACCAAAGAGAAAGCATCACATATTACACTTACGTAATATACCTTGAAAATGCAACTACATTCCGCATATATCCCCCCAATACAACATGTAGTTTAAACTATGAAAACCATATAAGGTAATCACAAAGAAAACAATTGCTAATCTGCTTCATTTGGTTCAAACCACAAGAACTTGCTAAAGAACTTGCAATTATCTCTCCCGAAAATGTTTATTATTAAATACATCTTATTACATCTACTATTTTTATGAGGATCAATATCCAGGGACTCAGTACGATATTCTACAACTAAATGTTACTTTGTTCCCCTCTTTCAGCCACTTCCAAAGACATCGTAGCATATGCAGACGTTTTCGAACAAAGGAGTTGAAGTACAAGTAAGTATTTAGGCCGGTCAGAAGTACTTTCTATCGAATGTCATCAACCTTTCTTGATTCTCCACTATTGCACTTGGTTTTTTTTACAGTTATTTATTTGATCTATTTAGTCAATTCTAGACAACAAGTGCAAACAAACATATTGTTGAAAGGATTAATATACCTTAAATTCAGAAAATACAAAGAATCCCCAACCTACATTGTATGTTATTCTAGTTTTCAGAATGGGGAGACGAAGGGGCGGATATTCTTACCTGTATCTTCTGGTTACAGAAGAGTTCCTCTACAGTCCTCCTATCTCTCTCATGTAGACCAGCATGATGCATACCAATACCAAAGGACAGGGTCAAGCGTAGGTTACTGTCCTTCACAGACTCTATCAGATGGTCCATCTGGAAATCAAATACAAAGCATGAGTATAACTTATGAGTTAAGAACAGGGCATGTAGAGGTGTCGTCTTCGAGTGGATATGTCAGCGGACTGTCGATCACAAGGTCCACGGTTCGAGTTCCGCCGCGGCCCTAATGTCCTTTGGCAAGACATTGATCTACATTTGCCACGCTCAACCCAGGTGATGTAAATGGGTACCTGGCAGGAATGAATTCCTTGAAATGCTAGAGCGCCGTAATGGTAGCTGTGCTAAAGCCAGAGTAATAGTCGGGAGGTGTCTGACAGACATGAACGCTATACAAGAACCCACTATTACTATTATTATTATCATTCACGAAACTGTCATAAGAACAAGATAACCGACATCCCTTTGAAACCTGTGTTAAATTAAATACATACATTTCAAGCGGTTGGTGGACTTGTACTTGTGACTGTTTCATGAAATGCTGCCCTGGATTCTTGCAAATGGATAACAAACTTGCTACAAATCAAGGTAAATTTCAGGAAAGTTATAGGAAGGGAAATTCTCCATGACAATGTTACTGATAGAGGTAATAAAGTATGTAATTTAAACCTAGCTTTGGTTCTCTATGCCCCCCCCCCCCCCTCCCCCTTCGCCCCACCCCAATGCTGCCAGGCTACATTTCAATGCATGAGCAACACAGCTAAAACCAATTCCCAACAAGGAATCTGGTTGACTGTCTTAATGATGCAAAAGTTTAAATTGTTACAACAGAAACTTTGCCTTCTGAAGGCTTCCAAAGGGCTATCTTTATAGATTATAAGTACAAGTACCTTTGCTACATATTATATTATGCAGAAAGCAAGCAAACGATCAAATCAAATCAAATCAATGCTTGCATATTTATAATCAACTGTTAGGAACAAGCTGACTTAGAGCAAGCACCTCAAGCCTCTGACAAAGGAAGAGTAGAAGGAAGGAACAAATGAGGAGAACTGTCAAAATGGCTGACATAAGTGTCTACAACACAAAAACTGCTTCCCCCCTAACCGTTCTTGCATTGGACCTTTCCAGGTTATTAGGAAACCCAAGAAGAGGTCTTTTCCTCGTCGTCTTACCTGTTGTTCCTCCATGTGCATCCACTGTTTAGGATTGTCATCTCCAGCTAGATAGGAGATGAGGTCTAGAGCAGTCAGCCTGGTCTGTCTACGAGATGATACAAAGACCAGAGTTGGTTTGGTCGGGGAATGCACCTTGATGGCTGTAAAAACAAAGGAAAGGGTCAGTCATACCTACTGTAAGGGTCCACTCAACAGAATTACCTTGAAATGCTAGTAACATGTAAAACATTTCTCTGTATTTTACACATTATTAAACTTGTTACGAATTGCTAATGGATGAATCTGAACATTATAATCACTTTGCATGCATTGGGTTGAACTATTACTGGAAAAAAACAGTCTAATATGTAACTAAAGTTATATATCAATTGCATTCAACACTGTGGATGTCTCATTTTCCATTTCAACATCATAAAACAATTTACATTCATTTCCAGAAATCTGTGAGTAAGGCTTGAAGGAATTCAATCCAATTTCTCTCAATTTTCTTCATTATCAATATGTCACTAGAATAATTTCACCACAAATACAAAAGCAATGACATATGTATATAACATCCCATTTTCATCCTTGTGTCAATGATCAGTCTATAAAACTATGTGGGATATAATTTTGTATTCATTGACCAGTTGACTACTGAAATATCTTCTTCCCATTGACTTCATACAGAATCTGCCTGGTACCGTCACTAGACAATCTGTTAAGACATCAAGAGTTGTGTGTATTTATATTTACCTTGGAATGTTGGCTTGTTCATCGTGGCCATACGAGGGCAGTAGTGTTTGCCAGGAAACCCACTGATATGTACCTCCAGAGGAACGGGTCGTACCGAGGGACGGAAGTTGAACAAACCAACCTATCATACAAGTGTAATAATACATTAAAAACAAAATATTTATGTTGACACTGTTCACATGATATACATTGTGTACATGAGATTTGGAGAAGCATGATTTTTGTTTAAGCCATGTTATCTTTTCTCAATTTAAGTAAAGAATCAGGGATGGTACTCAATACTTCAGTCCAAACTCACTTATTGGCTTAAATCAAATACCATTAGGCAACTTATCTTTTGGCAAAGTATTTTAACCCAAGTCTAACTTAAGCCAATAGTTTTGGAAGCCTTGATTGGCAGCCATGCAGTTTTCAAACTTATGCAGCTTATAATAAGCTGTGTACCAGCAAATTAAGTAAGTGCACATTTTAAAGTGACATGTTTATTGCGCATAGATTTGGAATGGCTGTGCGATATCTAAATGTTTAAATGGCTTTTTAATTCACATTTTGCAAAAACGTTTTCAGAAGGATAACTTACTTTTTCAGAAAGCTTTATGTACAATATTGAAGCCCTTAACCCTATTTAGCCCGGGGGGGGGGGCTTTAGAAGCCCCCCCCTAGACATTTTTCGCGATAATTTTTTAACGCAAGAAAATCTTGCACTGAAATTTTGTGACTTTTTTCTTTCAAGTCTTGCGCATCTTTTAAAAGAAATTTTTTCGAAAATCGGACCTAGCATTACAAAGTCACGTGCCCTTTTGTCTTTGCATGTCAGCACGAAAATCGCTCATTTTTGTGATTTGTGTACAAAACATATGGAAATCTCATTTTTCAAATAAAGAGATAAAACATTGGTTATTTGGTCTTGTTTATAGTTTAGGTGTTTATTTTGGGGTCAAAATACTTGAATTATAGTTGGAAATGAAATAAAACCATAAAAACAATAAAATACATAAGTTAAAAAAACATTTTTTCAAAAAATTGAAATTACCATAGTATTCTATACAATTCACTTGACATGTATGCAAATTTTTGCGGCGATCGGTCGTTTCACGGCCGAGATCATAGGGGGGGGGGGCCTTAGAAGCCCCCCCCCCCCCCCCCCCCCCCCGGGCTATGCAGTTTCAAAATAGCCCGGGCTAAATAGGGTTAACCCTGCCTCCCTACAATATACAAGCTAGAAGCAGGATCAATTTCCTTACCTCCTTTATGCCGAGCCAATCGGCCAGGTCTCTGGCATTGGCGAGGGCCGTGGAGAGTCCGATCACTCGCACCTTGCGCTCCGTATGGTGAGAGATGAAGTTAGTCCTGGACACAATCACTTCAAGAACTGGCCCTCTCTCATCACCTACGAACAAGTGTGAGGAAAAGAGAAAATAAATTCACATGAACTTTAGAAGAGAGTGTCCAGGGCCAAGGTACAATCAATCAAAAGCTAAAACCACACAGCACTACATCCTCACTTATGGATCCTGCTGAGTATGGTCATAGAAGTATAATTCATGTTGTAATAAATCCCAGCTCCCAAGCGTTTCTAAATCAGGACCAAAATGTTGAATGTGGATCTTGATTGACCTTATTGCAATGGGACCCTGATTAGTTTGCTCCCATGACTTAATTGTGAAAAAAAAGGATTTTGAACAAAATGCTAGCCACAGTCAAGTATCAAATGATTTTCAACTATTTTTGGGCATGCCAGATCATTATGAGTTCAAGACACTCAATTTTATATTCTTTCATATAAAAATGACTAAACATGTCACAAAACAATCATAAAAACTGAGAAAAGTTATCAAATTGTGTTGATAATTATATCATCTTACTACGCATAGATTGAAAATATCTTGTTTGCAAATTACGAATGAATACAATTTGAAGTATTTGCTAATCAAGTCAATCAATACAAAGAAATATCATGCACTGTACAGGAACTACAGCTATTAACCCGTCGACTACTGTATTCTCTCATTCCCATAGGCTTAATACAGGAGCCAACCAGGGGGTGTTTCACAAAGACCCTAACTTAAAGGTAAAGACCAGTATTGGAAACGCCCCAATTTCAAAAAATGAAATGGAAGCTCTTATTACCAATCATGTGAAAGAATATGTTTTGAATATTACATGATGATAACATTTTTGACGGGAAACCACCTACTAATTGATATATTTGGTAAATTAGTGTATCTCTCGCCTGTTGAGAGATATGAAATGCACGTGTCGCCCACGTGCATTCTGTGTACAGTGCTTCTAACTTTATGAAGACTTGGCCAAATTTCTTATCATTATATAATTCCAGAACCTTGCAGTACATCTATGCTAGATGATCAACCTTTTCTGATCGATTCCACAACGTTTCTTTCACAATGCAATCGCATGACCATAACTGGTCTTTAGCTTTAAACTTATCTTTATCAATTATGGAAAGCCGTTAATAGCATCTTTGAAAATGTTTTGTAAAAGTTATTTTAAAGGGCATAAAATGTTGATTCAAATCATTCATATTTTCCATTATTAAGCAGATTTCATGTTCTTGATGTGGAATTTATAAAAAACCTAATATACTTCAATTTTTGCTTTTGAATATAATTTATTTTAAGGCACTTCTGAGGCCAATTTAGAGTTAAGTTTGACTTACCGTAATTAACGGTGTATAAACCGCACTTTTTTTTTTTTTTTTTTAATTTTGATTTATGCCCCTCCACCTGGCGCTATGCCTGGCAATGTCTCCCAGCTCAGTAATCGGTGTGTTGACTCACCACTAGGAAACTAGAACAACATTCAAATTTGTCTGTCATCTTGGTTTGAAAGTAATCTTTCTGATAGATCTCAATATGTAGTTTATAATAATAATTCCTACACACGGTGTACAACAAGGTTCTATCCTAGGTCCTCTACTGTTTTTTTAATTTACATTAATGATCTTACACATTCAGCTGCTACTCGCAGTTAAATGAAAGGCCTTCCCGCGTGGTTTTTTTTAACACGGACCTGGCTTGCTGCCGACAAAGTCGGCAAAAAAGTCGGCAAAAGGGCGAAAAAGAGGGGTGCGGTTAATACACGAGGGCGGTTTATACAACGTTAATTACGGTAGGTTCTTTGTGAAACACCCCCCAATTCCTGTAGGCAATGGGTTAATAGAATCCTCACCGAGCAGATGAATCTCATCAATGACGATCAGCGAGACAGCCTTGACGTAGTTTCTGTTCTGCCAGCTTCGGCTCACCCCATCCCACTTCTCAGGTGTCGTCACGATGACGTCTGCTCTGGCTATGGCGTTGGCGTCTGGCGTCACATCGCCAGTCAGTTCTACCACTCTGAAAGTCAAGTCATGAGTACAAGCGATTTAAACTCTTAGAAATATGCAAACGTTGGCGATTTTTATATCTGTAGACATTAGATGTAATATGGATTTTTGTAGCAGAGATAATAGAGAATGGTAATTACATGGTACAAAACTAAGTCTCAGTTAATGTAATGTCTATATTGTCAATGTTTGCTTTACTGGTGATTTTACTTATGGGTTTGTAGAAAAAGGGGACCAGCCTACATGTAGATAGGTCAATGGCCTTTTCTGGTCCTTCACCTACCTATTCTACCCATTAATTATTTGTTAATGTTACTGTTGTTGTTGTTGTATTTGTTCTTATCTCATTATATATGTTATATATATTGCATTTTATATTATTGTATTTGAATGTTATGTTGGTGTAAATTTTTTATTTGATGTGAAATAAACTGAACTGAACTGAAAATCCTATTTCTTTCCTAAGAAACAGTCACATAGATATCTGACGAGACATTTCATGTTACATCGCCGGCCAGTTATACCACTCTAAAATTCATTCATTAAAGTTATTCTAATGAACATACTTTTTTGGGTAAAGGTGGCAGAAAATATGCAAACATTGGGCCTCTTTAGAAATACAGTACCTTTAGATATTTGACTAAATGATGAAGCTCTGAGGAATTGTATGCATTTTTTCTAATAATAGGATTTTTATGGTTGCATTATGCCTGTTGCTTTCAAGAACACAGAGCCCTTCAAAACTAATGATACATTTGCAACTCGATTATGTCGCAACTTGATTATGTTGATACAGGGCCCCTCGGTCGAGTAGTTTTTTATAACTGAAAGGGCTACCCTTTTAAAATAAAACGAAAAATCAAAAAAAAAAAAAAAAACTCACCTTTTGCCCAGTTTCTCCTCCAGTCTTACTTTCCAATCTGTAATTCTCTCTCGGACCAGAGCCTTCAATGGTGCAATGTAGACAACCTGTGCAAGATCAATATATAAAATAGCTACTGGGTGATTGTTTCGAACAGGTTCTATATAAATCCAATTATTATTATTATTATTATTGTTTGACCTATGGGGACAAAAGCTATATACACCAACGTTTTTTGTTAAAGTTTACCAAAGATCTTTGCAGCTTTATAGAGTTTGGCCTGCAGGCAGAGACAGTCTGTCAACAGTGTTGGCTTTTCAGTATATCAAAGATATAAAGATTGCTTTAATATTTGAGGCATATTTGTTTTTATAGGCTCTCGGGAACGTTACATCCTGCTATAATACCTCGGCGCACCTCAGGATGTAACGTCCCCTTGAGCCTATAAAACAGCGATGCCTCTCATAGCAGTCCATTTATCTATACTATTTACCTTGGTCTTTGGCTGTTCTCTGAACACTCTGAACATGGCAATCTCAGCTGCTACTGTCTTGCCTGATCCTGTAGGAGCACCAAGCAACACATTATGGTCTGTGTGGTACAGGGTATGGAAGATCTGCGTCTGTGGACAGACAGAGAAAAGGACAAATCATGAATAAAGTTTGTACACAGTGACCATTATCAATAATGTGAAGTACTGACGAACAAAAAAATGTGGACATAAAATAAACATATTTGATGTAGTCTCACTGTGTGTAAAGTATACTATTAAAGTTCATGTACACATTAATCCTCAAAGATAGGACTTCTTTGAAGACTCTGATCAAATCTGTGCTTGTTTAGTATATCCTTTCTTTTTCAATATCGAGACACAAAACTAATATGAATACATGTTTCGGCCACCTTTATTTCAAAATAATCTACCCCCTTCCCCCAACAAACAAACATACTCTAAAATGAGAGAGAGAAATAGAGAGAGCGAGAGAGAGAGAGAGACAGACAGACAGAGAGAGAGACAGACAGACAGAGAGACAGAGAGACAAAAAGAGAGACAGAAAGAGAGACAGAGACAGAAAGAGAGAGTGAGAGAGAGAGAGAAAAAAAAAAGACAAATACAACTTAAGTGTTTTATTTCCTACATTTAAAACATTCTACTTAAATCAAACATGGAGCAGACTATCTAAAAAGTTACATAGTACCTCAAATAACATGATTTCACAGCATCAACATATTTCTTACTTGGATAGGATTGAAGTAGTCAAATTTCTGCAGCATCTGATACTGTGCATTCTTGAGGGCAGTCTTAGGAAGAGGCACAAGGTCCAGCAACTCTATGGAAGAAAACAAAATCAGAAAATATATGATATAAATTGGAAACATCAAATGTATTGTTCCTGATCTGTTTTGTTCAAAGGGAAATAACTTCAAAGGACAAGATGTGAAATACATGTAGACCAAAAATATGTTTCTAATCAACTTCTAATTTTTGTAAATACAGATATTATACAGTTTGGGCACTTTGTGGTTCATTTGTGTTTACATTGTACATAGCCAAGACTACAAAGTATCTCTCTTTTTCTTAAACATGTACAGTAGTCAAATTAACGTTTGAAGAACCGATAAAACCAGCCATCAATAAGATATAGGCATTCACATAAATCTAGAAGAGTAGAGGTTCAATCTAATGGTCTCAAATCCCCCCTCAAACTATAGTTCTTCATCTCAAACTCAAGAATGAGATGCTGAAACAAGATGGAACAAAATTGTCTCTGATCCTAGTCACCTACATACATGTAGTAGGTACATGTAAGAGGCTGGAGATTTAGTCTAGCATCCACCCCCTCTCCCCCTCTCCAGATCTCCAACCCACCTGTATGTGGCGGATGTCTTTCAGGCAGGATGAGATGCTGGAACGAGATGGGACAGATAGTCTCTGACCCCAGCCACCGATCTGATACAGCCTTCACGTAGTACTGGGAGGGTAGAGGCTCAAAGATTGGGATGGTGAACACCAGAGTTTGGTCATCTCCACTTAGAACCTAGAACAAAAGAATGACAGATTTAAAAGTTGGTGTTCAGATCACAAAATAGCCAAGGGCTGTCTGTTTCACATAGAAGCACATTTGTTCCTTTCGCTTGATACTATGTTTCTCAGACAATTCATAAACAAAATTGATTACCTGTGCAAACAGTTTTTATTTCATGTACACATTTGTGTACATTTGTTGAACAAAGAAGAAGAAGAGGGGAAGACCTTGTAAAGGCTTTCTAGGTGATTTAATCACAGAATATGGAGCAACAGGATATGAAACGCTAAAACGGATGGCTCAAGACCGAGGTACTTGGAGAGACACTTGATATAGAATTCTGATTGGGTCATTGAACCTGTCATAAACTGACAGATCACTATTGATGATGATGATTTGTGTAATATTTGCCAAGCTGATGATATAAGAATGTTACCTGTTTCTTTTGGAGAAGGAAGTACTCTGAATGGTAGATATGGTTGTTCTCAGGGTCCTCAACCCAGATCCACCATGACTCTGAGCCGGTACCATGCACCCTGTCGTTCCATGTGAAGTCCGGCGTGATGGTGAGACGCACCCTAAGCACAGTGCGGGTGATGGGCTGGATGGAGGCGTCGAGTTTGATGGCGGGTAGCTGGTGCACGCAGCTCTTGATCTTGGGGCCCATGCTGACATGGTGGACCATCAACCCTGAGGGATCACAAGAGATTTGCTAATTAAAGCCTGTCTGTACTAATTTGACCAGGGGGGATTAGACCCTTCCTGCAAGGTCACTGACAGGTGGTTATCTCATCAAATCAGCTCTCAATTAACATAAGAAAATGGGGATTATGGGGGACCAACGGGTACCGCTCAGGCATTGTTTTCTATATAGCTATACATGTAAGTAGGGCAGTGAGGCTTTAATTAAGTTATTACTATCCTGTTAACTTCATAAATTTTACAAGATATCATATCTACAAGAATTTGATTCTTCCTTTTGGGATAGTATTTTCCTACCTATTTCCTTGGAGTCCATCTCTCTGAGTTTATCCACAGTAAGCTTTCTGCCTTCCAGCTTGCGTAGTATCTCATGAGAGAGTGAAGAGAACTGTCTAAGAGGGTTCTCCCAAGCCCAGAGACGTCTATCGATGGACTTGGACAGCATGAGGAGGCTTGCTGCCATCAGGGGCCAGCCTGTACGCAGGGTGATCTCAAACAGGGCTCTGATTATACGGGCTGCATTCTAGAAGAGGAATCAGAGATAGATCATAAGATGTACAGTATGAAACCACAGTCAGGAGTATTCTGTAATTCTCTATGAAAATGTTGAATTTCAAGAGCTGCATGTCTTTTCAAAAATCAAAGCAAAACTACAGCCGTACTGCCTTCAGGCCAAGCTTTGATTCTCAAATCGTTATTAAATCAAAAAAATTCAAGAACTTGGATGTATGGCAAAGTAGCCTTAGAACTAGACAATACAAAACCGACTGACAGTCTACATGTACATGTAAGTACCCTAGGAAAAAGAAATAATACTCTATTACCAAGTTACATAAAAAACATGTCATCATATAAAATTCATGTACATGCTTTTTCTTCTTCAAAGTAAACTACATGAACATATTGATATTGATTGTAATATATTGGCCACAACACCAAACCAATTCTACACCAACTCCAAACCAACCAATTCTTCGCCATTTCGGGTAATGTAGTTTTTTCATTGACTTGTCGGCCTCGCGTCAGTCTTCTAGGTTCGATCGAGGTTTGACATTTGCAAATGTTGCAAAGTTTCAACAGATTTTGGGATCAGTTACATGTACATGGTAGTTATCTCAAATATGTATAGTTATTTATCTTTTGTTTAAACTTGTTTGTTTTGTTTTTCTTTCTTTTTCTTTTTTATTAATGTTTTTTTTTCTTCTTCTTAAATCTTTGCTTTACCTAATACTATGAATGCTTTGGGAACTACTAGTATGCCTGTACAAGGCCTAAGGGCTTTATTTATGTAGTTCCCCATTTCATTTTCTAAATTTGTTTATGAATCATTTTGTATCTTTTGTATGAATGTAATTTTTAATCGAGAATGAAATAAATGAGAATTCAGAATTGAATTGAATATAAAGTACATGTACATGTATTGTAGTTTGTGTTCTCGTTTACTCACCTGTGCAACATATGCTGAATCTGAGACGAGTGAAAAGCTGTCCACGTTGCCCCGAGAGATGAAGGTCTGGAGGAGGATGTTGACCTTACCATGAGCATTCTCTACTCCACCAGCAGCAGGCATCTCACAGTCATCCTCGAGATGATCTTGAAGCTCTCGCATCTCATCCTCACGAACCTAGCAGGTGGATCGGAAAGAAAGATTACATGGTTATCTATCTTAGCCTTTCATTTGCCATGTGAGACCATAGGCACAATTACAGGTGTGCTGTGAGTGGCAAGCCCACAATCTTGGCAATCACCATTTTTGCCGAGTCAAAAGTGAATCAGTGCATTTACATTGTACAAGATCTTGAAACCCATTCAGTTCTTTTTCACAGTACTTAGATCTCAGTCATCCTCGAGATGGTCTTGAAGCTCCCGCATCTCGTCCTCTCGAACCTGATATATGGATTGACAAGGATGAATTTTAAAGCCCCACTGCACTGCTTACAGCTACTTGTGCCCTCTATACAGCAAACAATGCCTAATTGGTGACCATTAGTACACCATGATCCCCTTTTTTTAATGTTAATTGAGAGCTGATTTGATGAGATAAGCACATGTCAGTGACCATGCAGATAGGTCTACCATAATCCCTCCTGGCCAAACTAGTGCAGAGGGGCTTTAATGGTAATCTATGACCAACTTTTCATTTGCCATTAGTGCCAATTGGCAAAAAACTGCAAGCCTGTGATTGTGCTAATCAACAGTCTTGGCAAATTAAATGTTAATCAGTGCATTTCCATGTACAAGATCTTGAAACCCTTCTAGTTCTTGTTCAAATACAGAATTTAGATCTGTTAAAAATCAGATCCATGGAGAAGACCTCCACTTCACTCTTAACTGCATTTATCATCTCGTTAAACTTCTCAATACCAGCACGTTACTTGGTGCAAATTACAACAGTCTGACCCAGGTTTGTTTTTTTGCCAATTACCTTGATCTGTTCAAACTCCTGTGCCTGCGAGACCATGGAAAACACCTCTGCCTCGCTCATGACTGACTTCATCATCTCGTTGAACTTCTCGATGGTAGCATGCTTGATGTAGAAGTGGCTCGCGACCCTTCCAAGGTCGGTGGAGTGAAGGTCACCAGTGTGCTCCACAAAGCGAATCATCTTGGCCTTGTCCAGGCTGCGGGCCGCTGTGATGATCAGGTCATTCCTGAACTTGGCCAGGCCTGGGTCATTCTGGGTTGTGTCAAAATCACATAATGGTATTTGTACACGTTTATGCAATGCTCAATATTAGTGTATTCATTGAAGAGGAAACAAAAGTTTACCTTACTACAGTATATATATTTCATAACACACAAATATAGATATGCTTGAATCAACAGTAGTATAATGTTGTGTACATGAGTAGATGTGTCAACAGTTATTAAAGTGCTAATTGAAAAGTTACTCATAGTTGTACTTGTAAATGTATGGTTTTGTTTACGCATGTTCTTTGAATGTGTCATTGTAATATGAATACATGTAGCTTCTAACAGCAACACCACAAGATAATACCATACCATTCTTTCACTTTACGTTTGTCAAGAATATGTACAATAACAATCTTTTTCATTCTCTACATGAATGTACCTGTTTAGTATATGCCCTTCATATATTGCTTTTGCATATTTTTTTAACAGCTTTACTGTCACATTCAACATCATTCAGGATTTGCAAAAACAATTTCTCTCTCAAGTGTTGGCAATGCAAACACTCCACCTCTGGTTCGTCTTACCAGTGTGTCTTTGTACATGAGGCCATATGCCATGGGGTTCAGGTGCATTCTCACGTACAGGTAAGTGTAGCTCAGCCATCGTACAGCCTCTTCCACATTGCTCACTGTCCCAAGTGCAATCTAGAGACGGGGGTATTAAAAACAACCATCAGTATTATATTATTTATGTAAAAGTAATACAGAGTTTTGGATAAATATACAGAAATTAGGAACAGGCATTCAGAATCATACTCTACATCCATGTTTCATTCGTTTAGAATCAATGCTACCTGATTAACCCAACACAAGGTATGACCCAGTACAAAGCAGTGAATTGGCACACAAGTCAACTCTCTGCCAAAAGGTGGCAATGTCCATAAAAGAAATATTCTTCAAGTATTAAATATCTTTACGTTGGGATATCAACATCCCAAGAATGGGCTGAACATTCCTCACTTCTGCCCCTAACATTTACAAGGCACAGAGGAGACCATTTGGCTGTATCAAAACTATAATAGTAAAAGCTGAAGAATTAACAACTTCACCTAAAAATCACAAAATGTAGAGATGGACACGTTCGTGTCTCCTTAGATCAAGATTAATGTAATCTTGATCTTCGGAGTAGTTGCTACAACCGGCCGTGTCAGACACGTTGCCCCGGGGTGCGAGATAGGACTCTTGTAGCGTGCCCCCATTTAAAACAATTATACAATAACAGTTATCATTACATTTAATTAATAGTATAACACTATTAAAATTACTCTCATGTTACGGGAAAAATATTGCATATATTATATTATGAATCAATTGATTTGGTCGATCCAGTTCGATGGCACAAACACGGACAGAGATCCTAATAATTACAGAGCTTGGTCTTGTTGCTCTGTTCGCCAGCAGTTTAAGGATATGGAATCCCGCGGCACATTACTCACAAGAGTTCTAACAAGCCAAGCTTATACAGAGCCTATAATAAGTAATGTTGTGCATGTACCACCCACCCGATCGATCAAAAACTCATAACTCATAACTGAATTTAAAAAAATGAAAATGAAGAAAAAGAAAGAAAGAAGAAAGTAAAAAGAAAAGAAAAAAACACGAAATGGTAACCATCTAAAATTTCATAGTTGTGATAAATATCTATAAAGATTTATCAAGCACCAAAAATAAATAATATCATGTTCAAGAAAAGGATATATACACTTTGTATTCTTCTTTCGTGTCCTCAAATGCTCTGCCAGGCCTTGGCACACTGAAGAGCCTTCTCATTTGCTGCCACCAGGTCTTCCAGGCAGCATTGGGTAATTAGGAGTGGACATCTTAATAGGTGTGACATGGATTGGACGGATGTTCCACACTTGCAGTTGGTGTCTGTGTCGTCAGTATATCCCCATTTATTCATGTTGTATTTACATCGCCCCACCCCTGTGCGAAGCCTATTGAGGGACTTCCACGTCTTCCAATCACATCTATGGCCAGGGGGCAGCTGTTCCTTGGTCGGGATTGGTAGCTTTTCATGGTGGTGGTTTTCACGACGTTTCTCTTCCCACAAGATCACTCTGGTTGAATGAGGAGGTCGTGACAGTGGCTGGACTGTATGAAGGAAGCTTTTCCTTGACTTCAGGCGGGTAGGGGCCGGTTGATGCGAGTAAAGGGGATGGCGGGTGTCCTCAACTTGTCTGCTGCGTTCAGTCCTACTTGCAACTGTTCTGCGGACATCGGATGGAGCAATGCCGGCCAGGGAGTGCAAGCTGTCCACATTCGTGGGCTTGAGGTAGCCAGTGATGCATCTGCAGCTGTCGTTGAGTGCTGCATCAACTTTCTTTGTATGGGATGATCTTCCCCATACAGGGCAGGCATATTCTGCTGCAGAGTAACACAACGCAAGAGCAGTCGACCTCAGCGTGGAGGAATTGGCACCCCAAGATGAGTTTGCCAGTTTCCGTAGGAGGTTGTTCCTTGTCCCAACTTTACCCTTCACCTTTTGAACATGCTGTTTGTATGAAAGGGTTCGGTCAAGAGTGATTCCAAGGTAGACAGGGTGATCGCAGTGTTTCAATGAGACATCGTTCCATTTCAGGGACAGCTTCCTCCCAGCATTGTAGTTGCGGAGATGGAACAAGCTAACCTGGGTCTTGGCAGGGTTAGCCTTCAGATGGTTGTTGTTGTAGTAGTCTGTCAGGTTGTCTAGGGCTGATGAAAGAGTGGCTTCTATCTTGTCTATGTGGGAATTCTGGACTGCTATGCCAAGGTCATCAGCATAGATGAAGCTTCTTGTCCCTGGGAACATTGGCTGGTCGTTGGTGTAAACATTAAATAGGACAGGAGCAAGTACGCTGCCCTGATAATAAACCATAATAATGATGTCATTTGGTAATTTTTTTCATGACAGCCATCTTATGAGTTTGAGGGTCTGGATAATGGTAGATAACTCAGGATAATAGAGAGTCGGCAGACTGGTTTGTTATGATAGTCATTTTATTTATTCAACTACGACGGATACCGGATATTCGGATATTGTAACACCATCCATGGAAGTTTTTATTCTTAAAAAATTAATATGCTAAAAAACCCAAGTTTACCTCTGCATTGAGATTATCTGCTAGACTGTTGATGAACTGACTCTCGATGGGGTTCTGCCGCGTGATGAGACTCAGGTAGTGATCGAGCTTAACAAATTAATATACTAAACAAACTACAAGAATTGTGTTTACCTCTGCGTTGAGATTATCTGCTAGACTGTTGATGAACTGACTCTCGATGGGGTTCTGCCGCGTGATGAGACTCAGGTAGTGATTGAGTTTCTCATGGGACGCGATGATGAAACCCTTTTTATTCTTAAAAAATTAATATACTTCAAAAACTACAAGAATTCTGTTTACCTCTGCATTGAGGTTATCAGCTAGACTGTTGATGAACTGACTCTCGATGGGGTTCTGCCTTGTGATAAGACTCAGGTAGTGATTGAGTTTCTCATGGCTCGTGATGATGAAACCCTCTCCATAGCTATCATACTGAGGGCGCCCTGCACGTCCGAAGATCTGAAGGACGTCCAGGATTCCCAGGTCCTTGAAGGCACCCTTGTTGGCATCGTAGAGTTGGGTGCCCTGGAGGACAAAAAAATGGTACGGTAGAAAGAAGAAAGATGTATTTGTTATTTGGTTATTATTTGGGGGAGTGTCATGGTCCAGTGGTTTAAGGCGCTTGACTGGAGATGTGAAGGCTGAGGGTTTGAATCCTGACAGGGCACTAATATCCTTTTAAATGGGTACCCGATAGGATGCGATTGTAATTGTTGGTCATACAGTTTTTGAGCGTCAAGTAACGTCTGGCTGGAATGCTCCCCAGGGAGTGGAGATTGTGCACACAGTGTTGTGTGGGCAAGTATTGAATCCGATGAACTGGGTAATAGCATATCTAGAGACATTTGTATTAAGCGCTATATAAAACCGGGATATCATTGTTATTATTAAACTGACTCCATACCAATGTCAAACCGACAGATTATTTTCATTTCAGAATGATGTAACTTTTCATTCTGTCTAGTGTCAGTCTCTATGGTATGAATAATGTATGAATGTGCAACCCCAAGGTATTTTATCCCGATACCTTACCAACAACATTACAGATTTTACATTTTGTATACGTAATGATTGTACTAGGTTGAAAGCCTCACTGATTGAACTTTTAGTATTATTTACTGAAATAGAAACTGAATAATAATAATAATAATAGCTAGTACTTATATATAGCGCTTTTCAAGACCGAATGACAATGTGCAGTAATTTTTAACCCTTTCTTGTTTTAAGAATCAGTATATTTTGTGTAATCCTTACCTAGCTTTAAATAAAAAAAGATAACAGTGGAAAAACACGTTAAGGGATTCCTTTCCAAAGAAATATTTTTGTGGAGAGTACCACTATCAATCGCATAAAATCTGGACTTAAGAACTGGTGGAAAGATGACCCAGATAAATATGATGACAACCCAACCAAATGAAACTATTGATAGGAACAACAGTCTAAAGACTGAATAATCCTGGATCAAGTGAGTTACAAGTGAGTTACAAGTGAGTTATACCTTGATGATAACAGCATGAGCGGGTAGATTCACACCCCAGGCCAATGTAGCTGTACAGCATAACACCTTGAGATGACCAGCAGCAAAGAACCTCTCTACCAGGTTCCTGTCTTGCCTCAGCATCCCGGCATGGTGGATGGAGAATCCATCAGGGAAGAGCTCTCGCATCTGCTTGTTCCGAGACTTCAACGTCTAGACAAAAAGGGTTTCATATACAAAATATATAAAATCAGAAATTTGAAACGTGTGTGTCTGTGTGTAATTGAGATTTTACAGACGTGTGTCAATCAGATATGATTATTTACGTCTGAGGACCAACCTTTAACGTCACCATTTGAAAGACGTGACTCAGTTTCTAGCCAAGGTTGCCTGAGCCAATTTGTAGGCAAAGACAGAGAGCTGACCAAGTGAACGTGCCTCTAGACCAACTCATATACTCACATGACGTACTACACTAACATCATTATAACAAAAGCGTTGTTTTTTACCGCATCACTATCAGAATGAAGCATTTATGGAGACATTTCTTTCACCTAAGTTGATTGATGAATAAGCTTCCTACCTACTAAAAGATTGCTGTTTCTAACGATCAGTTCAAGAAACCTCTCAAGGCCCATTTCTTAGTTAGAGAACTCAAAAATGAAAGCCAAATCAAAAGTCTCATTTAGTAACTTAACTATTCTCTTTAAAAGGATTATTAATTTTTGCGTGTTCCATGGTGTGAAGTCACAAGTCCATGATAAATTGAAGAAAAAGACCCTCCATCAAATTCAAACAATTTTTGATATGGATATAGACATACTGAAAAAAATTCAAATACCGGTATAGTCAATGTTTTGGTAATCCCATTTCAAATGCTGATTGCACTTAGTTATCACTGAATGTGATAGGCTGCATTCTGTAAATATATTCTGAGGCAGCCTTCGGGTTGTATTCTCGAAAGCAGACTAACTTTAGTCCATGGTTTAATATAATAATGAATATATTTTTGAATAATTCGATATGTCCCTAAATTACCATGATAACATAATTATATCATAGTTATACTGTTGTTTATTAATATGTTATTACATTTTATTTTAATTTAGTGACAGATTGAAATATTCAAAACATATTCATATGGCAATTGGCATTCCGTACTTAGCGTTGAATTAAACCATGGACTAAAGTTAGTCTGCTGTCGAGAATATCACCCATAATGTTCTGTATGCAAGAGAAACGATTCTCCGGCCGTTACCTGTTTGAGGGCTGACCCAAATTCTGGTGTCTGCTGAGGTTGGAACATGCCGATCTCCCCGTTACTCTTGGCCGTCTCACGTAGGTACATAGCAGTGTGAACGGTGGCATTCCTGGCATGCACAAACACCATTACCTATAACAGAAGAATGATAGAAAAGAGGTGAACAATAATTTGTGAGCATTATCCTTGTTATTATGAAAGTGTGGAAGAACATTAGATAAAAAATGTTCCCTGAAAAGCATGGCTCTTCAAATGCCTTAATAATCTATATATACATGTAACAGCATAAAAATCAGGACGGATGGATTTTTATGCCACATTTTGTGTAGTCCCATATACATCTTTTTGTGTACCGTGCTTCACCAAGACAGGGCCAAATTTCTTGTCATTTTGATGATTTCAGAACCTTGCAGTACACAACAATACTTATATGCTAGATGATCAACTTTTCTAAACATTTCCACACCGTTTCTTTCACAATGCATTCGCATGACCAGAAGTCAACTTTATCTTTGAGCACAGTTTGTATTTGTTGTGATTATCATGGCAGTCTGAACAATGGCATCCCTCGGTTGCATAAACACCATCACACACCAGACACATACCTGATGGCCTCTGTCAACCAACTCCCTGACTTTCTCGTAGCACACGTGATCCATGTCTCTCCTCTGCTGCATGATGCCGGACGCCTTGATCCCGATGAAGGTCTGGCCCAGGGGTACCGGCCTGAACCTGGTGTCGAAGAAGAACAGCCCGATGTAGGGGTTGACGTTGAGGAAGCGGGCCACGTCAACATAGTTGGGCAGAGTGGCCGAGAGACCTATGATGCGTATCATGCTCTGGGAGGACTCAACCTGTTTAGAGTGTGAAAGGAGAACATCTTTATTAAAGCCCCACTGCACTTATAGCTACTTGCGCCTTCTTTATAGCAAACAATGCCTAATTGGTGACCATTGGTCCCCCAGGGTCCCCTTTTTCTTATGTTAATTGAGAGCTCATTTGATGAGATAACCACCATCAGTGACCTTGCAGGGAGGTCTAATGCCTCCATGCCAAACTAGTGCAGACAGGCTTTAAAGGAAACAGTCAAGATTTGAAATTAGATTGAGTGTTTGTCTCATTTTTCTGGATACCTCATCATATTGATTTACATATGCCACCCTCGACGCAGGTGAGGTAAATTGAAATGCACTGTGCGCTGATAACGGCTACCTGAGCTAAAGCTAGGGTAATAATTTCGCATAGAGATGTTATTTCATAACGTATGATGCGCTATACAAGAACTAAATATTATTATCATTATCATATTGAATCAAGTGAATAATACTAGATTCACACATATCAAGTGGCCTTGACTATCAAAGATTCATGAATTTATTATTATTGGTCCAATAATGTTCATATCTTTATCCAACATGTTTCTCCGGTTTGTCTGATAAAACTCCATCAATCTTTATTTGACATATAAGATTGCCATTGAATGTCTTTATCAGGGATACCAGTTACTTAAAGCCAAATAGCCTGAAGAGGGCAAGGAATAGTGGAGCCCCATACAAACACCATGAAGCCTGCAAAACCCTTAAAGCCCCACTGCACTTCTAATAGCTACTTGAGCCCTCTATATAGCAAACAATGCCTAACCGGTGAACGTTGGTCTCCCATTATCCCCTTTTTCTTATGTTAATTAAGAGCTGATTTGATGAGATAATCACCTGTCGGTGACCATGCAGAGAGGTCTAAACTCTCCTGGCCAAACTAGTGCAGAGAGGCTTTAAACAAAGATGTAATAGGGCCTGAAGTCTTGCAAAAGCCTGATAACAGGCATCTCTGCTTATATATTGATTTCTAAAATGCAGCAGACAAAATGAAAAGGGACTGGTTTCTTGGGGGCACTTTACCTGTCTCAAGGTGCGAGCGACCAGGCTTTCGATCACAGCTCCACGGTCATCATGAAGGAGATGGACCTCGTCGATGATGAGGAGCTTGACCAGCTGTGTGAGGGCAACATCACCAGTGCTCTTACGTGTGACCACATCCCACTTCTCTGGAGTGGTCACTAACATCTAGAGAAAACAGAAACTTTCAAATTATTGTAGTTCTTTCTGCTCTGTGGTTTATTAATTCAGTCTTAGAATAATAATTATGTATGGATGATATTAAAATTTTGATTTGTCCTGAAGTAGAAACCAATAAAGACATCTGGGCCCTGTATTGATACCAATCGCAACTTATGTACATAAGAGATAGGAGATTGCAAACTTGCGATTGATAAGAGGACTTGCGATTGATTTGGATCAATCGTAACTTTTTGTAAGACGGGGGCCCAGATATATATAGAAAATTTTAACTTTGAAAGAAAGATTAAAGATCCTAAATTTGACTCATGAAAGTTCATTTACATGTAGTATACATAATTACCTCTAAGTGCCACAGAAGGGGTAACACATTTCTGAACAGTTGCACTATTTGTTGATGTAAATGTGTGTAGTGCATCAGTTTAGGCATGTTAAATATCATGCTCAAATATGAATTCACAAAAACTTTGGAAAAAAACAATGTACTTATCATGCATGTCATAACGGTTGTGACAAAATGCATACATGTAGGTATGTTTTAACTAAGTTGGAAGCTAACAATGAACCCTTTATTCAAGGCTTCTAATGGAAAATCTGTGTTTTCATGATTTAATTTTTAGTGAGTTGCATGTCTCCTTTTACAGACAGACTAAATGGCACCTTACATATTAACATATATTTTAATGTTTGTATGTCGTTTTTTTATAATTTTGAAATTAGAGGCTAATAATAATAATAATAATAATAAGTCTTGTTTACCCAGGGTAGCCTCATCAGTATTCATACTGTTCTCCCTGAGGGTCCTGCAATCATATTATTACCCCGGTCAATGGACTTTCTATCTCTATTGCTACTTGTAATGTTACCTGTGTTTTCATGATTTCATTTTTGGTGAGTTGCATGTCTCCCGTAAGCTCCTTCACAGACAGACCAAGAGGGGCAAGACGGGTGCCAAAGTTCCTCACCATCTCGGCCGCTAGAGCCTTCATGGGAGCCACGTAGACAATCTTTAAAAGTATAGAAACAAAATAGACATACATGTAACTTATTCAGATACTGGTAGATAACCACAATAAACAGAGCAAAAGATTCATCTATTTAAAGTGATGAAAGATAATGCAAATGAGAATATTGAAGACTAAGTACAATATAAAGGTCATGTATTATTTTATGGATTATGGGTTGATTGTTTACTGTATCAAGACACAAATAGGAATTTGAATGTACACTGCATGTCCTTTCAAAAATTTAAAAATTGTACACTTTTAACGATTAGCAGAGGATAGCAAAAACAATGAAAGGAGTTTATAGGAATAATTGGATGAAAATGGAAAACAAAGGAACTATGTAAAAGAGAGATGGGAAGAGAGGGGAGGGAGGGGAGAAAAAAAGGGAAGAGAGAGTACAAGAAAGAAATATAAAAATAATAATGCTTACTGAAAGAAGCTATAAAGATAAACAATAAATTCACTATTCATTTGTATTATATGTCAGACATCATTGATTCCATCGAAGTACATGGATGTATAAGCATTAGTGCAGGTTTAGTATCATAAAAAACATATATTTTACCTTGAATTCATCCTTTTTGATGACCCCTTGTTGAATATGTTTCTTGACCTCCTGCAGGATGCTCAGCATGGCGATGTTGGTCTTTCCCGCACCGGTAGGGGCACAGATCAGAAGGTTCTCATTGGTGTTGTATGCTGTCTCAAAGACCACCGACTGGATACGGTTTAGGCTCTTCATTCCCTTGAATGCGATGCGCCCAATCTAAGATGAACCAAACAAATGAAGGATGAAAAATCAAAGTAAGAGAGGGAAGCCTTCCATAAATATTGTAAACATTGGTGTTCTAGGTCATCTACAAGATAAACATAGTGTAATATTGTGCTGATGATCACTAAACTTACTAATTTTCTTTTTTTTATATGTGTTGTTTACTACAAACTGGAGTTTTCAATTGATCATTGGTGTACCTCAAATTTCTCAAGAGTGCACATGATCACAGATTTCAGGCAAAATGGTAACCATTAAATGAAATAAAAGATAATTTTCACATCTCTTGTATATATGGTATACTGAGTATGTTTCAGGAAGGAACACATGAAGGGATGCCTTATCCACAAGCATGTGATATTTTTGTAATGTATAAAATTTCAAAATATCTATCTGTTTGGAAATTTGTTCCAAGATATCTTTTTGTAATGTATAATATTTCAACATGTCTATCTGTTTGAAGATTTGTTCCAAGATTTGTTTTTGTAATGTACAATATTTCAACATGTCTATCTGTTTGAAGATTTGTTCCAAGATTTTTTTCAAGATTTGTTCTAAGATCTGGTCCAGGAAGTGATCCAAGTTCTGGTCCAAGATCTGGTCCAAGACACACTATGGTCATTACAGACAAAGTGACGCTTCAGCTGACCTCATCAAGCTGTGATATTGGGATCAGGTTCTTCCCCACACCGACAGGGGCTTGGTCTGCTGGGGGTATGATAACTTGTTCATAGAGCTTGGTGGCCGACTTCTGAGCGCCAATCGGTAACATCATCTGTCAAGAAAATAAAATATTGTTAAATGTTCTCCAATCAATCCAAGCATAAGTGTAACAGTACATGCATCAGAACTGAATTGATGTGGATTTGGTGGTAGTTGTGAATTTGTAATACAGTGAAACCTGTCTATAAAGACTACCCAAGGGAGACTTGTAAGAAAGGTAGTCTTTACAGACAGGTAGTCTTTAAGTACAGGTTCCTTTAATAGTACATGTTTCAATGAGAAGCCATTTTCAGAGCTGCCCACCTCCAGAACAGAAAATCAGTAACCATAAGGCTCAAAATCAGTAATTTGGGGAATAAATCAGTAATTTCCTATGCGGCGCCATGAATCTTAAAAGAATGGCAAGCGGACGCATGCGCGCATGATTATCTGAAATTTGTTGTGATTTTACTCCCACAAAGTTGCTAAATATTGATTTTCAGTTCATCACAACACATAAGTTTTCAATGAAAAATTGGCTTCTATTAAGAGAATACTTGATAATTTTCCATCTTTCTCATGCAGCAAGAAGAAGAAAAATCCGTAATTTTTAGACAACATTCCGTAATTTCCGTACCAATTACGGGAAATCCGTACTAGTTGGCAGCTCTGCATTTTCAAGGGAAAGAAAAAATGTGGTCTTTGTAGACAGGTGGTCTTTCTATACAGGTGGTCACTAAAGCAGGTTTGACTGTACCTCCCTCACTGTAAACATTTTGACTCGTTCCACAGCAAGAGACTTGTTTGATATGAGCTAAAGATATTGATTTACTTTTTAAGATTCCAAAACCAGCTACCCTGAATGTACACACCATAATAAGTTTGTTTCTGTTGGTGGTGACCACAAAGCAGTATAGCTTCATGAGGTCTACAGCGGTAAGTCTTGTCTAGAGGACTAGATAATATCTAGAGGTATGGGTGCAAAAGTGATCCCTTAACTCTGGATCACCCCGTTTCCAAGACCATCACTTTATCTGATGTCAGATGAGCATAACAGTCTTCTCAATGCAAAATATATTGCATATTAATTATTTCAATGCAAAGTTATGGATGAGACTGTAGGAAGTTACATGAACTAATTTGTTAACTCTGGTAACAATATTTCATCAAAGATATACACTTCAGGGTTAAATTTAATGGTTGTGAATGGGTTTTAGGTTAGATTAATGGTAAGGATTAGGGTTAGGTGCAGTGCTGGGTTTGGGGTTGAGGTTATAAATTTGGTAAACATTAAAGGAATTGATCCATGGAGTAACGGGCACCAGAGCCATGTGTCCTAGAACTGTTGTAGAGGTGTCGTGGACGGGTGGATATGTCACCGGACTGTGGATCACAAGGTCCGCGGTTCGAGTCCTCCTGCAGCACTAATGTCTTTTGGCAAGACATTGATCTATATTTGCCACTCTCCACCCAGGTGTTAAATGGGTACCCGGTAGGATGCGAAAGCTTATGTGCTTAGATTAGCAAGTGTGCGCTTGTAAAAAAAGGACGCCTAGCTGGAATGCTCCGAAGGGAGTGGAGAACGTGCATACATTGTGTGCAGGTAACACTATGAACATGACGTACAAAGAAAGCGGACAAAATATACAGTTCCTTAAGAATACAAAGGAACATCCCTTCACTGCTATTATGTAAAAAGGTGAATATGCATGTGACACCTGTTCTACACATTTTGACATAATAGCAGTGAAGGGATGTTCCTTTGTGTACCTGAGGAACTGTGTATTTTGTCCGCTCTCTTTGTCAGTCATGTTCATAGTGTAAGCCTGAATCCGATGACCGGGGTAATAATATCTATATCTGTAAACCGCTTTGAGAGGGCCTCCGGTTCTGAAAAGCGCTATATAAGAACTAGCTGTTATGATTATTATTATTAACTGATTTTTACCTTGGCACCTGCTATGAACGATGAGGACAACTGTGCGGTAGCAAGAGAGTCATAGACGTTAGGATAGAACTCCTTGGGTGCGCCGCTGGATCGTTCTAGACCCAGTGTGGAGGTGAAGAGAGGGGTGCGTTTGGCATTCTTCAACGCCTTCTCTCTGGTAGTTGGAGAAAGAAAAAACATATTAACATTAGGTCCACATACAAGCTTTGAACACCTAAAGCCCCACTGTTCTACTTGTACAGTGTAGCTACTTGCTCTTTCTATATAGAAAACAATGCCTAATCGGTGACCATTGGTCCCCCATAATCCTCTTTTTCTTATGTTAATTGAGAGCTGAATTGATGAGATAGCCACCTGTCATTGACCACGCTGTGTGGTCTAATCCCTACTGGCTCAACTAGTACAGCCGGCCTTTAAATAATTATCTTCAAAATAATCATGAGGATTTTCATAATACATTTCGACGCTATGGCTACAAATATCTTCATAACTGAAAATGTGAAATATGAATAATGGTGTTTAGGGTGTGTATTTGTGAAAATCTTGCTGAACCATTTTTATAATTTTTTAATGAACTGTCGCTACTAATTGTACAAACTTCTTCTCAACAGATTTAGCAATTCATAAACAATATAATTCCCTCACTGTGTCAACAATTGTTCCAGTCTTCAGAGGTATAGGACATCCCATGTTCATAACAACACTTTTTAATAAAAGTCCTCTTTGCACTAGAGTTTGAGTGGATTGTAGAGCATGGTACATAAAACATTTCTGTTGCCAAATCAGTCATACCTCTGTGCCTTCAGGTATTGAGGATCAAAGGCTTCTTCGCTTCCTTCTTCTCCTCCTCCTCCTCCTGAAGATTTGGCTTCTTTCTTAAGTATTTTCTTCTCTTCTTTTCTCAGAGCTTTCTCCAGCTCTTTCTCCCTCTCTGACAGGATTGTGACTTGGGTGGCATAGGAAGGCTTCTGATTGCAAAGCCTCTCTCTACGACTGTCTGTTCAAACACAATAGAATGAGGAACGTATTGAAGCCCATATTCCTTAAAGCTTTCTTAGTATATCCAAAAGACTTTGAACGTAAAATCTTTGTTTTTTCTTTTTTTAAATTGTGATTGATTTGTGGAAGTGCCAAATAAATAATAACAATATCAGGTCAATATTTGATTTTTCCAGAGTTATATTAATAACAGCAAGTATCAAATGTTTTTCAACCTTCCAGGCTAATTCAATAAAATGGCATCTTTCACCTAAATAGAGGTGTTGTGGTCTAGTGGAGAAGTCTCCAGTTTGTAAACGACAAGGTGCAGGGTTTGGATCCCTGTTGCAGTACCAACGTCCTTTGGTCAGACATTAACCTACATTTTTCCATACTGCACCAGGGGCCTCGTCTTACAAAGAGTTAATATCAATCGCAACTTATTTACAATTGATATCAATCGCAACTGTGTACATAAGAGATAGGAAACTGCAAACTTGCAATTGATTGGAGGACTAGAGATTAATTTGGATCAATCTCAACTATTTGTAAGACGGTGTCCAGGGGCCCCGTTGCATAAAACTTACCATTGATTGTAACTCTGCCATCAATGGTAACTACCATTGTAACAGGGCTCAACAGCCAATCAAAATCAAGATTTCTATGGTAGTTACCGTTGATGGTAAAGTTGCCATCAATGGTAAGTTTTATGCAACGGGGCCCAGGTGATGTAAGTGGCTAGAATTATTCCTTGAAATGAACCGTGCACTGGTAGGGGTTGCTGGAGCTACAGCTAGAGTAACAATATCCATGAGCTCTTTAGAAGCACATAAGGGAGTTATATGCACTGTACAAGAACGAAATACTATTATAAATTTTTTAATTATTACCATTATATAACAATACATATATTTCTATATTACCTGCAGCTATCCTGGCCATGCTGGCCTGTGTGGCTGCTGCTACAAGGTCCGTCCTCCTGGCAAGAAGCTGCTGTATCAGCTCAAAACAGTCAAACCCTAACAAGTCAAACAACTGGAAGAAGAAGGAGTAGAAACAATTTCAGTGTAAATCCAGAATCATTTGATGACATGATACATAGGTTTGTTTTATTTTAGTCAACTAAAGTCCTGTATGAAATATTGGCTTATCAAGATGTGGTTTTAAAAAATATCCTTTTTTGTGCCATGCCCTTGAATATCAACATAATATGTTTTATCAAAGGCTTTTCAATTGTCAAATTAGTTACCGACCCTGAGATAGACACGGGCTGGGGTCATATATGAAAATGTATATTACACCACAAACTATTGTAGTATTCAAGAGGTTAAATCTGGTCAATGCATCAGGGCACAAAGGCTTGTGTGTCCACTTTGTTCTTGAATATCTGTATAATGTCTCATAAATGTACACTCACATCCGTCTGGAGTTCGTCATTCGTCTTGCCAGAGGTCAATTCCACCAGAAGCTTGCTACACAAGCCATCCACTGTCAGACCGATTGCACTGTGTCCTCCACTTCCTACCGACTTCTTCACCTCCTTCTCCAGCCACTCCATCTGAGCATTAGGCTGTAATCCTTTGGTCCCTTCCCCATCCTTGGGGCTAGGTTCGCTCGCCCTGAGAGACACAGCTGCATTGTTCAAGCTGAACTGGACGTTGAGCGCCGGAGACGGAGGACGAGGCTCCGGGTCGGCACTCAAGAAGTGATCCGTGTCTATGGCTCTCTCGTCGAACGAGAACCCATAGCCATGTCCGAATTCCTTGGCGTTTTCATTCTCCTCAGATGTGCTGGGGTTGAAGAGCGAGCTCAGGACCTCTCCAGGGACGTGGGAGACAAGGACCTGGATCTCATGCTGGATCTTCACCAGGAGATCTCGTTGGCATGTGCCGAGTTTGGAGCGCACTGCCTGCATTTCATACTGTCCCAGTGACTCAGACTCATAGAGGATCTCACAGAAGCATACTGCTGTTGCCGATACTTCCTCAGGACTCGCATCTGCTCCAGCTGGAAAAAGATGTATGATGCAGAATAAAAAGATATTAGAAGAATGATACTAAATCACCATTATCCTTCAGCCCATTAATAATTTTGCCACAAGTCGTTTTTGCATCGATCTAAAACCATACAATTTATATGACATTATAATTAAAAATAAGATAAACATTAGAATAAATGTTCATTTTGTTTAATTATACTGTAATTTCAATAAACTTTGGCCTTTGACTTGCAGTAAAATCTAGTACATTGTAATGCAGTTTCCTAAGTACCGGTAATACAACATTTCATTCTAGTCCATGTGAACATGCAGTTCTTGAGTTATCATGAAAACAAGAAGAGACCGTGTAATAAACATACATGTATACATAAATTGACCTTCTCAACTGTTTGCATGTTACATGTATGTTCTACAGTATTGTCTTTTATTTTGTTTAATATTTCGAGCCACAAAATCACTTGATATTTACCAACACTCCTTGCAAGCTGAATAACGTTTCGCGATGTTCCGGTGACCTCACTTTTGTTAGCTGATGTATGATGCAAGATGGCTTCACCAAGCTCTCTCCAAGTCAGACCTGTGTATAATCACCAAAATAGATTTAATAATGGGCTATAATAATATGATCTTCTGTGAATTATTATTCCATCACATGTCAAAGTATTGGAGTAAATCTATTTAACAAAAATGTAAAATGCAAACCGTGTCAATTTACCAACAAGACGTCAAAGTTGTGATGCTACAATAGGATTTTGCAAAGAGGAAACCAATTTTAAATTATATATTCTTGTATCGTTGTTGTATCATGTACCGGTATGCCATGTTCGAGGAGTATATCTGAAATAACATCACTTTTTTCATAACGCTCACAATTATTTTTCACCTCTTCCCAGAACTCAACCTTCTCTTTAAATATGAAGTGCCTTTATGAATTTTTCAACTCTTTTAATGTGGGACAGGGTTGTTATATCAAATTCCTAATAAAATGTCGCCTTATTCCTACAAAAAATTTGTGTTTTTTAAATTTGATGTCCATGTAGCGAAACAATATTTGTCGAAGTTAGAATAATGGCAACAGCCCAGCTGGACATGTTGGCGGTCATCAAGCTATACCCATGCCTATCTATGAGACGGACTCAGTTATTCAGCAGAGTGAAAACAAAGAATGGGCTACTTTACCATGAAATTCTAGAAAGAGCCTCGTACGTAAAATGATAAAATAAGTCAAGCAAGGTCAGCTTCTGTCAACTAGTTGAAATACATATATGCATAAAACCTTTTTTTCCCACATCCAGTCTGACAAAAGAGTGGCCTTTGAAATAAAGGCTTAAATCCCCACTGCATACTTGCGCCCTCTATACAACCAATGGTCCCCCATGATGCCCTATTTCTTATGTTAATCGAGAGCTGATTTGATAAGATAACCACCTGCCAGTGACCTTGCAGGGAGGTCTAATCCCTCCATGCCAAACTAGTGCAGACGGGCTTAAGACTATCTATCAAAATTCCAGGAGACACACCGTTTTTTCTACATTTTATATAACAAGTTACAAGTTATAAGCACCTTGTTTTGCTTTCCTTTGTGACTGATAAATCCGTTTCTGTGCAAGGCTGATCTCTCCTCCATCTGGGACTTCATCACCTGCAGTCACAGAAGCAAACACTCTAACAGCCTTGGTCAGCCTAGGTAGAGACTTCATGATGTCTTCAAACCTTGGCAGAGCAACTGTTGACTATTAAAGAAAGCTCCTTTGATCTGATGCACTTACATTGCAACGCACTGTTAAGTATCTGCCAATAAAGAAGCAAAATGTGATGCATTTTAAAATAAATCTCTGAGATGTGTACATTTTTTAATGGTCTTGAGCAGAACAGAATACAGGAAACAGTTACAAACATGTAATGGCTGCCTGACTAGATCTCGCTCTCTATATGTGCATATTTTGTTCATTATGAATGTTGAGGAAATCCAAGGCTAACATACAGTACTTTCCTTTACTTCAATCAGATAAAGTTTCAGAGGTAGATCCAGAGTGGGGGGTAGAGGCAACTGGGGCACCCCCCCCCCCCCCCCCCCCCCCCCCCCCCCCCCCGTACCAAGAAGAGGAGGAAGAAAATGGGCAGATGACCTTCTCTTTTTTGTTTTCCTTTACTTTTTTCTTTTGTCCTTGTCAGAGAATTGATAGCCCAAACAATTATTAACCATGATGACTTTCTTTTAAAAAGCATTTTTGGACTTGTGCCCCGCACCCTGCCCCCTCCCACCTGCACCTAGTCTGGATCCACCACATGCACTGACACCGTCATTTTTGTCAGATTAGATTTTGGTCCAACTTCCAAATCAAAGACAAAGTCCAATAAATAGAAGAGGAACCAAGGGCAAGGGTGCGAAAGCCCCTGGAAAAATAAAATTTGAATAGATCTACATTTGACTTGACGATTTTCATCTTCACACATGCATACATTATTACATTTTAACCCATATCTCACCCATATTGGCCCAAATCCCCCCCCCCCCCCCAAAAAAAATGGTATTTAATTTAACAACATTGACATTGCATTGCATGTGACCGTCTTTGGTGTTGTAATCATGCCATGAATGATCATGATGGTAATTTGAGACTTACTTGGCAGTGTTTTTAATTTGTTTGATTTTTTGGAGTTCTTATTCAGTGTTCAGAGAAATTAAATATTCAGGAAACATATATATATTAGGGGTAATCCACAACAAACACGGGCAACTTTGAGGCGCGCCGGACGTAGCCGTGTTGCAATCAATGCTGGCAGCTGCAGCTCACAATGCACACGATCACGACCCGTGAAGAATTCACCAGTGTACACTCTCAAGATAGATCCCCAGGCCCTTAGGCCTGGCGAAGAAACATTTCAGTTTCCGTTCCGTGCGTCAACTCATAATCAAATTTACCGATGAGTGCGACGCGCGAGGTCATAAAAGTAAGACCTTCCTTTTGTAAAACGTGAATAGGTCCGTGCAGATTAAAGTACTAAAACTAGTCAAGCACACATGGTACTTAAATAATATATCCTTTATAAACAAGTTCCTCGACCTCGTAGCTATTTCATCTTAGTTCTTACCTCCATCCATTCATCCATGGATCCACTATACGGTGTCTTGGAATTTCCCACGATTGTGCAATTTTCTCTCGCTTGATATCGATATGATAACCACCCCCCCCCCCCCCCCCCCCCTCAAAAAAAAACACCTACAACTTTTTTGTTGGGTTTCTTTTATTACCATCTATGAACAAAAAAGTTGTAATATTTTGACTGGGAAAGGGGGTCTGGGTTACATTATTAGGTTTTTTATGTTTACAATTTTAGTTCTTTTGAGACTAGATAAGATCATATGAACGACTCATGTAAAAAAAAATGGGCCATTATAAATGTTATATCAGACCCGACTACAAGTTCAATCACAAAACAAAGTTGTTGTGTTTAATTTCTTTTGAATTATAGATGTGTGGTTTGAATTTAAATTACATCTTTAAGAAAGTTTTAAATGATGATTTCAATTAATTTCTTTATAAAAACAGTATTGTTCCTGCTTGCTATCACTGCCACCCCTCCCTCTCTCTCTCTCTCTTTCTTTCTCTCTCTCTCGCTCTCTCTCTCTAGTTCTTTTTCTCTTTCTCTTTCTCATGAATCAATTTTAATGATGACCATGCAATGGTATGTCACATACAAGAGCAATATTATCGGAAATATATCACACACTACTCTCGTTATCAAATGACTTGCATGTAGGTATGATTTATTGTCATAATTCATCTGAAATACACATGGAACAATGAAAAGCTTACAAGCATAACATATCAATTTACACGATTAAGGATCCTACCTTTCATTATGGCATGGTTACAGCAGGAGGACAGCTAGTTCTTGCTATAAAGAACATTTTAGAACAAACTCTCTTTACAACAAGGTAAATATGCTGGCCAGATCTTTGTTTTCTATTGTTTTGTGGCCCTGATATAACACAGGCTTCAACATAAAGAGGTGATTTCCCTGGTCCAGAGGCATTTTATATTACAAGGTTCTACTGTACATATTAAGAAACTTTCCTCTTAAACATGTTACCGGTACTCCACTGCATTTACCCAATCAACCAACACTACAATGCTCTTTGAAGAAGTTTTGTACAGAGGAAACAAGATGAGCTTAACATAGGTGCAATAACCGCAATAAATATCATTCCTACTCCTCACTTTTTTCACACTGTATGCCAGCATACTACATTTTTCAGGGATTGAATAACATTACACATGAATAATGAACCTGGATCAGGCTCTCTTATTATAATAGAGAATGACATAAAATTGACCTAAATTTGGTGTCTCTCAGGAATACTGCCAGCCCTTCCAAGTTTCTCAATTGGGGGGAGGGGGGGGGGGTGTCCATTTCGACCCCACTGGATCTGCCTTTGCTAAATGGATATTTCATAAACCAAACAGAAGTATGCTATAGGTTTTATGTCAATTGGAGGATAAATGTTATATCAAACACACTAATCCTCTCTCTACATCTGTTAAGCAACATTTTGTTACTGTTTTCCGATTGAAGAACCATGTTCTCATATGAAAATGATTGTCAGATATTTATTTGTTTGTGGCACATTGTACTGCATTTTGCTCATTAAGTACACAAAATTCAACATAATACATGTATGTACAGAGCATTAAACTGTGGCATGGGGGAGCAAAAGAATTGTGGGTAACAAAAGTTCTCTAAGTGATGGACAGAAATGTGAAGCTCATTATGTTCATCTTGCCCCTGTAGTTAACTGCAGCATTATGGAAACAATTATCATATTATCTCAATAAATTTAGGGATCACATAATTTCTTTGTTTACTTTCTTGAAAAAATGCCAGGGAACAGTGTTCACCTTGTACAAATGATGTAACACAGCCAACTGCATACAGAGTTCAAATGATAAAAACATAATATCTAATTCCAACATAGCCCATAATCCCCTGTCAAATCCAAGAGGGAAACGTAAATTATTTAGATACTCTAGTACATGCACACTAGACTCTTCAGATTAGAGTAATGCATTTTCAGAGAACAGTACTTTACACATTATATTTCAATTTGTGTACTAACTGTTGTAAAGTCCCACACAAACCTTCAATTCTAATAAAGCAAACAAAAAACATGAATTATATTACTGCACTATTCATTTAATTAAATACTTAAAACAGAGGTTAGTTCCTGACATGACTAACATCTCTTTCCTCATTCATTCATTTTCCTGTACAGTTTAAAAGCCCTGTAATGGTGATGAATTAAACATGAAGCTAACATACATGTAGCCCTGCTATTGAGCCTAAGTGTCTCTGTTTGAGCCTAAGTGTCTCTGTTTGAGCCTAAGTGTCTCTGTTTGAGCCTGAATGTCTCTGTTTGAGTATGAAATATCTTCTGGGATAAATTCTGATCTGGAAAATAGCCAGCCAGCACTACTGTGTCTTCTTGTTCAGCACATTCCAATAATAGAGGAAATATCATGAAGCACATTTAAATGTATGATGTAATGCGCTATATAAATGCTACATACAGGTATAATTATCATACGGTGGCAGGTAAACATTCAAATTCACATCTTCCATCCTCTCTTCTTGTTGGTCATGTTCCAATGCTAGAAATAATATCATTTATACAACACCTTCTAAGATTCTTGCAACCTCATTGGTCAATTCTTAATCACATGAAATGCAATAAAAGTAATGTTGAACGGCACCATTCTCTAGGCGTGCAATTCCGTTTGATCAATTGACCAGAAGAGTGGAAACAAAAGAGAATGCATGCAACAGATTAAGGAAAACTCGCTCAAATTATCCTCAATGATTGACCTGCCAAGATGTGGGCTGTGGTCCCAGTAATATGTATTATACCAAAATCATATTTTATTCAACAAGTTGACAACGTTGATACTCCTGCTCCAGGAAAGGCCCAAACGCGTGGGGATATTGTGGAAACCCGCAACACTGTTCAAGGAAAAATGTCACTTCAATAGTGTCTTGGTTGGTTTTGGTTGTGACCCTGATGGTGCTGCTGTTGCTGTTGTTGCTGCTGTTGTTGATGTTGTTGTTGTTGTTGTTGCTGATGATGTTGCTGATGGTGTTGTTGTTGTTGCTGCTGCTGTTGCTGTTGCTGCTGGTGATGGTGGTGTTGACCATTGTGCATCTTGTTGGAGTGATGCGATCCAGATGAGGAGTACATCATGCCCTGTTGAGGCTTGTTGTTTTGAGATTGACCCTGCGTTGTGTTAGCCGCCTGGTAGCCAGACATTCTCTGCAAAGACAGAACATTTGAATTTGAAAACCTCATGTTAAACTTATTTAAGTAATTATATCGAGGGGTCATTGACACAAAGACGTAACTCCATTTTGGCCATTTTGAGAAACTGTGGTTATGTGTCACTGAGCACTTGGGCCTTAAGGAGTTAAGTCTATGATTCACTAGCCATTGAATTCAATGGGGTGTTTGGTGGAGTTAGGTCTCTGTTTTTCCTGGAAAGCCCACATTTTCTGAACATTTTTATATCAAATACTAATTTTGGCAAAATATGGAGTTACGTTTTTGTGTCACTGAACCCTCGATGTCATCCTATTGAATATTCCTTTTTTTCATAGTTCTACTGTTGAAGAAAGAATGTTTATAGTTGATTAGGGCACACCCCTTTCGCTTTCCGTAACTGAATGGTGGAGGGGGGAGGGAAAGGAAGGGAGAGAACTTCAATTTAAGAACATGGCACAACTTACTACCCCCCCCCCCCCCCCCCCCCCCCTCATCATTCTCCATTCAGTTTACCCAAATAACTAGACACAAACTACACTACTATCAATGCACACCTGTTGCTGCTGGTATTCCTGAGGCATTATCCCTGCCTGAGCTCCCCCATGGCTGGAGGAATTGGTGGTTGCTACTCTCAACCGCTTTGCTCCCTGGGCGTGGCTCGAGGATCCATTGGTCTGTGAGAGATACGAGGTAGGGATTCAAAAATAAGGAGGAATACAGGACAAGAGAGAGAGATAGAGTGGTGGAGACAGGGAGGAAGAGGGGGAGACAGGGAGGAAGAGAGAGAAAGAGAGAGAGAGAGAGAGAGAGAGAGAGAAGAGAACGCCATCTATTAATGACTGAAGAAGATTCCATACAACCAAATTATACAACTTACTTCTTTACAAACTGATTGAGAGAATGGCGATTTCTTGATTTTTGACTAATGACTTACAGTATTTAATTTCACCACAAGAAAGTAATATTCACACCTGGGCAAGGAGTTATATTTCCCTTTTGATACAAAAACACACAAACTTCTAATGGAAAATGTATGGTCATGATTCAGAATTCAAGCAAGTCTTCCTTCTTGTTTTATCTCTTTGATGTTCAGGTGAGGAATTTTGATGAGCAGTTTCTTTCATATCCTATGCATTTGAAAGTGAAAAATAAAAAATAAAATGTTATCACAAAAAAAGATCTTTAACGATAACACATTTTTCCCCTTTCCAGCCAATATGGAAACAAGAAAAATAGATAACTTTGAAAAACTTGCTATTAATGGACTAAAAGAAAAATGAATCCAACAAAAGTATTTTGGGGGTTTAAAGCAACTGTACATGAATTTCTTAGTAGGTAAAAATGTTATATTTAAAAAGGAAACCTAACACTTCTTACAGTTCCACTGTCTTATATGAAATGAGCCAGGAAAAAATTAATATATATTTTTCGGGGGCTACTTTTCAAGCTTGCCTGCATAAAATTACATTCTAAAATTTGTTTTTCATTGAACTCTATGCAAATTTACAGGGGCTCTTTTCTGATTTTCGAGGCTCTTTTGGCCATTTCGGGGGCAAATTCGCCCTGAGCCCCCGTGAATTTTTTTCACTGAAATGAGCATTGATTTTCACACATTGACAAAAACACCATGTTTGAGGTGACAGTGCAAAGAATCATAGCGTGCACCAATTAGTGAAATAGAGCAATGAGCAAATTTAAACAAGTTTTGAAGGACTAATTATCAAATTATGTACCTCAATGTATCAAAATGGGTGTATATAAAAACAAAAATCTTACATGTTCCTGTTGGCAAATAAAATCTTAAATGATGCATTCATAGTATTTTCAATCAAAATAGAAATCACCTTACAAGAAATGTAATTTGTTAGCTTTTTCTACTCTAAGTGAAATGAGCAACATGCATTGCTTCAGAAAGAGCTCATTTTAAGTATGTTTCCTCAGTCTAAATCATTTTGAAACAAATACATCAAGAATCTCTTTGCCATACACGAGATAGTATACAAATGTTGACAGATTTGAGGTAGAACGGTCAAAACAAATGCGTGAGATAATCTAACAGTCTAAAGATTATTTAGGGGATATAAATTAACTATGACCTGAAAAAAGCAGTAAAATATTGGTTTGAAATAACACATCTTAGTAATCATATTTAGATGGAAATAGATGTATTTATTTGCAGGGATATTTACTTACTTCATGTATAGCACACATGTCTCTTATACTGTGCATATCCAAAATTAACTTCATGCACATTTATTGCGTCCTAGCAAAGCAGGCTTGTGACCAGGCAATATTTTCTGCTTTACCGTCCAGTCAATAGTCCATAAATAATTTCATGCCTGCAATTTTAGACCCATCAGAGGCCTAGAATCTTGATAAGCAGGATAGAAGAATAATTATTCAATGATTGCATCATCCCTAGGTTTAAATCGACCCTAGTTCCACCTACGCTTCCTTGCTGTGAGGTAGAGCCAGCCATTGATGTAGCTACACGCTGTCGCCGGGCGTCGACCATGTGGCTTGAGTTGCGACTGGAGGACGATTTCTGCAGATGAGAGAGGGATGGGGGAGGGGGTGAACATCGGGGAGGAGGGAAAAAGTGCATAAAGTAATAACGGGATCCAGCGAGATGTGTGCAAACAATCTAAAGGATGGAGGAATTATATTTTTAAAAGTTACAAATAAATAGAGCAGGAATAATTCAGGTGAAAACATATTATGATGACAATGATTATATCACAGGGATTTTAGCATATCCAATTCATAGGTCAACATCACGACACTGCAAACTTGTTGTACTCGCAGGGAGTGAATGGCGATGTTTGACAGCACATTGATGTTTATAGGGATATAGAACAAAATTTACCAGTGCATGTCTGCTACTTAAACTATCTAGGCGACTTCAACTGAGGTCTACTAGTTGTACGGCACATGCTCCTCCAACAATTGCTCATTGGACGATATCCTGCACTTAACAAATACTTAACTTTAAATCTGAACTAAACAGCTTCATGTGACCATGATAGTAACCTTAAACCTACCCTAAAACCCAGTTGAAACACTAACCCTAACCCTTTATCTTTGAAAAAATAAAGCCAGGAGCAATTGTCACCAAAGCAAACATCTGAGCACCAGTCTAACTTTAGTTAAGCCTGTCTGCACTAGTTTGGCCAGGAGGGATTAGAGCTCCCTGCGTGGTCACTGACATGTGGTTATCTAATCAAATCAGCTCTCGATTAGCAAAAGAAAAGGAGGATCATGGGGGACCAACGGGTACCGCTTTTAGGCATTGTTTGCTATATAGAGGGTGCAAGTAGCTACAAGTAGTGCAGTCCCACTTAAAACCCAACATCTACCAAGCTCATGGTGAATCAATGCCAGATAATGCAGGCCTTGTAGTGCTGTAGCTCAGAACCAGAACCGGTCTCAAATTCACCAGACTGAAGGTTTTCAGCCGAGCCAAACATGAACCCGACTAAACATGAACCGCGTATAAGACTCAATAGCAGTCTGGTGGAAAAAATGTTGTGAAAAGTTCATCATCATTTGTCTCAGAAATAAAAAATTATAATATATTTGTATGCCCACATGTCTGCCTTGATTATTGTCATACATGAACACATACATGTACATGCATATATGCATTTCAAAGCACTCTGAAGAAAAGAACATACATTTGCAGTTTTTATGGGTTTTTTTTCCCTGAGTGAGTAGTTACCAGACCAGTCCAAAACCTGGTAAGGAGTTCAAGAAGTTTTAAAACAAGCCAGACCAGACAACGATTTGAGGTTGCAAGCTACAGCACTAAGGCTTCTTCATTCAGGGTCAAAGGTACACAATATATATATGTAATTCCAAGAGCAAAGATATTGAAACTTAGATAGAACAATGATTTTGGTCAAGTATGCAATATTCCCATATTTGACCAATTCCTATGTGTAGTCCATTACTATCACAACCCCTTATTTTGATATTGAAAACATCTGTTCCAAATATAGAGAAAAGCCAAGAATAAATCCTTTATTTTACCTCTTATAATCCATAAAAGATGATATATTACATATGTGCACATGAAGAGAGCATTGCCATTCTTTTGATGTGTTAGCGAAACATGCAACGTGAGCGGTTTGCAAGCTAAAAGGAGACCACTACTTTTGGTTACTTGTGGTTACAAAGATTTAAAAATATAGAAGAAAACAAAATATGCACTATATAAACATGCATAAAAGAAGCATTGCATGCTAAATGTATAATCAGACATTAGTGCACAACAAATACACAAAACACTTGAAATTCTAAACATCTAGTGTTCTTCTGAACAATACTCTGAACACTCAAGGAAGTATAATGACAATTGGCTTTCAGGTACGAGGATTCACAACTAAATGTACATGTATCTATACAAATCGATGCATAGAAATTATATTCATTTGTACCATCACAACAGGGAAATAACATGTATTTTTAATTTGGTGATAAAAAATACACACTGTTTGCGGCTGTGATGGAAACAAATTAAAAGTGAATAACACAGATATTGCAAAGCATAAAGATTTCTTTTTGTAAACATAACATAAGTTGTTGGTACGGCTACCCTATGTCAAAATGTTTTTAAAAAATGTAGTGGGTAACTCACATGCTGATACACATATTAACTGTCACAATGTAAGACAACTAGAGACAAATTGTAAAGCAAATATGCATTACATTTTATTTAATAGATAAAATGTTACCTTATTATTGTCTGACTTGTCATCATTGTCATCATCTGTAAGAAACTCTCTCTTGGGGTACGGGATCGGCTTCCCATCAAAGACACTGAGGAAAGTTAGGGAGAAATGAAAACAATCAAAATAAAATTAATTACACTTCTATTTGGGTATGCATTTGCAATATTTTCTTCTCCATAACAAACAGAACAGAGATAATCCCATCTTTCACAAAGTGGTAAGCAACAACATATATCATCTTATGTGAGGTAAATTAACTTCATCATCATCATTTGTTAAAGTCAGCTTTTTCCCTCATATGAGGGATTACTGACTTTCACTCATTTTGACTCTCCCTCCCTCCCGTCTGCCTGTCGAACCATAGATTGTGGGTTCAAATCCAATCAGATGACTGAAGTCTGAGTTGTGTGTTAATGACCCCGTCCACTATCCCTCAGATAGGATGTTTAATAGAGGCCCTGTGTAGATGAGAGTCACCACCTTTGCACGTTAAGAACCCACTGCACTATTCATATAAGAGTAGGGGGAAACCCGGGTGTAGTGGTCCACTTGCCCATCCCCAATCAGTTATACCGGGAGTCGAGACCCAACGATTACAGACATTCAGTTCGCTTTTCCTCTACTAGGCACACATGACGCCAAATACGTAATAATAATAATAGCTCACATTTATAATGCGCCTAATACTTTGTTTCTAAACACAGCACATATTATAACCCCGGTCATCAGATTCATGCTTACCCGCCACACAATGTATGCACATTTTCCACTCCCTGGGGAGCATTCCAGCCAGTCGCCATTTTACAAGCGCCACTTGCTAATCCAACCACATTAACTTTCGCATCCTACCCGGGTACCCATTTAAAACCTGGGTGGAGAGTGGCAAATGTAGATCAATGTCTTGCCAAAGGACATTAGTGCCGCGGCGGGACTTGAACCGTGGACCTTGTGATCCACAGTCTGGTGACATATCCACTCGACCACGACATCTCTAATACCAATAATACTTAATAACGAGCCTTGACAAGGTAATCTGTCACTATACATACTCTGCTGTGTGTTGAGGTTGTTCTTTGAAGTACTGGTCCTCCATGGCTTGTTCTGATGTCATCCTCTTTGTAGGATCCATGGTAAGAAGCTTAGATAACTGCATATTAAAGGGAAACATCAGTTCTACAAGAGCCCCCAAATAGCCAGTGTGAGCATTTTATGTCAGCTAATTGCACATAAATTTAGAAAAAGTTTAAGTTGTATTGTTGTATTGTTTTATACTGGCATACCAAATACAAGCCTATACTTAATGGGTTTTACGCCTCATTCTTTATCTTATTATTGTCATCAATCAACATAACTTGTATGTTGTTATTTTACTATGAAGAAAGAAATGGAACATTTTTTGGAAGTTTCTTTGAAATAACTGTTATATGAATAAAGTATACTGTACACTGCAAATCAACTTCATTTTGTTCAGTTTGTATCATAATTCTTCAATACTTAATTAATAGACTGTTAGTTTTATTTACAATGTATAGGTACAATTACATGTACTTTTGAATGTATATGATTTTTAGAAAAGAAAAACTCAATATTCTCATAGTTACCAGGTCCCCACGTGTATTACTTACAGGTTCCCATGTAATGCTAATAAGGATACATTTAATTCATGTAAACTATGTTTAGAATCTCTATGCACTCAAAAGTACTTTTGATATTATCTTCCTGGCATTCGCTCTGTCAACATTTTTTCAAAGGACTGTTTCTTTGCCAGCAGTATTAAACTTACAATATTAACTGTAATCATCATTTGACATAAAATTGAAAGAAGCAAGATTTGTATGACAACTCACCAGTTGGAATGCTTTACTATCTTTGGGCACTTTGTGCTTCTCCATATACTTCGGTAAACAGCAGCTGGCATAACTGTTAGGAATATAACAAATAGTGGAAAAGGAAGGAAAGGGAGAGAGAGAAGGGGGAGATGGAGAGAGATGGAGAGAGACAGAGAGAGAGAGAGAGAGAAAGACAGAGAGAGAGAGAGAGAGAAAGAGAAAAGAGAAGGATGAAAATTAAAGTTATGTGAAACCTCATTAATAGTAAAATTCCTCATACCATAATTGTATACAAGCAAACGGAAGCAATACCTTGGCAAAAGGTTGAAATACAGTGTCACTTTGTCAGAGAAAAACATGGAAGGTACATTAATCAAAGAGACAGTCAATGAAGGTGTTTTGAGAATGGTATTTTGCCTATGTCACTGGCCGGACCACAAGCCCCCCAAAATAGCAGCATAGCTCCAGAAGTCACTAGAACTGTCAGACATCGCCCAGACACACCATGTTACACAGACGAGCCGACAGAATTGAAGCAAAAACTTGCACTACTCCCATTTGGTCTTGAAATTGATTGCCAGATCTAAAAGAAAGCTTCCCATCATTATAATCATAAACTCGCTTTGGCCAAGCCAACTTATCATTGTAATCAACTGAAAGATTGTTCTTCACGAGAGCTGTTCAAGAAGGTTGAACACCTCTCACGGCCCCAATCATCTAAAACTATTATAATATTACGCTTTTATATAGCGCCCAATATATTGATACAACGATGTGTCTAAGCACTTTACAGATATATTATTACCCTGGTCATCGGATTCAGGCTTACCTGCACACAATGTATGCACATTCTCCACTCCCTGGGGAGCATTCCAACAACGATTTTGAAATATCTCTGCCAGAGCGTTTCGTAAGGTATTTTGCAGAAAAAGTTCAGTCAGTCACTGATAAACTACAGTCATCAGTGGCTGATTGATATGCTTTGATAGCTCCATAATACTCACTTTGATCTCCTGAAATCTTTCATAAGATTACCATGTTCAGGCATCTTCTTTATATCCTCCCAATCTTTCTCTGCGGAAGGAGAAATAGACTGCACTTTAATAAAAAAGAATTATTCATACTCAAGTGGATTAAGCATACTGTAATACAAAAGAATATACCGGTATCCACAAGAAATAGTGATATTATCTGCATTTACTGTACTGATACACATACAATTTACAATCACAGTGCTAACCAATGAAGATGAATATGTCTACTCTTTAAGATATGATAATAAAGGTGCAAATATTCAACTTCAATTCACTACACTGACCTAGGTTTATGCCCTTTGACCCTTGGTTCAAGACCTTATACGCTGTATCTTCAAATATATACAAGATGACATAAATAGACAGGTTCATAGCTACATGTAGATCAACCCTCTATTTAGTAACTTTAATTTTTATTTAATATTTATCGATCTTGACTGAAAGTTAAATATAAAGCGAAATATCAGGGAACCTAGATTAAAACGCCTTGATAACAGACGAATGGTTATAACAAATGGACAAAAACATCTGACAACACATGAGGATTAAAACAATAAAAATAGATGAGGTGCATAAACGTTACCCTGTGGGAAGCCCATGACATTGAATATCCTGTCTAGTTGATCATGATGGTAAGGGTTGCTGGTTTTGATGTCTTCTTGACGGCAGTGGAAGATGGGTTCAGATGTAAGTAACTCTGCAAATATACAGCCTATAGCCCATATATCTGAGCAAATCAGGAAAAAAAAAGCACAAACACAATAATATACACCATTTAATATGATGATAATTACTATCATCATTATCGTCACCATCATTATCATGTACAATCAAACCATAACTTGACTTCATTTTGGTTCGGTGTCTGTTTTTTTATTATTTTTTTTTTTATTTTATTATTCATGGAATATATATTCACAAACCTCTCTTACAAAATATCCCATTTTAAATCATGATTTAGATATCAACACACATTCAAAAGAGAACACCATCCATGACACCGTCAATACACTACAGGAAAAAGCACACATTGGACTGTTACCTATTGCTTTTGTGTAATGCCTAGCTCCAAGTAGTAGCTCTGGAGCTCTGTACCAGAAGGTCACGACCACTGGGTCAAGGTCAGCTAGAGGTTTGAGAGGCGAGTTGAATAACCTTGCAAAACCCATGTCAGCTAAAAAGGGTAGGAATATTGTCAAATTAATTATTTTTAGTCACAAGATACTTTTATAAATACATGTAAGAAATAGATGAGGTGTAATAATAATGCAGCTCAATTGATAAAACAAAGCTTGAGTTATGGTGATAGGATTACATTTTGAGAGAGACTGGCTTAAATGCAAGAGATAGTTTGTTCTGACCAGCAAAATATGAAAAACAAAAAATACTTTAAAAAATCTTTTGGAATTCACATATCGGTACTTAGAAATGCACAATCGCACATATTGGGAAAATTCACATAATTGGGAAATTCACAAAAGTGCCTTATCGAATGTGGTCTTGAAACGGAAGAAGATATCTTTCGCAAACAGCAAAATACTGTTTCAAACCTGGATGCCATTTGTTTTAAATCACTGCTCATACCTATTTTGACTCTTCCTCTTTCTGAACCTTCCCCCATCACTAGAATATTGGCTGGTTTCTGTCAACAAAAAAACAAACATTTTTAAAATGTTACACAACACTGACAAAATAAGTACTCTCCTGAAGCAATAATTTTCAATGGACATGTCAATTGATTAGCCAGTAATTAGGCAAGAGGAATATAGCATACATGGTAAAATTGTCAAATCACACTACAATTTCAATAATCTGATATTTTGTTTTAAAGTAGGCTTTACACAATGTACAACCAAATTCATTGGATTGTGTTCAACAATAAAAGGTAACCCCCCCCCCCCCCCAAAAAAAAAAAAAAAAAAAAAATATGTATTTGAAGAGCATGAACTTTCCGGCCTCTTTAAGTTTTGCTAAAACTTTAAATGACAAGAGACACATTTTGATTTTAGTATAACACACATATCCCATCTACTGGGGTGCAAGCCAAAAATTTCTTTACAACAATCAAAACTTTTCCCAGGAAGCCTAATATTCAAAGCTATTGTCCTAATGGCGGAATGATGAATATTAATAAATCAGAATGAGTCAGTAGAGCTGAGGTATTCATTTCTATTTCATCGCAACTGTGCCATGGACCAAAGATGGCCTGGTGGTTAAGTCTCTGTCAGCAAGCAGTAGATGGTAGGTTCAAATCCCGCTGGCTCCAAGATTTTGTCTGACTTGTTTTCAATTACAAGATCAGGCATGCAATCTCTATCTACCGGGTGCAAGCCACCAAATTTCTATGCAAAACATAACTCTCCATCCAAAGTTATTTCAGGCTTGGCATTCGACAGGTCCATGATTTGACATACTTACAAGATCCCTGTGCAATACCCAGTTAGAGTGAAGATAATGGATTCCATCAAGGATTTGGTAGAGGAGAGACTTGACCATGACGGGAGGTACTGAAGTGGGCCCCTTTTTGCTGGCTTTGTTTGCCCGATGATACTTGATTATATGCTACACCACAAGAGAAGATGATTGAAGGAAAATGTAAGTAATATCAGTGTTGACAACCATCATCATTATCATTATAATGATAGCTCCTTTGTTCTACTTTTCATTACCATTTACTGTTAATGTTTTCATTGATGCTGTTATTATCACTGGTGTTATAATCATCATTATTACCATCATTATCATTATTATCATTATTTTATCATTATGGTTATTATTATGATTATCACCATCATCATCAGTAGAAGTAGTAGTAGTAGTAGTGTTGTTATATTATATTTGTATTGTTATTATTATCATAAATATCATAATTATCACCATTTCATCATCATCTTCATCACCATTATTGCTATTATCATCATTATCTATTATTTTTTACTTTTACTATTGTGTCTATGTCTATAGTATAAAGGTTAATGAGCAACCCAGTCAGTGCATGAACTGTTTTCCCTCAAGGCCCTGTTGAAAGCCCCTTAAAAACAAATACACCAATGGAAACAAACCTTATTGATATATACATATACATATTATTTTGTTGGTGTTGATAGTTCATAAACACAAATTGTTTCTATAGTCAACGTATTGGCCAATGCCGCCAATGTGAAGAAGTAAAGGATCGGATGGTTGATGATTTTATGAGCAAATGAGGCAAATCATTCCACTCTACAGAGTGCCCATCTTACACATCTTCTCTTTGGTTTTGACATTGATTGGTGGACAAGTATTGTTAAATCTAAAGTTGAGTTCTGGTCATGTGATTGCATTGTGAAAGAAACAGTGTGGAATCTATCAGAAAAGGTTGAACATCTAGTATATATGTATTCGTGTGTATTGCAAGGTTCTGGAATCATCAAAATGATAAGAAATTTGGCCAAATCTTGGCAAAGTTACAAGCACTGTACACAGAATGATGTATATGGGAATACACAAACACGTGGCGAAAAAATCCTACCCAGATTTTTACGATGTTTCACGTCATATTTAGAATATGAAGGCATTTGAAGAGCCATGCTTTTCAGGGAACATGTTTAATCTGATGTTCTTCCACCCTTGCATAATAACAATGATAACGCTCACAAATTATTTTTTACCTCTTCCCAGAACTCAACCTTCTCTTTAAATCTAACAGAGCTCACTTACCCATAGATCATGTTCTGAGAAGTCACACAGCAGGTAAACCTTTCTATCACTGTGCGAGAGGAAAACCCTTCTTAGACAGATCACGTTTGGATGACGTAATTCCCTGAGTAACTGCGAGGGGGGGGGGGGGAGAGAAATCAAAGTAAATTTGTAGCATTATTATCCAGGATACCTTGGCGTTGTGGTTTACCTGCACATCCCAATCCTGTTATACATACATGTATTAAAGCAACTTTGGCGCAAGTCGATTTTTGCACTCTCGCAAATGATGCCTTCTGTTCATCCAAGTGGGGACACATTCCACACAAAAATGATACTAAATGATTTGGGATCAAACACTCTTTCATAAGATGTATAATAATTTACTGTTCATAGATGCTTTTTATAATAGTTAACAATTTTCTAGGTGTTAACTTTTTTTTGACTCACACTGTATAGGGAGGAGATACCCAAAGGTCGCAGTTCGCGAATCCCCTCCGAACCACAGGTGACACCAAATACTTTATAACAATAATAATATTCAAGCAAGGCACAGGCAATTTTTGCTTAAATTGAAATTAAATCAGCAAATGATAAAACCTTATCAAATGAATTTGAATGAAAGGCCAATTTTCACCCCATCCTCCTAAAATTATTTGTCTATAATTATTGATTCAGTTGTTGTTCCATTTTTGCTGATTGGTCTTTTAAAATTATTGCTTATGTCTATTCTCAGTAATTTGTCCCTAATATATCACCTACATACGGTTTCAGTACCCATACTTCAATAATAGTGTTGTGGCCGAGTGGTTCAAGGCGCTTGACTGGAGATGCGGAGGTCGAGGGTTCGAATCCCGACACGGCACTAATTTACTTTGGCACGATATCAACCTGCACTTGCTACTCTCCACCCAGGTGTTAAATGGATATCAAGTACATTGTAGGATGGAACCGTCATTGTTGGTCAAACAGTTTTTTAGCGCCAAGTAATGCCTGGCTGGAATGCTCACCAGGAAGTGGAGATTGTGCACAGAGTGTGTGCGGGCAAGTATTGAATCCAATGACCGGGGTAATAGTATATCTGTTAATCGCTTAGAGACACTGTAGATGAACATGTATTAGGCGCTATGTAAAAGCGGAATATTATTATTATTATAATGAAAACAATATATACTCACAGCTACTTCTCTACATGCAGACATGGATATCCCTGTGCCTTCTATCTGCTTCAGTGCATACTCCTTCTTAGGTTCTTTCTTGGTTGTGGCCTTGTAGACATGTCCGTACGTCCCCCTGCCGACCTTGCATCCCTCAAAGTCAAAGAGTTCTTCCACCGACTCACGCACTGCAGAAGTCTGCTGCTTGAACTCGTAGTCCATCTTTGCTGTTTACCTGAACAGCAAAGAAAAATTATTATTATTAGAGTCTACTAGGTATTTGGCATCATCTGCGCCTAACAGTAACAAGTTTTAAATTGCCCGGTTTTTTCACATTACAAAATGACGGTGGGGTGCGAGCACGCACGTGTGTTAGTGACTGTAATCTAAGCAATTCATCAATAAGGTCGCTAACTTAACACATGCACACGCCTACACCCCACCTTCGGTATGGTATGCAATTGTATTGTGCAGCAGTTTGCCGTGAATCCTGTGAGAAAGTGTAGAGTCTATATAATCTAGATCTAGATCGTCTTTGTTTTTAAGAAAAATACTCCAAAAAAAGAAAAGAAAAAATTGACACGAAACAGGTAAGAAACATATCGACTTTTAAATCATGACCATTAGTCTATTTGAACAATTGATGAAAATTTAGTCGATTTTCAGTATGTTTTAGTAGTGTATCTCCACGCAGGAGTTCCGGGTCAAAGTCTGGATAGACTTCTGAACTGGCGCCGTTTGGACCCACATCACGAACAGCTAGCTCAGCTCAGCAGCTCAAGCATAGCGCCAGACACAGCACAGACAAGGCCCAATGGCCATAGCTCATCGGGTAGATATGGGCCGAAGCGCCGAGGCAAACACCATTCCGCCCGCACAACACACACACACACAGACCGCCATAACAGAGTGCGCAAAACATTAAAACAAACATCCTTTTTTCCGTGTTTTGTCTATTTTTCTGGTTTCATAAGATTATATTTATACATACTCTGAGTCAGAGGGTCTTCTCTTTCTTTAACGTGGTCCTTTTGTCGGTTTTTCCTCTGTGTTTTTGTGTGATGTAAAGCAAAGAAATCAGCATCCGCAGGATAGCACAGACTTTCAATGTATTCGATCGAGCTACGTACGTACGTATAGATCTGAGTAGTCTTGATATCTAGGATCATTTTCTAACAACCTACGACCTATGGCAGTATGGGGGCTAATTTTGAGAAAATAATACAATTTAATTACGTTTGACATCCAATTTGACCAGAACTAAACATTTATCAGTTAAAAATACTTTTTTCTCTACTTATAATAGTTCCAGACCATTTGGGGCAGCAAAGCTATATCGTTAGGGCACTTCAGGTTTTTAGGGAAATATTTTTTGCCACTTTCCTTCCCGCGGTGGCCGATTTTTGTATATTGTTATAATGTAGGGACTACACTGTACAGCCATAGACCTTTCTTCTGAAAACATATGGTCCATGCATGGGGCCTAAATTATGAAAACAAATTGACATTAATTTGAAGGGGGTGTCTACTTCAGTGGCAGATCCAGGGAGGCCCACCCCTGTGGAAAAAAAACGTTATTTTACCTTTTTTGGAGATGGGCCCCCTCCCCTGGCGCTCAAGGGGGGTTGCGATTTTTTAAATTTTCGAGGCCCCCCCCCCCCAAAAAAAAAAAAAAAAAAAAAAATTGCTCACTACCATTAAGGTTAAGTTGTTTTCCTTAATGTCCTAATACAATAATATTGGATTAGTTATCTTGAATTTACACAATAAACTGTGATAACATTTAAACTTCATTGTTTATAATCTAATAGCATCGCTAACCATCATTTAACTGATTATTATATTAACATAATTGTATACTTTTTTGTCAATGTAATGTGAATGTTTATGAATTGTGCATTTTTGTTGCTGATTGCATTTATAATCATTCAATGAATCATTTTAGTGTTTTAATGTTGTTGAATTGTGGAATTTTTGAATAAAATACCAATTGAGAGGGAAATATTAAAAAAAGAATAATCTAAAACAAAGATGAGAATTTCTTTAGTGCTGAATTGTAGATATATATTTTATGTTATGCCTTTCATTTCTAAAACAAAACATATTATAGCATCGTTTTCACATGTTTGTTGACATTTAAAAAAAACTACAAGCTTTTGTTCTGGATAAGAAACAATATATTTAATTGCTTTGAGATATTCGACTTTGACATATTCATTGCCAATTTCAATTTCAATTCTCAAGTACAAACTTTTATCGTGACCTTAAGTATAGATGATCATCATCATAATCATACTGAACCAATGGTGTATCTAAAATTGAGAGTCGGGAGTCCCGAATGTTTTTTTGTTCGTTTTTCATATTTTCTTGATCATTTTCATTTCAAATGAAACATCACTTACAATGGCGGATCCAAGGGACGGCCTTGTTGAAAGGTCCTAAATTGTTAAAAACTAAAAAGTGTCCGGGGGGTTCCACCCCTGGATCACCGGCAACCCAACAGTGGCCCTATGGCGGGCCCTGGACCTAAATCGTAAAGCAAGAAGTAGTTCCCCTGCACCTATCCAAGACGACGTTTTGTTAAAAAAAATCCTTAGGAGAGATATATTTATATCTATACATGTATATATATATATATATATATATATATATATAAAAGTGCGAGAGTTCTCAACTTTGACATGACAAAGGGTGTTCCAGAATATGAATGAAAATTAAGTTTGTATGACATATATATTATTTTGTTCATACAATGTATTTGTTTTTGTATGTGTTTGCACTTCAGAACCTGAAGAAGGCCTCACAAGCCGAAAGCTCGTAAAAAATTGTAAAGTACAGCTACGTCTCACGTTACTAGACCATTTTCTTCACGCCTATATTGTGTGTGTGTGTTTGTGTGTTGTGTGTATGTGAGAGAGAACTGGTTTCCAAAGAAATAAAGCAATATAGGGCATAGAAAATTTACAAGGCGTAGATTAAATACAGTTTATATCACTCAAGATATCCAAGACAACCCTTTATTGTATAAAGTTATCATTAAGAGAGAGTATGTGTGCCTATCTTGACCCCGACTCCGACAGGGCCCTGTACCAAATTGGCCCTAAGGTGGGAATTTGGACCCCACCCGAGAGGAAGGGGGGGGGGGCGCACTTCGCTCATACGGTTTACTTCCGAATATAATGAATATTATATTTTCTTTTTCATATCGACTGCCTCCCTGGAAAAGGCCTCAACAGTAATCATTGGGGTCGATCCTATTGGTTTAAAGGACAATTTTTGATGCAGAAAAAAAAATCTTTTATGCAGGTAACATAATTATAGACCTTACGCTATATAGGAAAAAGGGCGGATACTGATCTAACAGTGCGTATACAATTTTATAAAACGTATACCCAACTTTGGTAATAATCAATGCGACCTTGGAATATATTGTTGCGGGAAACAGGTTTTGGGGTTTTATGTGAGGTGACGTTTGGGTCCGTGTTGATTCGTGACATAAGGGTGGGGGCGGAGTTTAGTTGGGGTAGAATCGCATGGGCGCAGGGGCGAACCTGATAACTGCATCTTATCCCATTACCCCGTTCACATGTCCTCGTTTTCACAAACTCCCTCTCTTCTTTTCTTGGTAGCGAGCGGTCCGTTAGCAAGAGGGGGGTCGGAGATTGGCGAATCGTATACGAATAATATTTTAGTAACTCCACAAAAAAAGATACCAATCGGAGGCATGGTTTGCGGTGCATTTTTATTTGAGCTCTAAAGCTTCCTTTTTATTGTGTATTGACTCGACTGTTACATTCATCTTTTTATATCGGTGACTTTACTCGTATCAATGTATACAAAATTAGATTACATAACAAACTTTAATACACATAATGGTAATGGGCACCATGTTAAACAAAAATACAATACAAGGAGAACTAGAGTAAGCACATGACATCCAATATTTCGGACTATATTTGACCCTTGACCAAAACAGCACATAACTGTATCTACTTAGTCTTATAGTTATACGTATACTTGTAGCTACTCGTGCCCTCTGTGTAGCAAACAATGCCTAATCGGTGCCTGTTGGTCCCCCATGATCCTCTTTTTCTTATGTTAATTGAGAGCTGATTTGATGAGATAACCACATCCCTTGCAGGGAGGTCTAATCCCACTGACCAAACTAGTTCAGACAGGCTTTAAGTATAATTATCTGTTTAACCAGTCCATCGCTTACACTACCGTACAGTAACCAATTCAGTTGTGTTGGGAGCAGGGTTGTGTGGGTTGGAAGGTGTTAATGACAACATTTACAATCTGTCATTATCCAAGATTTGGTAATCAAAAAATGTTTAGGTCTATTTTGCACTTGTCAACTTGGGCTCATGTCAACTAGCTAGGACATGGGTACGCAGAGCAGAGGTCCAAGTGTAAAGAGCAAACCAAAGAGAATTATAACTTTCCTAGCTCCACTCTCGAAAGAAGGCTTCCTGCTTAAAGTGGCATTCCGTCACCCTATATCAAAGTAAAGAGAAACTTGCTTTCTGTCTAATGATACCCGATTTATATTTTTTCTGCCACGGATGACTGAGCAGAAGGGTGTATAAAAAGTTACGTCAAAATCTCCTTGTACCAAGTTTGGGCTTATGCACCGAATATGGGTCAGGACTCAGGACATAATTATATGCATGTGTAAGGCAGCGTTTTTCAACCGGAGTGGCGCGAGAGAATTGAAGCAATATTCTTTAAAAAATTATTGTATTATAATAACGTAGATTTCGTGAGAAAAAAAATATTAGAAACTACCTTCTAATGAGGAAATATCATTTTAAAGGTAATAAAGTGTCTTTCTTCATGCAACCTTTGGAAACATCAAGGTTTCATCAGGAAGCGAAGTACCTGAATACCTCCATATTTGAGCAACGAGGTGCCCGAACAGCTTTCCATTTGACAACGAGGTGCCAACATTTATAATGATATCCTTTCTATTGAAATCATATTTTTTAAATGCTCGTTCGCTTTACTCGCTAGCAACATTTAGAAACAGGATAATTCTAGAGAATAGCATGGAGGTGACTGGACATAAAATGTTTGTATATTCATGTATTCAGCAGCGAGGTACCCGCACACTTAATTCTATATTACTTAATTCTATATTCCATCTAGTGTGCATGTTGTTTTTAGAGTAAAATGTTTACCAAGTTAAAATGTTCATCTTATTTTACTTGCTCGCTTCGCTCGCTCGCAAATTTAGATATAAATGTGCACATGTGTTTATGGCACTTGGCGAGTGCCAGGGTGATGTAGAATAAAACTTCTGTACATGGATAAGGGATTGGGGTGGCGCGAATTTTTTTTTACTTCTTAAAAGGGTGCCGTGACCACAAAAAGTTGAAAACGCTGGTTTAAAGTGATCCAATGTACAGATGTATTTGAACTTCTCAAGACCTTTTATCAATCCATAATTATGATAACCTCCAATTTTTTAAACAGCCTTACTTCTTGGCTCATGATATTTAAGATCTTTCTGCTCACTTGTCCATTGCACCATTTCACGAGTGTTAGGTGCTTACGGAATGTTTCAGGAACGACGCATAAAAACTCTAAGAACCTCAAAGAGTTAGTGAATGCACGAAAGAACATTAATGTTGATAACCACCAAAAATATCGGCAGGAGACTTTCATGGAAAAAGATAGCATCCCAAGCAAACTTTGTCCATTTTGAATGACTAATAATCAGGCTTATATTAAACAAGGGTTGTGAGAGAACCCATGATTGTGTCATCTAAGCTATATGGTCACCACTCAGAGCGGCGACCGACCGATTTGTAGCCTGCATGCTCGGTCGCCGCTGAAATTGAAGCTATGGTCACAACCCCAAAATGCAGCCTGGTCGTTGAGCGATGCCTAAATTTCAGCGGCGACCGAGCAGGCTACAAATCGGTCGGTGGTCGCTCTGAGTTGTGACCAAAGCTTTAGGCATCGCCCAACGATATTTCGAGAAGTCGAGCAGGCTGTAGAGCCCCAGCGATGCCTGGGCGGTGCCCTGTCGATTTCCCGTCGATTAGGTCAAAACTGGGTTAAATCGGGGAGCTTCTCCGGGCGGCGTCATGGCAGTGACCGACTGATGACCAACCGATTCCGGACCGATTGCCCGGCGGTTGGCCGGTGATCGGTGGGGCACCAAATTACGCTCAGTGCCCGGGCGGTCGCCTCTGCGATGTCAAAGGCTGCCTACCGATTTTAAACTCGCCGCCCAGTGACCGACTGATCTCCCAGCGACGACCAGGCAGCGACTGGGCGGCGACCGCTCGGCAGCCTTTGATATAGCGGGTTCGACGGCGAACGCTCGATTAAGTCGGTACCCGGGCGGCGAGTCAAAAGTGAGCAGGCGCCGCCTAATTTTAACTCCGCGCTAAAACTTCAGCTGCGACCGAGCGATGCCCTAAAAACAATGCGGTATTAGGGCGGCCGCCGCTCAATGCCCGTGCGAAATTGGCTAAAAACTCGGCGCCCGGCCGCCGAGCAGGCTACTTTTGGGGGTTGTGACCACAGCGCTCCAGCATTTCAAGGAATTAATTCCTGACAGGTATAAGGTGTCATTAAACAAAATATTAGTTACTCTTTAGAATGACATATAAACCAAGATTACAAATGTTATGATTTGTAAATGGGAATCTACCAACGATGGGTATATATATAGTTGGTTTTTAAATTGATTTGATTTACAGTGTTTATGTAGCAGACTGCTATCCCTAAGGGATACACGATAGAAACAAAAACTTATATAAAATATTTACATACTAAAAAAGGTATAGATTAAACACATAATATAACACGAGAAACAAAGATTGTGCCAAAAGAGAACCGTGGGAGTGTGTGTGTGTGTTTGTGTGAGAGAGAGATAAAGAGAGATCATATATATATACATGTATACCTGTTCTATTCTAAGTACTACAAAAGTTCGTTTCCAATCTCGTTAACAGAAACACCCATTTTTTTAAGGGAGGCAGTGTGTTTTTTAAATCTTGTTTCGAGTATTGGTGTTTAAAAAAAGTTGGAATACGTAAATTCATTGTTAAGCCTGAAATAAATATGGTATGTGGGTTCTTGGTTGCTCTCCCAGAATCATTCTTGCTAGCCTATTATTTATCTAAAATTCCATCTGACCAGTTTGACAATAGTCTGATAATGGCATTACGAAGATGTACACAGTAACTTAAACATAACATTTGGAATACATGGCATTGCAAATCTTCTAAGAATAACAATTCTCTTTGATATTTTCTTTGCCATTAAGTCAACATGGTACAAATTTGCCAAATTTTGTCTAGAAAGACACCTAAATATTTTAATTATTTTATCCTTTCAATTTACTTGTCCTTTATTATAGTTAAGTGCAGGTTAGTGAAGGCATCAAGCCGTTGACTTGTACTTAATAGCATGAACTTAGTTCTCTTTACATTGGGTGTAAAATTGAAGTCTTTCAACCATAAACAGATATCATTAATACCACTTTGCATGTTGCTCAAGAAATATTTTGAATAAAATATTTGCATCATCAGCATACATGTTTATTTTCAGGTGGGTTGGGTGATTGATAGCGGTGATGTATACATGATAAACATCATTGTTACTACTCAAATTGAGAGAAATAGGTAACTATTTTAAAAATCTATTCTCAATACTAAAATCGAATAAGATGGACAATTGGAAAGATTATTCAAGAAAATTAGATGAGATTATTTCATAATCATTAACAAGGTTATCATTTGCGACTATACTTCAGAATTGACAATAGACTTAACTCCGTTTCGTTGACAATCAGCCATGCATGAAGTCTTTCGTCTACGGCTGATTGTTAACGAAACGGAGTTAAGTCTTTGTTAATTCCGTATGTTGCTACGGCAGGCAGCCACTGAAAACGAATTTGTTTAATAAAATTATGAAAATGCAAGCACTACTCTACAGTATTTGTCATTTCTTGCTCATTTTTCGTGATTGAGGTGTCATATGAAAGGGCAAAAACTCAACTTTCTAGAAATGTGATTTCTCTTTCAAATTCAGATACCGTCCGCCAAATCACTTTTTGGTGTCCTCTCTTCAAATTCTTTTTAATCACTCATGCGTGAAATATGCATCATACGAGTTGCATCAAATGAAAGAGGAGGATCTAAGCTTTTCAAATATGTGTCATTTATCAATTATAATTTCGATTAAGTTATGACAAAACATTGATAATTTTCGGTTTCGTTTTTCCTCGGACGCACTGTATAGTTTGATTAAGTTTTTTTTTCTAGAACAAAATTTCTTTTACTCGCTTATAGTTTTATTGTTTAATTTTCCTTAACATTTGATAAGAATAATGATATCAAGAGGATTTCGAAATATTTTCAATAAATCTGAATTCACTAAATAATAATGAAATATTTTTTAATTAATAACATATTTTCTGTATTCATTACTAGTGCTTAAACAATTGAACGCATTCTCCTCGAAACTTGTTATTAGCAATGAGATAGATAAAAACATTGATGAACTGGTTGATGAAGCGCACGTTGTTAAGAACAGCAAGGATGGCGACGCCTTTAGGGAGGGTCTGAGACAAGCGGAACTTCTGATCGGTTGTCATGATCTGAATGGCCAACGCTGGGAACCACAAGATGAAAAAGATAATAGTCATGATGACGAGCATCCTGGTTGTCTTGTGGTCCGCCTGTTGATTCTTTCGCGTTGTCCGCTTCCTGTACGGCTCTTCAGTACCACTGGATCGAGGTTTCTTGAGGTCGATTGAAACGTTGACGTCGCCTAACCCAGAGGCATCATTTGCTTTTGTATCAGCATTACTGCTGACATCGTCGCCAGGGGTAGGTGCACTTGATGATTGAACCGAGGGCTGGCGGTCGGTAGGGGTAGAAATGATGGAGGTCGACTTAGTCTTCGAGACGGTAGCTGATATGGAGGAGATGCGCCCTTCAGCATCACTGGCTCCTAGGCCATTTGTCATCCTCTCTCGAAGAGCCTGGTGGTGACGAATCACGCGGTAGATCTTCACGTACAGCAGAATGATGATAGACAACGAAGCGCCAGCCAGGACAGAAGGGAGCGCAACGTATATATTACGAAGCAGAGGATCATCCCCGAAGGAGTCGCAGATAGCGATGCCTTGCCTTTGATCTGGTTTAGTATGAAATGCGATCGGCAGGTGAATCAAGATCGAGAGCACAAGGGATGCGGCTGACACTGTCCAAGCTAGTGGCGACGAAAACCGACTTGAAAAAGGACGGCAGACCGCGAAATAACGACACACAGCTATGAATAAAGTTATAAACAGACCTGCACAAAAGATGCCTTTCCTTAAGATGGTTTCAACGACGCACATCCAGCGAACAGTCTTGGATGACGCACTGCCTTCAATCAAAAGCAAGCATAGAAAAAGGTCGAGGAGGGCAAGAGCGATCACCGCAACATCAGTTGGGTTTTTGTTTTTTCTACGACTGAAGACGAATACAATGCAAATGTTACCCGGAATGCCGATTGCACCGGCACAGGAGGCGACTGCGATATTTGTCAGTTGAAAAGCATTCATCCTGAATTGAGGTCGGAGTTGAGCAAAGAGACTTGGGAATTTATTTTTGTTAAGAAATAGTTATATCAGAAACCAGTACTGTTGGAGACGAAACGTTTCACTCTTTCTTTCGCATTTGGTTTTAAAAGAGGACATATTCACATGGTAACTTGCATAATCGTAAACATTTTATTATACTGCTGACAAGATTGTTCATGCCAGATGCCTCCTCTGAGCTCTATTAATAATTGTAGATTCATACAGCGAGGGACATTTAAAAGTCGTTGAATCAATAAAGCTGTTGAATGTATTCGTGATTCACGATAGGCTTTTCAACAAAAAGAAACGCGTCTAGCTCTTACAAAATTCGGACGTTCTGTGGGCTGGTGCGGCAAAGCAAGATATTTTAAATCATTTTCTTTCAACATGTTTTTTTTGTAATGTTAGTTTTGTTTCGTTAAATTGTTTTACGAGGTAAAACAAATTAAAATGACACTTCAGAATTGCTGTTTGATAACTCTAAGGAAGGAATCAGTCAGTCAAAAAATAAGATCAGTGACAAATCGATTTGACAGCACCCGACTTATAATTGTCGGAATTATATATGTTTTTATCAAACCATACAGCATGTTCCTCGTAATCAAATTACGTTGTCAATAGGGTAATTGCATTGCAATTTCTTCGAAGTCGTTGTGATTGTGCTCTGACAAGATAGAGCCTAATTACCGTCAAGTGTGCAGTCACATGGTTACTTGCATACTAGTTTCGTAAACATTTGATTATACAGCTGACAAGATTGTTCATGCCAGATGCCTCCTCTGAGCACAAATCTACAATTAATAATAAAGATTTATCCAGCGACGGACATTTAGAACTCGTTGAATCAATAAAGCTGTTGAATGTATTCGTGATTCACGATGGGCTTTGATAACAACAACGCGTCTGGCTCTTACAAAATTCGAACGTTCTATGGTGCTTGAGTGGCAAAGCGAGATATTTTAAATCATTTTCTTTCAACATGTTTTTTGTTGTATTATTCGTTTTGTTTCGTTAAATTATTTTACGAGGTATAAAATTACATTGACACTTCAGAATTGCTGTTTGATAACCCTAAGGAAGAAATCAGTCAGTCAAAAGAGAAGAAATCCTGATTGACAAAAGTGAGTTTGTCGGAATTAGATTTTGTTTTTTCCTTCAAACCATACAGCAGGTTCCTCGGGGTAAAATGAATATTAAAGTTGTTAAAACACGATCACAAAGACTTTCAAAACCTAAAGAAATTACAATAGCATGATGTACCAACAAGGCAATGGAACATTACGTAATCCTAATATGATTTATATAGGCAAGACTATAGGGTATTGCCATTGAAATTTCCTCGAAGTCGTTGTTATTGTGAGCCCTATCACCGCGTAATGTCCAACATTGGCGACCTGATTAAATTACATTCATTCTTCATATTCGCGAAAGAGTAACAGTATTCATGATTAATATGATATCGAAAGATAAACAATAGATAGACATAGATTGACAGATGGGAACCCTTCTGGTGCTTGACCAGTGGCGTAGCGCGATTTAAACCATTAAGAGGACACGGGCATCATCACTGGGGGGGGGGGCTGTCTCATTAGGAAAATGATATGCTAATAGCGAATTTACAGTTAAATACATTAGTTTCAACCGTTTGCGGTCAAATTGCATCGCGAGTAAAAAATATTAAAGGTAATACAAAGTTTTGGTATGAGGTCATGAATTTTGTTCAAATTAACAATTTCGGAAGCACATGCGTTCCTAATGTTCATTGATCGCTGTCGCGGTTGAAATCGAGTCTAAAGTTGTGAAATTATAAATAATAAACTCTTTATGTTGTATAGCTCCCTCTCAAGGTCAAGATTTTAATTTAGCTATGAAACAATGTTTCTTGACTAAAATCGACCGATTAGCTATTCCCGTTTGGAAATTATGTATCACAACTACATATTCTGAGATTTTCATGGTCGCAGCTACCATTGTACGGCCATAGGCGCTATTTGAAATTTATCAAAATTTACCGGGAGCACCGGTAAATTGTTATATTCAATTTTTCTCGAAAACAGAAGTGTTTTAGGAGCTAATTTTTTTAGTGCTTATAATACATCCACAGGGGCATCCAAATATAACAAAATTATAAAGATTCACTATCCACCCAATTTTCAAAATGTCCCAAAACTTTGTATTACCTTTAAAAAAAGAGAGTAATATCAATAGTTTGAAATTACGTAAATTTTATTTAGAAACGGTGTAGAAACCGCATACATGTCAGTCATGTCTTATACTCAGACACCGGTGTGTGCATTCTACTTGTGGTTGTTTGTACGTACAGTAACCAGCCATATATAGTTTGATTAGTTTTTTTTCTAGAACACAATTTCTTTTACTCGCTTTTAGTTTTATAGTTTTATGTTGTTCTATACAATTATTATACAAATATACATTGACACTCGAGGATCTAGCTGAAACTATTCGCATCGAAGGAACATCAACCGAGGGCCATCGGCCCGAGGTAGAATAGTAGGCCTACTAAAGATGTTCCTGAGTGCGGATAGTTTTAGCTTGTTCCGAGAATGAGTAATTTTATATTTGTTTTATATCCCTTCCATCTGTATTATTCCTACACTTCTGTAATAACATTAACCTTATACTCACATTCACATCTTACATTCAGATCGAAATGAAATAAAAGAAAATTGCACGGCTCAAATAAAACATTGAAGGATGTCAATATGTTTAGCTGGCGCTATTGCATTAGTGTAGTGCAATTATCGCACAGCGTAAATTGCATGGCTTGAGCGCCGTGACACCGCGGGAGTTGCCCGTGCGGAGGCATTGGAATCCTGTACGCTCGCTGGGAAAACGCATCGTTCACTTTTTCCCGAGGGAAAATGGGACCATGAGTGACGTCAGCAATAAAAAAATGAATTATTCCGATGTAGTCGGCAGGAAACGTATTCCATAGTAAAACTATACTTTTTCTTGTTGTGTACACTTCTAATGCAACAATTTTACGATAAGTGATATAATACACGATAAATTTTCCTTTAAATTTCAAACCGTTAAAAGGATATGGTCTCTTAATCTTAATGTATACAACAATGATTGTGGCACAATATAGCCTACAAGTGTCTTAAATTTTCACATTGTTAATATATATATTTTTTTTATTACTCATGTTCCTATATATATTAATGAAACAACTTTATTCCATTTACATGGTAAATGCGTCCGTTTCAACCCTTTATATATAGTACAATAACGCCAGAATGAGAAACTGCGTTTGATTTTGTTATTTGTTACACTTTTTACACATTATTTAGACACGCTTGTTTCTTTAGATCTTCTTCAGATGCCCATTTCATTTCTTACCTTCCAACTTTCTTCATATTTGCTAGTAGATCTGTTCATTTTCAATACATTTATTCCCGACATTATCATCATCACGTTGTCATTTCTGTTAGTTGTTTTTAAAATGTAAACGCTCAAAATCTAAAGGCTACGAGAAAAGGGAATGAAACCCTTTGTCCATTCTCTTTTGCTTTCCCCCCTCCCCCCCCCCCCACTCATCCGTGTATGTAAATCCGATTTAGTTTATGTATGATGTGCAAACTATTGAAGTTTCCATTATTATTATAGTTATTCTTTCCTTGAACTTAATTTGGATTCTTTTCCATATTGATATATTTGTAATTTTTCTTTATATCTTTGAACATTTTAACTTTGTGATCTTTATTTGTATCAGTCACCCGACTGTCTTAACAAGGAATTTTGATTCAATATACCGAAATGAATGAAGGAATGAATGAATAATATCAAGCGAAATTCCGAAATATTTTCAATAACTCTGAATTCATATAATGAAACATTTGTAATTTTACGATATTTTCTATAATCATTGCTAGGACTTAAAAAACTGAACGCATTCTCCTCGAAACTTCTTATTAGCAATGAGATAGATAAAAACATTGATAAACTGGTTGATGAAGCGCACGTTGTTAAGAACGGCAAGGATGGCGACGCCTTTGGGGAGGATCTGAGACAAGCGGAACTTCTGTTCGGTTGTCATGAGCTGAATGGCCAACGCTGGGAACCACAAGATGAAAAAGATAATAGTCATGATGACGAGCATCTTGGTTGTCTTGTGGTCCGCCTGTTGCTTCTTTCGTGTTGTACGCTTCTTGTGCGGCTCTTCAGTACCACTGCATCGAGGCTTCTTGAGGTCGATTGAAACGTTGACGTCACCTAAACCAGGGGCATCTTTTGCGTTTGTATCAGCATTACTGCTGACTTCGTCGCCAGGGGTAGGTGCACTTGATGATTGAACCGAGGGCTGGCGGTCAGTAGGGGTAGAAATAATGAAGGTCGACTTAGTCTTCGAGACGGTAGCTGATATCGAGGAGATGCGCCCTTCAGCATCACTGGCTCCTAGGCCATTTGTCATCCTCTCTCGAAGACCCTGGTGGTGACGAATCACGCGGTAGATCTTCACGTACAGCACGATGATGATAGCCAACGAAGCGCCAAACATGACAGAAGGGAGCGCAACGTATATCTTACGAAGCAGAGGATCATCCCCGAAGGCGTTGCAGATAGCGATGCCTTGCCTTTGCTGTGGTCTAGTATGGAATGCGATCGGCAAGTGAATCAAGATGGAGAGCACAACAGATGCCGCTGACACTGCCCAAGCTAGTGGTGACGAAAACCGGCTTGAAAACGGACGACAGACCGCGAAATAACGACACACAGCTATGAATAAAGTTACAAACAAACCAGCACAAAAGATGCCTTTGTTTAAGATGGTTTCGACGATGCACAGCCAACGAACAGTCTTTGATGTCGCACTGCCTTCAATCAAAAGCAAGCATAGAAAAAGGTCGAGGAGGGCAAGGGCGATCACCGCAACATCAGTTGGGTTTTTATTTTTTCTTCGACTGAAGACGAATACAATGAAAATGTTACCCGGAATGCCGATTGCACCGGCACAGGAGGCGACTGCGATATTTGTCAGTTGGAAAGCATTCATCCTGAATCGAGGCCGGGGTAGAAAAAGGAGACTTGGGAATGTATATTTGTTATGAAATTGTTATATCAGAAACCAGTACTGTTGGAGACGAAACGTTTCACTCTTTCTTTCGCATTTGGTTTGAAGAGAGGTCATATTCACATCGTAACTTGCATAATAGTTTCGTAAACATTTTATAATACTGCTGACAAGATTGTTCATGCTAGATGCCTCCTCTGAGCTCTATTAATAATTGTAGATTCATACAGCGAGGGACATTTAAAACTCGTTGAATCAATAAAGCTGTTGAATGTATTCGTGATTCACGATAGGCTTCTTTTTTTTATGATAGCCAACGAAGCGCCAAACATGACAGAAGGGAGCGCAACGTATATCTTACGAAGCAGAGGATCATCCCCGAAGGCGTTGCAGATAGCGATGCCTTGCCTTTGCTGTGGTCTAGTATGGAATGCGATCGGCAAGTGAATCAAGATGGAGAGCACAACAGATGCCGCTGACACTGCCCAAGCTAGTGGTGACGAAAACCGGCTTGAAAACGGACGACAGACCGCGAAATAACGACACACAGCTATGAATAAAGTTACAAACAGACCAGCACAAAAGATGCCTTTGTTTAAGATGGTTTCGACGATGCACAGCCAACGAACAGTCTTTGATGTCGCACTGCCTTCAATCGAAGCAAGCATAGAAAAAGGTCGAGGAGGGCAAGGGCGATCACCGCAACATCAGTTGGGTTTTTATTTTTTCTACGACTGAAGACGAATACAATGAAAATGTTACCCGGAATGCCGATTGCACCGGCACAGGAGGCGACTGCGATATTTGTCAGTTGGAAAGCATTCATCCTGAATCGAGGCCGGGGTAGAAAAAGGAGACTTGGGAATGTATATTTGTTATGAAATTGTTATATCAGAAACCAGTACTGTTGGAGACGAAACGTTTCACTCTTTCTTTCGCATTTGGTTTGAAGAGAGGTCATATTCACATCGTAACTTGCATAATAGTTTCGTAAACATTTTATAATACTGCTGACAAGATTGTTCATGCTAGATGCTCCTCTGAGCACTAATTGTAGATTGATACAGCGAGGGACATTTACAACTCGTTGAATCAATAAAGCTGTTGAATGTATTCGTGATTCACGATAGGCTTCTTTTTTTTTTAACAACGCGTCTTGCTCTAACAAAATTCGAACGTTCTGTGGGCTGGTGCGGCGAAGCAAGATATTTTAAATCATTTTCTTTCAACATGTTTTTTTGTGATGTTATTTTTATTTCGTTAAATTGTTTTACGAGGTAAAACAAATTAAAATGACACTTCATAATTGCTGTTTGATAACCCTAAGGAAGGAATCAGTCAGTCATAAAAGAAGAAGAAATCCAGATCAGTGACAAAAGTGATTTGACAGGACCCAACTTATAATTGTCGGAATTATATATTTTCTCTCAAACCATACATCATTTTCCTCGGGGTAAATTTGAATAATATGGTTATCACAAAGACTTTCAAAAACCTAAAGAAATTACAAAAGTACGATGTGCCAATAAGTCGATGACACATCACGTAATCCGAAATGGTTCATATAGGCAAGACAATAGGGTCTTGACATTGATATGTCTTCGAAGTCGTTGTGATTGTGAGTCCAATTACCGTGTAATGTCCAAAATTGGCGAGCTGATTAAATTACATCCATTCTTCATATTCGCGAAAGAGAAACAATATTAATGATGATTAATTTGATATTGAAAGATGAACAATAGATAGACATAGATTGACAGATGGGAACCATTCTGGTGCTTGATCAGTGGCGTAGCGCGAGTCAAACCAATAAGCGATGCCCCCTATATTTGGCAGCGAGGTGCCCGAATACATATTGTGTGATTTCTTTTACATCGAACTTAAATTTTTACCTTATTAAACTTGTTTTCCTCACTCGCTTTACTAGCTCGCAAAATTTAATAACAAGATGATTCCGGGCAAAAAAAATGTCTGAATATATAATTTTGTTTCTTATTATTAGGAGCAGAGCGGCAAAAAGCATCAGCCTCCTCCCCCCCCCCCCTCCCTCACGAAAATATGACCGTAGTATGCTATAGATGTAAGATGGCGAGCGACATAATGATGTCAAACGATTTTGTTTTTTTTTTTTTTTTTTTTGTTTTTTGTTTGTAATTGGTGAATTTGGGGACTTGGGTGCCAAGAAACTTTTTATTTCTTAAAATAGTCCCGTGACTACTAGAGGTTCATCAACGCTGGATTACTCTCTCTCTATCTCTCTCTTTATAATTTTCCCCTTATTTATCGGTCAGTCGAGTGGGGCGCACGAGTCCTTGTGCCCCTGAATGTACGCCGTTTAGCTCGATGAGCCCCGGGGCTAGAAACGGTCATTCATCGCAGAATATCATCCTGCCTGTCAAAAGTAACGATGATTCAAGATACCTACAAATTAATCATGGTAATTAGAACGGAAGACCATGCACTATAATCATTTGCCTCGGGATATGACTTGAGCTTATAAACCAGGACCATGCTTATTAAAACTTGATATCAATAACACGTTACAATGGCTGTTATAAGCTCCTGAAATCGTAGCATTTGATTGGCTGCGAGCAATAAATTTAGCATTTACTAATTTTCAGATTTTTTTTTTTTTTTTTTTTTTTTTAAGAGTCGGCGCGTGCATAGTCGAGGAATTTGAATAAAAGACTGGAGATGCATGCAATTATTGTAACGGATTCGCGAGCCCCTGCGTGGCACTCATAATATCCCTTGCAGTGGCGGGGAAACAAGGGGCACCCCTTATCGAGTGGTGAAAAAGAAAGAAAACGTGAGAAGAGAGAGAGATAGGGGAAGGGAGGGGGGAAGGAAATAAGAGGAAAGCTAGAAGAAGCCTTGACGACATCCTCCCCCAATTCAGTAGCCTTGTAAATTCGCATTTCATTCAGTAAGACCGGTGCCCCCTCCCCCGGGCCCCTTCAGTGGGTGGACCTCACACCAATCTCTGATGTTAAAGTATGTCATCTGCTACTCTGAACCCTAAATTTTAGTGTTCTGAAATTCGCATTACATTTAGGGGCTAGACACAAATGTATCATACATGTACATCTGGCAAGGGCGATATGCATATGCATGGCTAGAGTAAATTATTAAATCCACTGGTTTGAGCACTTGTGCAGTTGGCTGGAGTTTGTCCGTTAACTTCCAGGAACAGTGCAATTACATCTGCTGCTTTTTCTTTTTTATTTATTTTCATTTTGGTAGGGTCAGGCATACTTTTATATCTAGTTGCTTTTTTCCGATATAAGTTAACACTTCTTCCATACCATTACCTTGCACCTTGTATGTTACACAAATTTCTCATGTTACATGATTGTGTTAGAAATGAATATTCGTACTTAAACAATATCATACAAAAAGTGTATGGTACCTATCTTGGAAGAAAGGATTTATATTTTGTAAAAGTATAAAGTATGTTGTTTTTCCCCTTATTTTTATTACGGCGTATAGGGCATTCTGATCAGAGGTTTGAGGATGAGGGCAGATGTCCGGGCCTGCCATGCGACCATAGAATGCGTCAAGGGACCACGATCTGCTGTCCTGATGGACAACCGATGTGAAGAATATTATGCTCGCAGACACGTCCCCTGCGAGCGCAAGTGTACTCCATCTCTAGATACTTGTAGGTACCTACACCAGTGGCGTACGCAGGATTTTTTCAAGGGGGGGGGGGTTTAAAATCGGGTCCAAAATTTCGCAACGACTCCGGAAAATTTGAAAATCGCGCCGGCCAAAAAGTCGCTCAGTAGGGGGGGGGGGGGGGGGGGGGGGGTAAGCGGACACTTTTTTTTTTTTTAGGGAGCCCCAAAAAAAATCGCAACGACTCAACCGACCGCTGAATAAGCGGGGGGGGGGGGGGGGGGGGGGTAAGAGGGGGGGGGGGGTTTTAGGGTTTTTTTTAGGGGGGTTTACACACATAAAAATACCAAAGGGGGGGGTTAACCCCCCAAACACCCCCCCCCTGCGTACGCGCCTGACCTACACAAGGATCACTGAAGATATTGAATACAGATCTAGAAGAGCAAGAACCCAAATTCATGTACAGCAGATTTGCTTAACATCACCCTGGCACTCGTCAAGTGTCATGAACACATGTGCACATTTGTATCTAAATTTGCGAGCGAGCAAAGCGAGCGAGTAAAAGCAAACGAAACTTTTAACTTGGTAAACATTTTACTTTATAATCAACACGCTCACTAGATAAAATAATATAGAATTAAGTGTGCGGGAACCTCGCTGCCGTATACACTAATAGAAAACATTTTATGTGCGGTCACCTCGATGCTATTTCTCTAGAATTATCCTGTTTCTAAATGTTGCTAGCGAGTGAAGCAAACGAGCATGTTAAAAAATGTCATTTCGATATAAAATATATTATATTATATTATGTAATATAAATATTACATTCACTTACAGTAGAAAGTTATAACGGATATTTCACTCCGGTACTATTTATATCGGATGCTGCAGTCTCAATTACTGTAAAAATTATAAATTATTCCGGTATATAGCAACATTTGGAAAGTGATGGTCAAAGTGGTTAGTCATGATCTGACACTGACTAGGTGGAGGGTGGGAAGATGACGTTTTCTTAGGTATCAAAAGTTGGGTGACATCCAAATATAAAAGGATTCCTGTTGATGTGCAGGGCTGCATACAAACCACATTTGTTATTCAAACATCTAAATATATTTCATAGATTTTTAAATATTTGTTATAATCATTTTCTCAGACCTGCTTAGCTCCAACCTAAAAAAATGCTCCAGATCTCATTCATCTTATGACATCATATCTGTTAATCATTAGTGAGCTAACAAGATAAAATGATATGTAGCTTCTTCAGAGCTGACCACCTGCTTACAATAGACCATACAATACCAACATATGAGTTGCTATGTCAGACGTGCTGTAGCATCACCAGGAAAAGAAAGGTACAATGTGAAGGTATTGTATGAAAGATTGAAATTCTTTTGTTAGCATGTGCTGAGCTGGGGAAAATTACATACAACTGTCTCTTAAATGATTGGCAGATGATGTCACAAGATGAATGAGATTTGGAGTTTTTTTTTAGGGGGGGGGGGTGCAAATTCGCCTATGATTGCCTATGATTTTCTTTTTAATAATTAAAGAACCCTTTCAAGACGAAATGTAAGAATGTTTACTTGTACATCGTTCACATTTTGCATGCCTCAACATCACCGCTGCTTTAGCTAGCTGGTTACTTTTTACCGTCTCGGACTGATTTCCTCCAATTTTTTCTTTTCCTTTTATTAATTTGTCATGACGCCTATTATAATGAAAAATCATCATTAATAACAGCAATTACGCCCAAAGTTATCGGGGTAATAAGCCTTGATACGGCGTAAGTACGCCCTATTTCGGCGTTATTACGCCGTGATACTTTAATCCTTCAAATCAGAGTGTCGGGGGCGCAGCGTGAGGTCCACCCACCCAAGGGGCACTGGAGCAGAGCAGCAAAAAGCATCAGCTCCCCACCCCCACCCCCCCCCCCCCCTCAGGAAAATGTGCCCGTAGTATGCCATAGATGTAATTTGACGAATTTGGTCACTGGGTACCAAGAAATAAAATGTCACGTGACTAATAAAGGTTTATCAACACTGGATAACTGGATAAAGGAAAAGGTCCGGGAGGGGTCCTGTCGTTTTCTTTTCTCGCCCTTTTCCATTATCTTTTTTTTTCCAACTCTCTCTCTCTCTCTCTCTCTCTCTCTCTATTTCTCTCTCTATCTCTCTCTTTTATCCTTTTCCCCCTTTATTTATCGGTCAGTCGATGAGTCGGGGAGGGGGCGCTCAAGCCCCTGTGCCCCTGGCGTTACGGCACTGTGCTTGATGACCCATGGCGCTCGAAATAGTCATTCAAAGCAGAATATATTCTGCCTGTCAAAAGCAAGGATGATTCAAGATAACTACAAACTAATCATGGTAATTAGAACGGAAAACCATGCAATATTATCATTTGCCTCGGGATACGGCTTGAGCTTACGAACCAGGGTCATGCTTATTAAAGCTTGATATCAACAACACGTTACAATGGCTATTATAAACTCCTGAAATCGTAGCATTTGATTGGCTGACAGCAAATAACGTTCACATTTACTATTGATAACATTTTTTTATGAAACAGGGTCCAGGTTAGTCCAATCATTTTCAGATTTAAGAGATAGCGTGCGTAGTCGAAAATAATAGACTTGAGATGCATGGAATTGTAGTGGATTCGAGCCCATGTGTGGCAATAGTTATAATAGCCTTTGCAGTAGCGTTGTTACAAGGGGCACGCCCCTATGGAGTGCTGAAAAAAATACAAAGAAAGAAAAGGTAAGAAGACAGAGAGAGAGAAAATAGGGAGGGGAGAAGGAAATAATAGAAAAGCTGAAGAAGCCTTGACCACACGCTCGCCCAATTCAGTAGTCTTGTAAATTCACATCCCACCCCACCCCCCCCCCCCCCTCATATACGTCTATTCGTAGTGCTACAGACAAACAAGCGCAAGTAGAATGCAAATAAAATAAATTGACGTAATTCCAAACTGTTGATGTTATTTCCTTGTTATTTCCTTGTTTACTCGCGATGCGCCTTGATAATGGCCGGTTCAAATCAGAGTATCATAACGTTTTCCGAATCAGACGCCACCCCCCCCCCCCCCCCCACCCCCTCCCCCGCTCGCGCGATGATGTCCGTGCCACTTCGCCACTGATCAAGCACAAGAATCATTAAGTTTGTTACTCTTTCGCGAATATGAAGAATGGATGTAAAATAATCAGCGCGCCATGATTGCACACTTGACGGTAATTAGGCTCTATCTTGTCAGAGCACAATCACAACGACTTCGAAGAAATTGCAATGCAATTACCCTATTGACAACGTAATTTGTTTACGAGGAACATGCTGTATGGTTTGATAAAAAAATATATAATTCCGACAATTATAAGTCGGGTGCTGTCAAATCGATTTGTCACTGATCTTATTTTTTTACTGACTGATTCCTTCCTTAGAGTTATCAAACAGCAATTCTGAAGTGTCATTTTAATTTGTTTTACCTCGTAAAACAATTTAATGAAACAAAGCTAACATTACAAAAAAAACATGTTGAAAGAAAATGATTTAAAATATCTTGCTTTGCCGCACCAGCTCACAGAACGTTCGAATTTTGTTAGAGCAAGACAAGTCCCTCGCTATATCACTATGAACATGACAGACAAAGAAAGCGGACAAAATATACAGTTCCTCAGGTATAGACAAAGGAACATCCCTTCACTGCTATTATGTAAAAAGGTGAATATGCGTGTGACACCTGTTCTACACATGTTTACATAATAGCAGTGAAGGGATGTTCCTTTGTCTACCTGAGGAACTGTATATTTTGTCCGCTTTCATTGTCAGTCATGTTCATAGTGTATATGAATCTACAATTATTAATAGAGCTCAGAGGAGGCATCTGGCATGAACAATCTTGTCAGCAGTATAATAAAATGTTTACGATTATGCAAGTTACCATGTGAATATGTCCTCTTTTCAAACCAAATGCGAAAGAAAGAGTGAAACGTTTCGTCTCCGACAGTACTGGTTTCTGATATAACTATTTCATAACAAAAAGAAATTCCCAAGTCTCTTTGTTCAACACCGAACTCAATTCAGAATGAATGCTTTTCAACTAACAAATATCGCAGTCGCCTCCTGTGCCGGTGCAATCGGCATTCCGGGTAAAATTTTTATTGTATTCGTCTTCAGTCGGAGAAAAAATAAAAACCCAACTGATGTTGCGGTGATCGCCCTTGCCCTCCTCGACCTTTTTCTATGCTTGATTTTGATTGAAGGCAGTGCGTCATCCAAGACTGTTGTTGGATGTGCGTCGTCGAAAACATCTTAAAGGATGGTATCTCTATTGCAGGTCTGTTTATAACTTTATTCATAGCCGTGTGTCGTTATTTCGCGGTCTGCCGCCCGTTTTCAAGCCGGTGTGACCGCGTAGAATGTAACCCGCACCGTATCGTCCGCCTATTTGAGATCGATCGAGAGCGGACGATCGGTGCGGATTTTATCCGCGCAGAATGTCCGTGTCGGACATTCCGTGCGCGCCTCAAATGTCTGACGGACAATCTGTGCGGAAGAGGTCTCGCACCAATAGTCCGCCTGCCGCACCGAATGTCTTACTCTAGTCCACACGTATACATAGTCAATACAAATATGATTATACTTAATTAATGAAACGACTGGATAACCCATATTCAGCTTTGCCAGCTAGCTAGGGATGACACTACAGGTCTTCTCGGCGCGGATCCAGGGGGGGGGGGGGGGGGGGTGAGAGGGCCTTGACCCCCAACTGCCAACAAAACATGAAGAGAAGAAGAGGAAGAAGAAAAGAAAAGGGGGAAAAGAAGGAGATCCGGGGCGAAAGGCCTTCGCCACCCCCCCCCCCCCCCCTCAGCAAAAGAGAGAGAGAGAGAGAAAGAAGGAAGGAAGGAAAAATAAGGGAAAGGGAAAGAAGAGACAAAGGGAAAGGAAGAAGAAAAGAAAAGGGGAAAGAAGGAGATCGGGGGGCCGAAAGGGCTTTGCCTCCCAGGCTGTTGCCCCCCACAGCACAAAGAAAGGGAGAAGGAAGAGAAGGGAAAGAAAAAAGGGAAAAGAGGAGATAAAGGGGCGAAAGGCCTTCGCCCCCCCCCCCCCCCCAACCTCAGCAAAAGAGAGAGAGAGAGAAAGAAGGAAGGAAGGAAAAATAAGGGAAAGGGAAAGAAGAGACAAAGGGAAAGGAGGAAGAAAAGAAAAGGGGAAATAAGGAGATCGGGGGGCCGAAAGGGCTTTGCCTCCCAGGCTGTTGCCCCCACAGCACAAAGAAAGAGAGAAGGAAGAGAAGGGAAAGAAAAAAGGGAAAAGAGGAGATAAAGGGAAGGAAAGAAAAGAAGGGGGAAATCAGTTGCAGTTTTCCCGCCAACAAGTTGGGGATGGGTGGGGGGAATGGCCCTTGTCTCCCCCCCCCCCTTCTACAGCAAACTTAAAAGAGAGAGAAAGGAAAAGAAGGAAAAGGGAAAGATAAGAAAGGTACGGGAGATCAATTGTGTTTTGTCCCTGCAACGCGGTGTGGATCGGGGGCGAAAGGCCTTCGCCTGCCCTCCCCTTGCCCCTCAGCAAACAAAAAGAGAGAGAGAGAGAGAGAGAGAGAGAGAGAAGGAAGGAAAAGAAGGGAAATGGAAAGAAGAGAGAAGAGGAAAGGAAGAAGAAAATAAAAAGGGGAAAAGAAGGAGATCGGGGGCCCGAAAGGGCCTTGCCGCCCATGCTGTTGCCTCCCCCCCCCCGCAAAACAAGAGAGAAGGAAGTAAAGGGAAAGAAACAAAAGAAGAAAAGAAAATAAGGGATATCAGTTGAAATTTTCGTGCAAACAAGATGTGGATCGCGGAGAAAGGCCTTTGCCTCTGCCCCCCCCCCCCCCTCACCGACCACCCCACCCCCTCCCCGCCACAAAAAAGAGAGAAAGAAGTGAAAGGGAAAGAGGAGAGCTAAAATGGAACACAAAAGAGGAAGAAGAAAAGGAAAGGGTGAAAAGAAGCAGAGATCAGTTGCGATTAATCCCACCAACATCGTGTGGATCGGGGGGAGGGGGCGAAAGGCCCCCGCCTCCCTCAGCAAACTTAAATGAGAGAGAGAGAGAGAGAGAGATAGAAGTAAGGAAAGGGAAAGGGGGAAAAAGAGGAAGTAGAAAGGTAGGGGAGATCAGTTGCAATTTGTCCCGATTTGCACCCCCCCCCCCCCCCCTCGGCAAAGAGAGAGAGAGAGAGAGAGAGAGAAGGAAGAGAAGTGAAAGGGAAAGAGGAGAGAAAGGGACAGAAAACAAAGAGGAAGAAAAGAAAAGGAATTAGGGAAGATCAGTTGCGATTTTCAGTGGTTCTTCTATCATCATTGTACAACTATCATTGCACAAATGTATTTATATATTCGTTTATTTATTCCTGTTTGATAACAAAAATATGAATATAAACTCATAACAGCAACAAAATTACATGCAGAAGGAAACTATCTTGCTGGCAGCAGGAAGCGCAAAATGATCATGCATTTGCATGTACATGTAAGTGTATCATTAATATCATTCATATTGTTTAATTACATCTTGTGAAATAGTATGCATTCAAGCTTTTGGGATTTTTTTTTTGTTGGTGTATTTGTATGAAAGAAAGCGTTTGGAGCTTATAATGCACATGTTGCAATTTCAGGTGCAACTTAGTGTTCAAATATGGGACACGCACGGCCAGGCACTAGTGTAGGAAATCTTCAAATGTTAATCAGGTATATGACTAAATTTACTTGTCTGTTGCCAATACGAAAAAGTTTATATTTAGTCAGGCCTGAATTGAGTCGCAAAACAATTATTGTGTTAAAAGGAAAAAAAACATATTTGATGACATTCGAAATTCCTAAATAACCAATACGATTGGAGAGCGAGTACTCGTTTTGTTTTTCTTCAAAACTTACTCAACTATATAGCTGGCCCGGATACTTGAGCCTCTCACAAAACGCAAGTATAGGCCTGATGTGTCGTCAGGGACGTCGCTAAACCTTTTTCAGTGGGGGAGGGGGGGGGGGTATAGAGGCCAACGATTACCGACAAAACAAGCCACCAATTACCGACAAAATTAAATGTCCCAATATCTACAAATTTAACCCAATAAACCCGGGGCCGAAGGCTAAATTGTTATGCGCAAATGGTCATTTTCGTCGACGACATAAATATACAAATTATTTCGTCAACTTAGTAAGCATCATAGCTATATATTTTCATGCAGGCGCGTAGCTAGGATCTTATTTCAGGGAGGGGCGGTATTGAGCAAGCGAATCACTTAAAAAGGTGGGGGAGGGGATGGGTGAAAGGCCTCCCGCGCAAAGCGCGGTAGCTTAAATAGACGTTTCGTTAAATTATTATGAAAAGAAGATGATTTGTTGTACCGTTCTCGACTCTTAATCCTTGTCTGAATTCAGTTTCCCCATCCCACGCGAAGCGCGGAAGCTTAGACGTTTCATTAAATTATTATAGAAAGAAGACGATTGTTGTATACCGTTCTCTACCCTTAACCCTAATTGTCTGAATTCAGTTTCTCCCCCTCTCGCGCGAAGCGCGGGAGCTTCGACGTTTCATTAAATTCTTTAGAAAAAGAAGACGATTCATTGTACCGACTCTAAATCATTGTCTGAAATTTCAAAAATGTTTCTTTGTCCGATAAAAAGTCACAGTTCGAAGGGGGAAAAATTGCTGGCCGACCGACATATAAAATCCCACCGACTTCAACCCCACCCCCCCCCCCCCCCCCCTTAGCGACGCCCCTGAATGTAGAGTGGCCTGAGCGGGTAGGCACAGGGCGTGGTTCTAAACGTACAGAGACACTTCGATGAAGACACCCTTATTTCATGATTGCGTGTGTTGAACTGCCCTGGGCTTTACAACTTTAAACCTCCAGGGTTTATGTTGCATATATAGGTATTTACATGTTCATTTATATAATAAAAGGAAATAATGAATATTCAAATATCATAGGTAGCAAATAAAGGATGACTAACAGAGGAATTAAAACAAACAGATAGGAAAGGATGATCAAGCATAATGATGTGCACCAATCTATAAATGTGAATTACTAAGTAGCCTGTTCACACTACAGCTTTACAATAAAAAAGCATTTGTAGCCTTACTTTTAAGCAGTTGAAGAAATTAATAAAAGTAGGCCTACTTGAAGAAATCATTGAATTGTAAAATATTCAGTTTATTTTTATCAAGTATAGACAAAGTACTAGGTGTTAAAATAACACACATTTAACACCTTTGGAAAAATAATACCCAAGGAACGTGAAAAACAAAACTTTTATTGTCACACATGCCTATAATCGGACATATTTAAAAACTAAAATGTGGCACCACCCAAAAAATATAATTCTGAGATCATCCTTTGTCTTTAATTTGCACCTGGAAATAAATTCTTTGTTCCTCGTCTATTTCATCGCGGCGAAAAATTTCAGACTTTTCTTCTTTTGAGGAGCACATGCAGCCTCAGACAAAATATGTGCCAAAGAAGTTTCGTCTTCTTGTGTTCCTGGAAACAAAGTTTTGGGCAATAGTTTTCAAGTCCAGTTTGTCTGTACGAGATTTATATATGTGTAATATTAAGCTTTGGTTGAGCTTTCTTTGGGTCAGTGTACTTATCAGATAAGTTTTGATCCGTTTCAAGACAGAGAATGTTCTCTCGCAAGTTGCCGTTGTAACCGGGATGGTAAGGTAAATGAGAAGAAGGATATGCACCTCTGAGAATGATCTCTTATAGATTGGACTGTTGTTGAAAATCTCACAGATTGTTTTAATGTATTTGATAGGTTTCCTCTCATCGTCACACACGTCTTGGGGGCTTGTTAGCTGCCGAGTTAATGCTACAAAGTCAATATCTCCGGCATACACTTCCCTCAACTCATCAGCACGAACAAAATATTGGAGAGGGGGGGGGGGGGGGGCTCATGATAACCGAGCCCGGCCAAAATATCATTATTCATTTATGCCCTCCATGATACACAGGTGGAAGTATTCTTTGAAAACGGGAAACAAAGGCTATTTATGTAGCACCTCCATCGCTGTAGGAGTGATTATTTCAAAATGTACAAAGTGGGACCTCTTCATGTTTTGAAGATCTGTGGATATTCGGGGTCATTGCAGTAATGTGCTAACCAACCGTGAAATGGTTTATTGAATAAACACTGAGCTGGTTACAACAAAATTTAAACCAACACAAATACCAAACAAATTAAATTTTATTGTTAGATAAAACTGATAGTAATATACAATAAAGTACACATTGCTTTTATGCACTGAAAGGAAAAGAAGGACGAACCAGAAAAAGATGCAAATAAGGACCCACTCTGGAGCTCATTTGCCGATAGCCTACTTATTTCAATAAGTGGGTATGTTGAAAACAATGGGGTTGAGGAACAATATAGCTTTCAGTAATATAAAAGTTCCTTAAAAATCCCCTTAAAATTTCCATTTCAAAACTATATTGAAGATCCCAACAAGAGAAATTATGGTATAAATGACATTAATGAGACACAATAACATAACCTACTAAGGTGATGTACTATGATTACATTCTTTTTCTCCCTTCCTTCTTTCCTTTCTCTTTTTCTTAAAGTATAATAACAATAATGCAAAATAGATGTAGCACGCCTGGGAGAGTCGAAATGATCCTGCTACACCATAGATCGCTGTATAGCGGTGGAGAACAAATTTCGGTTCAAAATTATGTACAAGAACCATAACCTTAAATATTGTTCAAACGCATAATTCAAAGATTCAATCAATAAAGCAAGCCAATGATTTGGGGCTGTTTTAAAACTCAAGTGAACATTCAGAACAATGTTTCATTCTGAGATTGATTGATCATTGACCAATCGGAATGAAAAAAGATAAGAAAACATATAGCCTAGCTACTAGCCCGAAAATATGTAAAAGTTACATGTAAATGTATAGTATATCAATCAGGAACATGAACTTAAGAATACAGGTAGGCCTATGGTGGTAAGTGTTTGCTCAGTATTATTAGCGTTTTTTTTTTTTTTTTTTTTTCTGGGGGGGGGCTCTCTTTTTCAATTTTTTCCAAACTTCCAAACACTTAGCTTGCAATCAGTCGACTAAAACTGTCAAGTCAGGGACCGAAAATGTATTTAACTCCAATTATTCACTCACAACAGAACTTTGTTCATTATTATTCGAACACTGTCCGATCAACAACCCCAAAAAACCTCAAGATATAATTAAAAATCACGATAAATTGGTCAAATCAAACAAGTTGAGAGACTTTTGACCATTATCATGAGCTTGCAATCCTTTTCAAGCCTGCATGTTATTGGATTTTGAATTTTCCATTATTTAAATGTCCTTAAATCAAAAATATGCGAAGCACTTTGAGATGCAGACAAACAAGTCTGTAACAAGTAACTTGCATGCATGTCTTAATCAGTAGAATGTGTATGCAAATGAAATATCCAAAGGCCTGCATACTAAGGATGGATTTGAATTCTATAGTGAGTCCGCCGAGGCATGACATCAACGCTCAAAATACACGGGGGCGGTGGGCGATTCGCCCCCGTGAGCTCCATAATCGCCCCGTCAGGTTGCTCACGGGGGCGATTGCAAAATTAAAAATCGCCCCCGTGGAATTATAAAATTAAGATTATCTTTTCTGATATAACTTTAACACAATATTGAGTATTAATTTTCAAACCTTAAACCGATGAAATGGAACTTAGATGGCGCTTTCTCTACCATCTCTACGAGTATTCCAGATACAAAAAACGGAAGCTCGCGGTGCGGCCGTCAGCACAGTGGCTATACTGCGCTGGTAGTACCGGTGTGCACGCTGACGCCCAATATCTGCTGGAGTTGGAGATCGACAATCGCGCAAGGACTGAAACATGGAACAGTTTTTCGTTGTGAAAGTTTGAATCCTCTGAAATCTGGTGATTTTTAAAGACCAGCAAATAATGTAACCCGACCAGTAAATCAATATTGAGAAGAAGAAGGCATAAGATGTTGCAGGGGCGGATCTGGGCTGCCAAGGAAAAATGTGATGTGCACAAAAAATGCTATCATGTGTCCAGACCTACACAGTATTAGATGTCAGTAGATGCCAGGAAAACATCACTAACGGGGGTTCAAAAAAGCACCAAAAAATCGCCTCGCCGCTTCGCGGCTCGTGGACGATGATCCGCATGTTAGTAGATGCCAGGAAAACACCACTTACGGGGGTTCAAAATAGAAACAACAAAAATCGCCTCGCCGCTACGCGGCTCGTGGACGATGCTCCACATCGCATTTGGGGTACCCCCCCACCCTTAGCAAAAAAGCTTGATCCGCCCCTGTGTATTGAAAGGATATGGTAAAGACTAAAAGTAAAGAGAGAATGTAAATAAGGTTGCTCCGAATAATGAGGAGGAAATTATGTGCAGAACGGGAAGAAATGGAGAAAATGTCCTCACGGGGATAAAAGTCAATAACAGCTATGTAAAAAGTAAATTTCTAAGAGGAAATATACCGATTTAGATAAATGATAATGATAAAATACCAAGGATTTTCACGGGTACCAATTCAATGGAAATTTGTATTAAAATAAGAGCCCCCGTCAGTACTAAAAGCGCCCCCGTGAGAAGGCTCACGGGGGCTCTTTTTTTTTTTGGAAGAGCCCCCGTGGGCAAAAAATTAATTTGAGCCCTGCATGACATCCATTTATCGTTGCCAACATTAATTAGTTTTTTATGAATATTATGCGTAAATGAATGGTATCACATGCAAATAGCGGAGTCACGATGAAGTGATACATGATTTGCATTTTCAAGTCAACTTTGCTATTACAGTAGGTTCTGGGATTAAATGACCTTCATTGACCTACACATGCAAACAATTCTGGAATTTATTGTGAAGTTATACAGCAGCCATTTTGTTTAATTCAAGCTTCGTATCTAAACATGATGTAAAGTCGAAAAAAGCAATACAAGAATACAGAAAATTAATTCGGTGATATGGGTGGTGCTTTCTCCCTAGATTTTCCATGTGCTTAGAGTATAAGAAGCAATATATGACTTAAAGGAAACCTAAACCCAAAGAATAAGTGTAGGTATTCCGAAAAATGAGATGTATTCCTGCCCTTTGATATACAATATTCCTTACGAAAATGTACAAGATATATATAAATGAAGATATTCCTGACATGATGTGATGCCTTTCAGCATGATATGGGCGCAGCCATATTCTTGAAAATGTGACGTACCTGTTGAAGTTGTACATGTATCATGCACCAAGCTTTAGTTGGAAAGAATTTTTAAATCAATAACGAATCCTTTACTTTTTCAATAAAATAAAAAAATAACTGAGATGATAGAAATTACATTAGGTGAAAAATAAATAATGGGGGCACAATTGTAACAAAATTCATTTATAAATACTACACTATAGCAGTTGACAAATCTATTGCATTTATGAGAAACTTTCACACCAGAAGAGCACTAACTTATTTATGCAATGTGCGTGCTGGCAATTATAGTACAAAGGATAATAGCAGGTGAATGAAATGCTTAATCACCATATACGTCTGGGAAGGAAGCATCCATAAATTTGAATACATTTACTTGATAAACGACTTCGCATAGTACGTCACATTATCAAGAAAATGGCGATGCCCATGTCGTGCTGAGAAACTGTACTTTGTTTTTGCTTTATACCTCTCTCATTCACCTGGGTGGGGAATCTTGTAGATTTATGGACAGGAATATAATAAATCTCTCAGAATAAGTAAAGTTACTACTTGGGATTCGGTTTCCTTTAATATTAACAATAATGAAACGTTAACTCAGTCAATTAATTAAAGGGAAAATCTAATCATTTTTCAAAATTTTCATGATGACTCAAGCTGGGATCCAGACCCGGCCCCCCCCCCCCCCCCCCCACTCAGTGTTATTTAGGGTACGCATATGCTCGTACTCTCTTTTTGAAAGCACCCCCTATCTGAGGACTGCCAACATTTCCGAACCCCCCTTTCGCGGGCTTTTCGCGGGCTTTTCCTGCCTTGGAGACCCCCCTAAATCAGGAAAAATGCTCAATGTACCCCCCTAAATTCGGAATAAATTCTCAGGAGTCCAAAGAGATGAGAGAAAAAAAGAAAAACACCCCCTTTTTAAAGAAATCTCCGGGTGAAAAGTCAAATACACCCCTTTTTTTACAATTCTCGGGCCGGATTTTGTCGCACGAAAAGTACCCCTTTACCGGACATTTTGGCAACACGCATGCGGTCATTCCGACCTCTGAGTGGAGGGGGGGGGGGCGGGGATCAAGATAGCCTGACCAAACCTGATGAACGATGTGACTAATGTATGGGATCCAGAGTTTTTCGGAACTAGAGATAGATGCCATGTGTTGCGTCTGGCCAGATGAAAGGGGCTACCTGTAGATTTATACATGTTGTGGTGCATCCGGGGGGGGGGGTGGAAGCATGATGGGTATAGACATGTGCAAATCCTATTATGCATGGATATCCCAACAATAATGAAAATTCTAAATAACTTCGTAGGGCGCTTCGGGTTTTTTTTTACGTGTTGGAATTGTGCTTATTTGATGTGCGATAATGTGGTGGAGAAACGTTTACAGTGCACTCTCGTTATAAAGAACACCGATATAACAAAATTTCATTATAAAGAAGTAAAATCTCTGGTCCCATATGTGGGATTCCCTTTGTATTCTATTGTTTTTGCAACCCTGATACATGTATAAAGAAATTTGATTATAAAGAAATTTCATGGGTCCCGAGGACTTCTTTATAATGAGAGTGCACTGTACATGGTGTTCTAGAGGTGAAGGATATGCAGGATGTTAAGAATGTGGATAAGATATCCCTCCCCGCCCGTGGCAGTGACCAATAAAAGACAATGACACCATGGACCGTGTGTTGAGTGGTCTGACATAAGTGTAACGTTTATATTTAGGAAAAGTCTGTTGACCTCCAAAGTATATACAGTATTTAAGATAATTACTATTTTTTTTTATCAATGATGGTCCAAACGTGAAGCATTGGTGGAGGAGTACATGTATGGGCCAGGAGGAAGTACACTCCCTTGACAATGGCGATTCCCTCATTCACATATGATGTATGTCATCACTCTCAAGTGAAGCAAGTATTGGAACAAGGGAACAACCTCTCGAGAGGAGTATAGGGGGAAGTGTCGTGGCAGTATTGGAATGCCCTTACAGGTACACTCCCCTCAAGAAGTTGTTCCCTCATTCACTTACAGTGCACTCTCGTTATAAAGAACACTGATATAACAAAATTTCATTTTAAAGAAGTAAAATCTCTGGTCCCATATCTTGGATTTCCTTTGTATTCTATTGTTTTGGCAGCCCTGATATAAAGAAATTTCGTTATAAAGAAACAATTTCATGGGTCCCAAGGACTTCTTTATAACGAGACGACCAAGATGTGACTTTTGCTTTGGACTACCATCCCCCTGTTCATGAGGAAAATGATGAACAACCGAAGATTTGGGGGTATGAGTTACAGGTTAATGCTAGTGTTGGACAATAATTAAAAGATTAAGGTTTTAGCAAAATCAACAGGTACAATTACTTTGGCTACATGCAGTGTTTGTTGAAGGCATGCTGAAGGGATTTTAATGTAGGCCTACTGGTACATGTCTTGAACTGTTTTGATGTTGCACATAATTTTGTGTAATGTTCCTGTGCTTGGAGGATGACTGTTGTTGATGAAGGATTCTGGTGGTGAGAGGATGCATTACCCATACGGGGAATACATCCTCTCACCTACTGATTTTGATGTTGGAAGTGAATGTTGGGATAGTGTCTGTACTCACATTGGCTGGAGTTGTTCATGGGTGAAATTGTCCGAAGTCCTCCCAAATTAGATTTGGGTAGCGTTGACGCATGCGGTTGAAGACGCATGCGGTTGAAGACTATCACAATGAACATAACAAATGATCTTCCATGGAAAACATTTACCAAAAGTTTATATTTAATTGTAAAGTGTCAGTACAAGGTGGCAGATTTACAATGTATTCCACACACAAAAAAGACAATCGGCATGGTCCTTGTCACATACTCTGAGAAACTATAGCGACATATTGCTGAAAGTGGAAAGGATAGGGAAGATGACTATGAGTGTACCAGTGGTAGTCATGATGAGAGCAATTTATACTAAGAATCACTGATTGCTATGTGCACTCAAGTAGCCAGCAGTAACTTTTGAGATGTTGGTATTACACAATGTGTGTTATGGGTAGTTGGATTTTTTTCTTTTAAAGTCTACAAAATTATGAGAACCTTAAATAATTTTTAATTGGTAAAATGATCTTTTAAAGGAAAATGCAAGATTTTGCAACCAATGACAACAAAGCATGCCAAGTGAGTGTGTTGTTTGTAACATATTTTTTCATATGCTCTGGCCTACAACAAATTTGTCAGAGGTGCAGAGGTAAATTTATGGTGAAATACATAGTCTTACATGTATAATAGCCCCAAAGGTGAAAGTGATTTCACACGCCCTAATTTTTTTTAATACACATCCATTTTTCACAAAATTATACCTATTAGGTGACAAAAAAAATGGCGGTCAAACCTTCCAGGGAGGGTCGGTCAGTCAGCATTTTTTATTGTGTTTTTGACATTAAATTTTTCGATTAAAAAACATGGAAATTATTTGTTCTCAGTTTCTCGCTCACTCACTGCACTCGCAACTTTTCATCCAATTTTTTTGTCCAAAAATGGCTGATTTTCCTTGTTTCCAACAAAATTTACAATGATATAATATAGACCTAAACACCTCAAAATAACAGTAAAATACAAAGACTGACAAATGGAGGAATGAGCCGGAGAGCCAGTAAGGCCCGAAAGTAGCCCACACCTTTACAAAAATATGTATACAATGCATGATATACACAGAAAAAAGAAACAATTAACAAAAGTTGAACGCGTAAAAAAGACTCTGACAAAAACCATTACGACAAGATAATGTGGACATGCTCTAAAGAAATTACTCATAATTACTAATCAGCTAACGTTTAAGTAGGTTTCGAAAGTGTTTTGTATTTTTTTATTCTTTGATTAGTTTAGGGAGTGAATTTGAAAGGATTAGGCCGGCTGCTTGTATACCATGATCAGAGAAAGCTTTCTTATTGAGTGTATGACAAAGATCATTAATTTGTGTTGTTTAGTAATGGTAAGTATCAGAGCGCCTTTTGAAGTAGTCTTTGAAAGACACTGGTAAATTATTAATATAGAATCATAAATACGCCAAGTTCAAGAGTATACATGTCTATTACAGTATCGTGCATGCGCATTCAGTTTCAGCAGTTCCCTACGAAGAAGAAGTGTTCAAGCGATGCCCGTTATGGACAGAAATTGCTTGAAAACACTGACATCGTAGGTAAAAAATGGTTGTATATGTGATGTAAATGTTCATTAATATCGTGTTAAGATCTCGGTGAGCACAAACATGGAGAGCTCCTAGTCAGGAATCCGCCTGACAAGCAATAGTTCATATCCTGCCCGGTTGACGTGAATTCACGCGCATGAAAATATGCTGGTAATGATGTCTGTCCTTTGTATGAGGGGACTGACCTAACAACACCTCAAGGAAATTTTGGACGGTAATAGGTAGGGTGGGGACTTGAGTAACCGGACACTTAATTTTGTGCGTTTTTTCAGAATATGTTGCCAAAAAACATCATTGAGTAACCGGACACTTAATTTTGTGCGTTTTTTCAGAATATGTTGCCAAAAAACGTAATTTCCAAATAATCAGCATTAGAATTTCCATGCAAAATCAGGATTTATGCGAAGAAAAATAACAGCTGCGTCACCGGGTGTCTGTTTGCAACTGCGCGCGATGTTTCCCCGACGCGTATTGCGCCGTTCTAATGCGCGGTGTCCGGGTACTCAACCCGTCCGGAAATACAACCTCTCATGATACCGATTTTGTGAGCACGAAAAAGAAGACTACGACAAGGTTAGGGTCATTTTGAACAGCGATATAAACAAACTGGTAGGTTGATACGGAGTGCCATTCCAGGGAATAAAAATACAGAAGTTTCTTTTTTTATCATAAACCTACTCGTAGATTTCATGTTTTGATCGACAAATTGAGGACCTGAAATAATTGTGGACGGTAATGGTAATAGGGCCCCCGTCATACGAGATGAACACGTATGCCCACGCATGGTATTACCGGACACTATTGAATTACCGGACGCGCGTTCTACGCGCGGGACTACACGTATCGAATGTGCAAGTCGAGTGGGGTGATCAAGAAATGTATGACGCATCGTAAGAACACAAAAAAAAAATTAGAAAATTTACACATCTAACTTAGCCTAACGTATGAGTGACAAATACATGCCTTTTTCATGAAATAATCCAATTTTCCTAATGCCCGTGCAAAGTGAATGGCTGTCAAGTTTGTTTTGAGAATGTCATTTTGCTATTTGTTTTCCGTGCATTTTCTTCTCGCGCGACTCGCGACTTTTGCGTTTCGCCATAGACATAACACGGTGTCCGGCAATACAGGTCGATTTTCAGCGCCGCGAAATAAGAATCATAACATGTGCAGGGACTAGATCTACGTGGATACACTTTCCCATGACCATGTGCATGGCATTTTAATTTTAAGCGCCAACATGCTAAATAATCTGGTCAAGTTCACGCGATTTCTACATTTACACTTTTGCGTAGCGAATAATGATTCGAGTAGTGTAAAATCTAAACAGTTAAAAAGTTACTCGCTCAAAATCGCTCAAATTTTGTATCAATTTGAAGAAAAAAAATCACATTTTCACTTACCCATCATTGATGCCATTTGCCTCATGATCATCTTGAACTTTCAACTTTGTTTGGGTGACATTTCCGAGCATCCGAATGCTTCCGAAGACGTTGCTTCCAAGACCTATGATGCCGAAGATGACGTTTTGTGTGACGTCACAGGTCTACTAAATAAAATAATAAAATTCACTTTTTGGCTCAGATATATACTGTTTCGTATGTTTTTCAGCGTTTTAACCCTCTTGAAACCATTCTAAGGCGTTCCATGCGATACAATGTCAAAATGTTGGCTACAACATACATATCTGGGGCATTTTAGGTCATTACCTGGTATTTTACTACGAAAGTAATTGAGAGTGTTCCGTTAAAGCCCTAGTCGTGTGGTGCGCCACCTACCGGTGGTTCCGGGAACATTGCGTCCAGATAAACGACACATGGTTGAATCAAAACGTACGCAATGCAGAACATGAAGACAGATACCTAACTCCGATTTGGGAGGTTCAATATGATTCTTTTTAGGGGGACTTAGATCATGAAGTAAAAGATAAAAGGTAATAGAGATTGGTTAGGCATTTTTTTATCGATCTTAATCTCTGTAGTCACTCTATGTAGTCGCACCTTTCTCTTTCCATTGTAAATGGACATTGGTTCCCTTGACAAAGATTCTTGTCGCTAGCCCCTTCTCCTTCCGTAACTTGTATGCTTCGTTCGCGAGGATCCAGCGGCGGGTCTTCATCGAAGGCGGAAGGTCGGTCTAACAGTTAGACGCGTTTGGGCGTGGCCGGTCTCATCGGGGGTCTTCATGCGCTTTCTATGTTGGTCTTCGAATGCCGCTAAGACGTATCTGTCAAAATCAATCTCGGATTGCACATTTTGCAATTGTGCTGAATTTTAAGATAAAAAAGAAAAGAAAAGAATGTCAGATTCAGATTGTATTGGTCACAGGGTTGACCTGAATTATTTTACAAAGAGGACTATATATGTGTCCCAAAAAAAATTGATGTAATTATTTAATTTTAAGTACATGTTTACATTGTTTTCTAAACATTATTTTTTGTTATTTGACCTATATTGATGATTTTAGATATTTGGATTTAAAACAGATTCTCGATACATGAATTCATAAGATATGTTTTTTCATACATTAATCATTTGTAGTCGAGATTGTATCGACCACAGACACTGTATTAATAATGTCTCTTTAAATCTGAGACAGTTTTGAAAGAGTTATGTCAGAATGCATGCATATTCTCTGTGTACATTGTATTTCATTATTCAATTGGCTAACTTATTCCAAAAAAAAAAATTAACAGCGATTCATGAAACTGATATTTTTTTTGTTTAGGTGAAGACATTGCCATGTATTTTTGTAATTTATTTTTTGAAAATTGCCAAATTGGGTATGAAATATTTGATATTTTGTCACTTATGACGGGGAAAGAAAAGAAAAAGAAAATAATTTAGTGTTTATGTCTACAGATCATCAGACTTGAATTTTCAGGTTGAAAAGGGATAGAACCCATTGATGTTAGGAAGTTGTTTGGAAGATGTTTATTGATGAAAGCATACCAGTTTTTTGTATTTGCTATATGTGTGATTTTTCCCTAATTGAATTGATGTTGATTCTTTAAAAAGAAAGGAATTGTACAGAAGGAAATCTACACGATTTGATTTGATCAGGTATTTCAAGCTAATTTTATGTGACTCATTTTCTTAGGAATCAAATGCATGTTCATACAAAGTATCTTTTAAAATGAGGACATTTTTCTGTGAAGATGGAATATTATGTAAGGTTTTGATTTTACTGAGCCAAATGGTTATTTGTTTAGTTTACTTAAACTTTCCACTCCGTTATGCCTCATCGCACTCCTTGTCACATATTAAGTGCAAACAAACTAACAAAGTAGTTGAATTCCATAACCATAGTCTGGTGTTTATTCCCCGCACTGGGTATCAAGTCACGCGTATCGCATATACATCGCGCACATGCGATCTGACCTCTTGAGGTCACAGGTGTCACATTTGCATAATCTGATACATATTCATCATCATGACATCCCACCTTTGCCAGAATGAAACTTTATCCTGGTCTATTTTTATACTATAGTTTCACTGACAATTCCTGTAATTGCAATGACGAACCTTTGCAATGACGAACCTTCGTCATTGCCTTGTTTTCGTTCACATTCTGCCCCATTAATATTCTTATCGTCCAAAAATCCCATTCGTTTTGCACGTAGTGCTTGTGATTCCTAGTTAGGTACTTTCCTCAAGTCCTTTTCCTTTCAAATTTCGTAGGCATCATCTCTAGCATCTCATCAAGGTCACCTACTTTTTCGATTTTCGAAATCACTCATGCATGACCGTCCAGGCGCCATTTTGTCAGTTTCTGGTCCATTTTAAGGCCTTTCTTTCTTCCTTCCTATCTCCACTATCCTAGATCCTACAAACTTCTAACAAATTCCTTTAGATAGTCTAAGAGATGTTCTTTCATCTGCGACGCATAACCTGACCTTCAAAATGCCATCTTCGTACCCAAAATTCAAATCTGAAATCGACTCCGTCAAAAATCTTTCAAATTCTTGAAAACTGGACCCCTAAAAATCTAAAAACTGCCATAACTTTCTTTTATAAATTCCGTTTTGTATTTAAATCTCACAGTATCCTTATCTCATAATTGCACATAGCCATGTTAAATTTCATGCTCCAATGGCTATGCAAAACATAAATAGCGCCCTCTAAAGTTCTGGAAATTGGTTTTCTTTCTGTGGCCGTATCTCCATTATGGCTTGGCAAACCCGTACCCTTTTCTGGATTTAGATACTTGAAGATATGCCCTTTCCAGCCATATACAAAATTATATACCCTAACACTGACCGACATTGCGAAAAATGCCCTCCAAATTCGCCATTTTGAAGAAAAGTCCAAAATAACTTCAACTTGCTCTAAATTGGCGATCTTTATACCTACATCAATGAAACTTGGCAGACACATGTATCCATAAACGTGACAACTGTCTGCTAAATTTGGTAAATTTTAATAACGTCAGCGCAAAGTTATCGCTAAAAATTATGAATTTGCTATGCATTACGTAATAGCGCCTTTAATGCGTGCAGTACATTCCGTGCAGATGACAATGGTGTCAAACTGACCGCAATGAAGTGCCCTTTCGAATGATACCAAGTATGGTATAATTATGTTTACACAGAAAATCGTGAGTAAATCGCATTTGAACAAGGGTCACTATACGAATTCCGCCCGATCATAACACTTATCGGCCATGACGTCATATTTTCAGACTACTTTTCGCCCCCTAAACATCCTTTTTTTTCCTTGAAAATTTGCAATGACATTTCGAGATGCAATACGCAGGGCACCTAGTGGCCTGATTTTTGAAATTGGTCAAGGGGGCCATTTAAGACGCCATTTTGTCCTTTAAATCTATTTTACATCACATGTTTCGATAGGATTATCATAGGAAAAAAGAGAGTAGTTTACAATAACGACCATGAAATTCTCTTTCCAATGATACCATATACGGCCCATAAAGAGACATAAAGAGAGAGAGAAAAAACAATTTAACTCCGGTCATAATACAGATCCTGTACGTTTTCCGCCCATGCATTACACGCATTGTCTATGGGGCAAATCGGGTTCACGCTTTTGACCCCTAGAACGATCTTGATTGCAATGACGAACATGCAACTAATCCCATTTGTTTTTGCACGCAGTGCTTGCGAGCCCTTTCTAGGTTCTTTCCCCTATCCCAATTTCTTTCAAACATCGTAGGCATAGTCACTACCATCCCATCAAGGTCACTATTGAGGCCTTTCTTTCGCCCTATCTGTCTCTAATATTACAGAAGCTAAAGACTTCGTACAAATTGCTCTGGATAGTCCGAGAAAAGCTCTTTCGTTCGACACGTAGAAACACGGCGTCATTGCACGCACATCGTTGTGACACGATTGCATTTCTAGTATTTCTTTTGTTCTTGTGTTTCAGCCATATGTCAATTACTGAAATAAACATGCTTTGGTGCATTTGCTTTTGTTTCTTTCTTCTTTTTTTTTTTTTCTTTTTTTTTAAATAACAACTTCAACAAAACTATTCCTAACAAACAACAAATTTATCTGGTCTATAAACTTTTCCCAAATGTTTTATCTTCCAAACAACTTTGTTGAACAACATACAACATAACATGCAATATAATATCTTTCATGCAATATCTTTCATGCATCCAGTCTGTGGTCCAAATAAAAGTTCAACTGTTCACTGGATACTATTTGAGTTCTAGTTTTGAGTTTGTGTAAATCATCCGTTATCTCCAAGCGTTCATACGACTAGCCGACGTTTCTGGAAATACTCTCTTCGATGATTGAATCCATTTTTAAAACTGATCCATGCTCCAACTCAAACTTGTGTTTTTCGCAACACCTATCACATACAATAAGGGCAGCGTTCGGCGTACACCCTTTTACATTGATTAATATATGTGTAATATTGAAACATATATATATATCAGAACTTATTATTTTAGCACATAACACAACTTCCTCGTACGCTTGGTTTCCATGGTGATTTCTCCAACATGTCGATTTCACAAATATGGGCAGTGCAAGGCGTACACCCTTTAAATCACAACTTGGCATCAACCAATGATTTCCAAACATTTCTCCTTGGCACATGTAGTTTCAGATATCACTGTCGCTATTTTACAAAGAGCTCATCCCCACCATATTGATCTGGAATCACACAAAATCATCATATCGCTTAGGGAATCTTCTCTGGCGTTGTGGTCTACTAGCTGCCAAAGGAACGTTGGTGTTTGTTGTCTCTGCCTGAGTGTCACCATCTTGATGTGTCTGGTCACCGCCTGATGTGTTGCTTGCTGCCTCTAAGTCTGGACCTCTGGTCACCGCCTCAGGAGTACTGGTCACCGCCTCAGGATTGCCGTCCGACCCTTCAGGAACACCGGTCACCGCCTCAGGATTGCCGTCTGTCCTCTCTGGATTGGCAGCTTCGTTATGAGTGTCTCGGGACATGTATCTTTTTACACTTGATACATTCCTTTTGTACAGGACTCCTTCAGATCAGGAGACTTCACAGTTACCATACTTCCTGTTCTTGCTGTCACTGTGTATGGCTGGTTAAAGTATGGCGTGTCTAGTTTCCTCCTTTCATCACGTCTTACTATCACCTTATCTCCTGGCACTATGTCAGAATGTACGGCTCCCCTCTTCAGATCTGCATAGTGTTTTGCACCACTTTTCATTTGGAGGTCTCTATCTCTCAGTTCCTGATCCTCACTAATGTCCTGAATTTGTGGTAGTTTAGTTCGGATCTTTCTCCCGAACAACACTTCTGCCGGGCTTTTCCCCGTTGTCGAATGAGTACTAGCCCGATAGACTGCGACGTAAGTCAGCAAGGCCTCTTTCCAATCCTTGCCTTCTGCCTGTGCAATTCTAAGCCTTTTCACTATACTCTGGTTCTGTCTTTCGACCTCGCCGTTGGCTTGGGGCCATTTAGGAGTCACCCGATGGTGGTGAATTCCTGTAATGTTCATGTACTCTGCGAAAACTTCTGAGATGAACTGGGGTCCATTGTCTGAGTATAACGTCACAGGTAACCCATGTCTGCCAAAGATTTCAGCCAGGGCTTTGACTGTCTTCTCTGCAGTAGTTGATTTCATGATTGCATACTCGTAGTATCTGCTATAATAATCAACTACCACAAGTATAGATTCTCCTGTCGGAAGTGGTCCTAGGAAATCAACAGCTACATCCACCCAAGGTCCTGTCGGCAACATAGTACTTCGAATTGGTTCTGGTGGATTACCCCTGCTTGTGATTTGGCAACCATGACAAGTCTTGACGAATTTCTCTGCATCTTTCTCACATCCTGGCCACCATACCTTGGTTCTCAAATTCTGTTTGGTGCCAACAATGCCCAGGTGTCCTTCGTGAGCTAATGACACCATCTCTGGCCTCTGTGCCTGTGGAATCACCAATCTGCTACCTCTCAGCACACACTGACCAATTATACAGAGTTCATCCTTGATGGGAATGTATGCTTTGTATGGACAATCATCCCATTGTCCACTGTGAATACACTCTCTGATAACTTCGAGTTCAGGATCATGTTCAGATTCTCTTTCTACTTCCTTCGTTGTCACCGCACCTGGCGTTGACTGGACTGCCACAAAGCGCACAAAGCTCTCTGCTTCTGTTTCCAACACAGAAGTTTCTCTCGGTTGATCATCCTTCAGCAATCTTGACAATGGATCTGCAATGTTGGACTTTCCTGCAATGTGGACTACCCTGTACTTGCACTGTTGAAGCCTCAGAACCCACCGCTCTATTCTCACACATGGCTTAGATCTCGGTGAATAAATGACTTCAAGCGGTTTGAGATCAGTCACTAGATCAAACTCTATTCCATACAGGTACGCATGGAATCTCTCACAAGCCCACACAAGTCCAAGGGCTTCTTTCTCCGTCTGAGAGTATCTCCTTTCAACGTTACTTAACGAGCGGCTGGCATACGCTACTATCCTCGGGCCATCAGCATGCACCTGCACCAGCACTGCTCCTAATCCAACTGGACTGGAATCCGCTATGACCTTTGTCGGTGCATTTAGATCATAGTAGCCAAGGGTCTCTGCACTCATTAAGCTTTCCTTCACGCCTTAAACGCTTGTTGTTGTTCATGACCAAATTGAAATGGCGTGTCCTTTCTGGTCAGCTTTCTCAGTGGATCTGCCAATGTAGCAAAGTTCGGAATGAACTTGGCGCAGTAGTTGACTAGCCCCAAGAAACTTCTCATCTCAGTTGCATTCTGGGGTTCACGGGCCTCTGCGATTGCTTTCACCTTGGCCAATCCTGGGTTGAGTCCTTCGCTAGTCAGTCTGTGCCCCATGAAGTCCAACTCAGAGACTCCAAACTTACACTTTTCTGCATTTGCAGTAAGTCCTGCGTCCCGCAGTCTGCCAAGCACCTGCTTCAACCTCTTGTCATGCTCTTTCTGGGTCGATGCATGCACAATGATATCATCTGATATGTTTGCAGCTCCTTCTATACCAGCTATCACCCTGTGTATCTCATATTGATAAATCTCTGGAGCAGCATTGATTCCGAACAACAGTCTCTTATAGCGGAACAACCCACAATGAGTGACAAAGGTTGTCACCTCTCTAGACTCCGGATGTAACTCCAGTTGGTGGTACCCCCACGTCAGGTCTATTTTCGAAAAGACCTTGCTAATCGACAACTCCTGTAGGAATTCCTCAATAGTGGGAATGGGGTGACGTTCTCTTACGATTGCTTCGTTCACTCTCCGCATATCGATACACAGTCTTATTTCGTCATTTCGCTTGGGAACAATGACAACTGGGCTTACCCATGGCGTGGAGCGTTCAACTGGCTCGATAATGTCAAGATCGATCAACTCTGCGATCTTCATCTCCACCTTCTTTCTCAGTCCAAATGGAGTCCTTCGCACAGGCTGGGCCACTGGCTTCACCGTTTCATCCACAGCTAGCTTAACTTGTCGGCCCTTCAACTTCCCTACTCCTTTGAAGACTGCTTCAAATTCATGATTTAGGTCTGCATAGCTCTGTACTGCATTTACAACTCCCACATGGAGCACTCCGAGCTCTCTAGATGTCCGCTTGCTAAGTAAAGGTTCTCCCTTTTCCTTGATAACAACAAACTCTGCAGTAGACTTCATCTTGCCCACTTCTACTGTGGCTGTAAAACATCCAACGGTCGTCAATGGTATCTGTGATGTGTATGGATAAAGCCTCTTGGTACTCTTAGTAGATTTGCAGATAATTTTGTCCTTCTTCAGTTTCTCCCACAATATCTGATCTATTACGTTGCAATCACTTCCCGAATCTACTACCACTGGGACCTCCAATGATTATTGGGACCTTCTCATGATCACCATCATTCACGGCAAATTGATAGTACCTCTGATCACGCCCACGGCTGTTGTCATCATCACCATCATTTCCGGGTTCACCTTCCACTTGGCGAACTCTATTCTTATACTTCTTTCCATCTCTGGACTTCCCATCTCTGAATTTTCCTCTCGCCTCACTTGTGCTTTTGGCCTTACTTTTGCACATCGTCGCAAAGTGGTTTTGGCCTCCACATTTCCGACAAATCTTTCCTTTGGCTGGACATGATGCATCCTTCCCAAAATGTCCTTTGTTCCCACATCTGTAGCATTCCAAATTCTTTTTTCTGTCATTCTCATATGATACCTGATTCACTTGAACTTGCCCACCAACTCTAGGCCTTTCTCTCTCTCTCTCAATGACATGGAGTTAAATTGACCTTCAACAGCTTCTAGAGCAGCAGCCATGGCCGGACAATGCATCATTTAACTTGAGCTCACCTCCTTTCTCCAGCATTCTCCTGCGAAGTTTATCAGCTCTGCAGTACTGAACTACTTGGTCAAGAATTTGGTTTTCTACATCTCCAGCTACGAAATTGCATCCGATAGCAACCTGTCGTAATTTGGTGACAAATTGGGCAACCGTTTCACCATCTTCCTGCTTAGTTTTCCTGAACAAATGTCTTTGAAACGTAGCATTAGGTTTCACAACATAATGAGCATTTAGGGCATCTGTGGCTTTTTGATACTCATTCCTCTCCCCTTTGTTTGGAAGTGTTTTGAAAGTCTCCCTTACCACGGGCCCCGCAGTATACAGCAACAGCGCTCTCCGTTGCGCCTCCTGGGCCGGCGTACATCCGTCCAGAAACAGGCCGCGACTATCGGCGTAGGCTTCGAAGCTTTCCACTTGCCGCTGACAATACTTGCACCACCCGTCGGATCGAAGTGTGGAACTCCTCGAAGCGCTAACAATTCCGCACCAGCGAATGCCATGTTGAAACTTTTCCAGCTCGTAGCCACAGATTCAACATCCAAGAAACATTAATCCTCGTCGCCAATGTCACATATTAAGTGCAAACAAACTAACAAAGTAGTTGAATTCCATAACCATAGTCTGGTGTTTATTCCCCGGACTGGGTATCAAGTCACGCGTATCGCTCGCGCACATGCGATCTGACCTCTTGAGGTCACAGGTGTCACATTTGCATAATCTGATACATATTCATTATCATGACACTCCTGACCTGCATTCATTCTCTCATGTCTGCTAACTCTTGGCTTCTATTGTTCTGTCCCTATTCATTCATCCTCATGCACATTACCTTCCATAGCACCACACACACACACACTTTTCCTATCTCTTAGCTATTCAACCCAGCACTGTATAAGCACATGGCTATGGGGCGCCAAGTGTTACCCTAGTTTTTCGGTATAAAATCACCTCATTTTGCTACAAAATTTGTACTGAATTAATTTTGTTATAAAATGATTTGTACCGAATTTATTTTGTTACAAAACTAACTAAAAACAATTACTTTGTAACAAAATTATATTTTGTTGAAAACTTTTGTAACAAAATAAATTTTGTTACAAAATGATTTGTACCGAATTCATTTTGTTACAAAATGATTTTTACCGAATTAATTTTGTTTCAAAATCATTTTACCGAATTCATTTTGTTACAGAATGACTTTTACCGAATTAATTTTGTTACAAAATGACTTTGTACCGAATACATTTTGTACCGAAAAACCAGGGTAACACTTGGCGCCTTCGGACGCCAAGTGTTACCCTGGTTTTTTCGGTTACACTTGTTTTTCGGTATAAAATCACCTCATTTTGTCACAGAATACACTCAAAACTGTATTTTGTAACAAAATTATGTTAAACAATTTATTTTGTAACAGAATACACTAAAAACTGTATTTTGTAACAAAATTATGTTAAACAATTTATTTAGTTACAAAAGGACTTTGTGCCGAATTCATTCTGTATTACAAAACTTTTTTTTTTTGTGTGGACGGAATACATTTCGTACCGACCTCATTTTCATTCTGTGTACGGAATTATAGTCCGTGCATATAGTTTTGTGTCCGCGGAATGCTCGGTCAGTGCAAGGTTGATGCTTGATGCGGGAGAGGGGACTAATTATTAACCTTGATAAGAAGTTGTGTTCATACTGTACGCACTGCCACATCCTGATAACACACTAGTAGCGTACACATGGTGTGTCTAAACTTAATAATACAAAATGACTTTGTGCCGAATTAATTATGTAATACAATTTTTTTTTGTGGAAGTTTCGTACGCGTACTCATTTTCATTCTGTGTACGAAATTCATTCTGTAATACAAAATTTGTTCTTTTTGTGGACGGTATTCTTCCATGGGGTCCAAAAGCAAAAAATTCATATTAATTTACATACAATATCAATCACAGTACTTTACCAATGCACTATCCACAGCCCCCTCGCCTCATCACTCCCTCTCGATACCGCCAGCCCCTCCCGCTATATACTCCCTCCCAAGTACTCCAGGGTATATTACAAAGAACATTACAGATTTACAACTTGCAAATTAAGTTATGCATATCTTTTTTCTCGTCATACTTTTAAAGGTTCCAAAGAGCCTGCATTAGGGCCCACAATTTGATATTATAGACATATTGTTTCAGTTCTGTAGAGAGATTTGTGTATTTTGTTTTATATAGCGCCTTGAGTAAGTTATTAACTAAGTGCGCTTTATAAGTATTTATTTTTGTTATTGAGAGAATATAGTTTAATTATAATATATTATCTCAATAACTGTCAATATATTTGTCTTTTGCTTACTTATACAAAATTCTTAGCCAAGGACATGTGACAGTTACTATGCATTATGCCATGGCACATAGTTATATTCTACTTTAAGTCGATACAGTTTTAATAGCGAAACGCTTTGTTTATGTCCAGATTAACTTTAACTTACTGTATCTTGGTATTATTGAGTGTAGACACACCCACACCATGTGTACGCTGCTATAGTGTGTTATCAGGATGAGGCAGTGCGTGCAGTACGAACACATCTTCTTATCAAGGTTAATAATTAATCCCCTCTCCCCCCAAACATCAACCGTTCACTGACCGTGCATTCCGCGGACACAAAACTTTATGCACGGACTATAATTCCGTACACAGAATGAAAATGAGTTCGGTACAAAATGTATTCCGTCCACAAAAAAAAATTTTGTAACACAGAATGAATTCGACACAAAGTCATTTTGTAACAAAATAAATTGTTTAACATAATTTTGTTACAAAAAAACAGATTGAGTGTATTCTGTGACAAAATGAGGTGATTTTATACCGAAATACCAGGGTAACACCTGGCGCCCCAAGGCGCAAAGTTTAACCGAAAAACCAGGGCAACACTTGGCGTCCCAAGGCGCCAAGTGTTACCCTGGTTTTTCGGTACAAAATGTATTCTGTACAAAGTCATTTTGTAACAAAATTAATTCGGTAAAAGTCATTCTGTTACAGAATGAATTCGGTACAAATCATTTTGTAACAAAATTTAGTTTGTTACAAAAGTTTTTTAACAAAATACAATTTTGTTACAAAATAATAGATTTTAGTTCATTTTGTAACAAAATGAATTTGGTACAAATCATTTTGTAACAAAATTGATTCGGTACAAATTTTGTAACAAAATGAGGTGATTTTATACCGAAAAACTAGGGTAACACTTGGCGCCCCATACATGGCACTCTATCTTTTACAAGCTTTTCTATTGGTTACTTATTTGTTGTCCAATCTTGTCATTGGTTATTATTGTTTCATGGACTGGATGTCAGCCATCTTGGCAGCCATTTTGTGGTTGTATTAAAAATGTAACATTGCAGCTCAAGCCATCAAACATGTAAGACGAGTTTTGTCTTGTGTGGATCCTTACGAATACATTCAACAGCTTCATTGATTCAACGATTTTCAAATGTTCCTCGCTGTATAAATCTACAATTATTAATAGTGCTCAGAGGAGGCATCTGGCATGAACAATCTTGTTAATAGTATAATAAAATGTTTACGAAACCATTATGCTAGTTACCGCGTGAATATTACCTCTCTTCAAACCAAAAGCGAAGAAAAAGTGAAACGTTTCGTATCTAACAGTACTGGTTTTTGATATAAATATTTCTTAAGAAAAGAAATTCCCAAGTCTCCTATTTCTATCCCGGTCTCAATTCAGAATGAATGCTATCCGTCTGACAACAATCGCGGTCGCCTCCTGTGCCGGTGCAATCGGCATTCCGGGTAACATTTTCATTGTATTTGTCTTCAGTCGGAGAAAAAATAAAAACCCAACTGATGTTGCGGTGATCGCCCTTGCCCTCCTCGATCTCTTTCTATGCTTGGTTTTGATTGAAAGCAGTGCGACATCCAAGACTGTTCGTTGGGTGTGTGTCGTCGAAAACATCTTAAAGAATGGCATCTTTTGTGCAGGTCTGTTGGTAACTTTATTCATAGCTGTGTGTCGTTATTTCGCGGTATGCCGCCCGTTTTCAACCCGGTTTTCGTCGCCTCTAGCTTGGACAGTGTCAGCGGCATCTGTTGTGCTCTCGATCTTGATTCACCTGCCGATCGCATTTCATGCTAGCCCAAAGCTAAGGCAAAGCATCTCAATTTGCGACGCCTTCGGGGATGATCCTCTGTTTCGTATGATATACGTTGCGCTCCCTTCGGTCCTGGCTGGCACTTCGTTGTCTATCATCATTCTGCTGTACGTGCAGATCTACCGCGTGATTCGTCACCACCAGGCTTTTCGAGAGAGGATGACAAAAGGCCTAGGAGCCAGTGATGATGAAGGGCGCATCTCCTCGATATCAGCTGCCGTCTCGAAGACTGAGTCCACCTCCATCATTTCTACCCCTACTGACTGCCAGCCCTCAGTTCAACTATCAAGTGCACCAACCCCTGGCGACGATGTCAGCAGTAATGCTGATATAAAAGCAAATGATGCCTCTGGGTTAGGAGACGTCAACGTTTCAATCGACCTCAAAAAGCCTCGATGCATTGGTACTGAAGAGCCGTACAAGAAGCGTACAGTGCGAAAGAAGCAACAGGCGGACCACAAGACAACCAAGATGCTCGTCATCATGACTATTATCTTTTTCGTCTTGTTGTTCCCTGCGTTGGCCATTCAGAGCATGACAGCCGAACAGAAGTTCCGCTTGTCTCAGACCCTCCCCAAAGGCGTCGCCATCCTTAATGTTCTTTACAACCTGCGCTTCATCAACCAGTTCATCAATTTTTTCATCTATCTCATCGCTAATAAGAAGTTTCGAGGTGAATGCGTACACATTTTTAAGCCCTAGTAATGAATACAGAATATATTGGAAATTACAAAATGTTTCATTTTCATTACATTAATTCAGTTTTATGGAAAAGAAAACTAATTTCATATTTAGTACAAGTCAACGGCTTGATGCCTCACTAACCTGCACCTATCTATAAATGACGAGTAAATTGAAAGGATAACAGAATTTAAATATTTAGGTGTCTTTCTAGATGAAAATTTGTCAAATATGTACCATGTTGACTTTATGGCAAAGAAAATATCAAAGAGAATTGGTTTTCTTAGAAGATATGCAGATCCATGTATTCCAAATTGTATGTTAAGTTAATACTATGCACTTCCTCGTAATGCCATTATTCGACTATTGTCAAACTGGTCAGATGGACTTTTAGATAGACTGGTAAAACTTGATAATAGGCTAGCAAAAATGATCCTGGAAGCGCATCCAAGAACCCACATACCATATTTATTTCAGGCTTTACAATGAAAAAAAAAAACGTACACTCAAGTTGGCATGTTCATAGCAGTGACCCCCCCTGGATCCCCCTTGAGATCCCCCTTGAGAAAAAAATCATGTAAAAACACGTGATTTTTAACTTTTCGGGGAGTTGGCCCCCCCCCCCCCTGGCGCTCAAGGGGGGGGGGGTGCAAATTTTGGAATTTTCGAGGACCAAAAAAAAAAAAATGTGCTCACTATCCTAATAAGCATCATCATTAGTCATTCAAAATGGACAAAGTTTACTTTGGATGCTATCTTTTTTCATGAAAGTCTACTGTCAATATCTCTGGTAGTTATCAACACTTGTACCTTTCGTGCATTAACTAAATCTTTGAGGTTCTTCTAAACCTCTGAGTTTTCATTCGTCGTTCGTAAAAAATTCCATATGCACACACAATCTCACACACGCGTGAAATAGTGCCATGGACAAGCGACCGGAAACATATTAAATATCATGAGCCAAGAAGGTGGGCTGTTTAAAACAGCTTCAGTGACGGTTATCCTATGGATTGATACATGATTTTGTGAAGTTTAGATACATCTGTACATCGGATCACTTTATACCAGCGTTTTTCAACCTTTTTGTGGTCGCGGTACCCTTTTAAGAAATAAAATTGTTCGCGTCACCCCGATCCAAAATTCATACAGCAGATTTGTTTTACATCACCCTGGCACTCGTCAAGTGCCATGTGCCCATGTACACATGGGTACATTGATTTTTGTATCAACATTTGCGAGCGAGTGAAGCGAAAACAATGACACTTTTAACTTGGTAAACATTTTACTTCATAATCAACACACCAGATACAATATAAAAAGTAAGTGCACGGGTACCTTGCTGTCGAATACATGAATACAAAAAACATGTGAGTTCACCTATGTAGATGCACAAATATGAGGATATTCGGGCATTCTCCACAATTATCATGTTTTTAAATGTTACTAGCGAGTGAAGCGAACAAGAATGTAAAAAATATGATTTCGATAGAAAAGATATAATATAAATGTGGGCACCTCGCTGTCAAATGGAAGGCTATTCGGGCTCTTCTTTGCTCAAATATGGAGGTATTCAGGTACTTCGCTGCCTGAAAGCTTCCAAAGGTTGCAAGAAGAAAGACACTTTACATCACCCTGGCACTAGTCTACATAGTCTACATAGCTACATAGCTTGTCATTATAACCTCAATAAAGTTTGATTTATCCTCAGTTTGGAGGTCATGATCATTGTAGCCTCTGTTTGCTAGGCTAAGGAGTGATGTAGTGACATTTGACCTCTGTTTTGTTTTACTGCCAGCCTCATCAAGGGTTATCTTTGGGTAACCAATTCCCTTGATTTGCACATGGCCACTTTCAACTGTACCACCCATTAACTTTTGTGTTAGTACGTACCATGTGCAGCTCACTGTGGTAACATGTATGCAGCCATGCACTGTACTGGCACTGATTTTTTGTTTACATAATTGACTCATGTGCTGTGTTGTGATGTTTTGATGCTGTATATTCACTAGCCTAGCCACAGATTATTTCCGTCATCTTGATCACCATTTTCTTGGAATCGGGAAAGCGTTACCATGCCTCCTGCAAAAAATACCCCTGCAGAGATTGCTCGCCATGTTATAAGCGAGCTTGGAAACAGTGATTTGTTGGCAAATATCGTGGAAAAGGCAGTGATAAAAGCAGTCACAGAAGCGGTCGCTGGCCTATAGTCACCCGTCTCGAGGAGCAGGAGGGGAGAGTTCTGGAGTTAGAGGGGCAGGTTCGGGCTCATGCGGAGGAAATCAAACGCCTCACGAAATCTGAGGAAAGCTGTAGGGCCGGATGCTGTTTCCCGTCTCGAGCGGAAGGCTGATATCCAGGAGCAGCACTCCCGGCGGAACAACCTCCGTATCCATGGCATTAAGGAGCGCCCACAGGAGTCTACGGATGATGCCATCTGTCGGTTGGCCGATCAGCTGGGTTTCGCGATTACTCCAGCTGACATTGACCGCTCCTACCACACATCACCTGGAGGCGGCAACGGTGCAGCAGTGGACCGGTCAAAGGATCGGCCCATAGTTGTACAGTTCGGCGCCTACCGCACAAAAGTCAAGTTTTCTCAAGCCCGTTCCAAGCTCAAGGGGACGGGTATATATATAAATGAGGATCTGATTGCAACAAATCAGAAACTTTTTCACAAGGTGCGTCACTCGGAGAAAGTCTTGAGGGCGTGGAGCATCGATGGCCGCATATTTGCTGGCATCAAGGACTCACATGGTGGTTTCATCAAGAAACTAATTACATGTGAGGCAGATATTGCCAAACTGTGATCGATAAATCTTATTCTACACTTGTGTTTCCTTATATTGCTCTGTCTTTTACGCACTTCTCTTTTCTCTCCATCTGATCCAACATTGTTCCATACCGCATTTCTCATGGCAAATTATGGCTGGCAGTAAACATCTTCCAGTGTTCTACTGCTTGTTTTCATTTATGTTTATCTTTTCCACCCTCTATCCCTCTTCCGCTTTTTTTCTTTCTCTTGCCAATTTTTCTCTCACCTTTTCCATGTTTTATCCTGTTCTTCCTATGCCTATAATGCATATTTTTGAGTATACTCAACCGTTTTTGTTGTACATATTTATGTCCTTTTCTTTTGCACTTAGTAGGCTGCCTTTCTATGTCAATTACTGTCAATTATATTGCACTCTATGCATGTATGAATCTTTAAATGATGATCACAAATGATGATAATATACGCAACTATTTTGAATCTAGCGCAGACTCGTTAGAGTATGATCTTGGTGAAGGCAATGACGCTGTCATGAGTCACTGTAGTTATTGTACAGAAAGCCAATTCTCTCAAAAGATAGGTAATTCTGGTGATAACGAGCTTTCTTTTCTTCATTTTAATGTTCGTAGTATGCAAGCAAACTTTGGTAAATTAAATGTATTTTTGCGGAATATGTGCTACAGTTCTATGGTTATAGGAATCTCTGAAACTTGGTTATCTAGTAAAATTGAAGGAAATGTGTTTTCTCTTCCAGGAAGTAATATAATTATGAATAATCGACAAGATAGGAGGGGAGGAGGTGTCGCATTGTATGTCCCCATGCAGTTGAATTACCGAGTTTTAAATGAAGTTAATGTAATGAATGATTTAATGGAAAGTGTCTTTGTAGAATTGTTTTTTCCGGGCAGACAAAATGTTATAATTGGGGTCGTTTATAGACCACCACAAGGTAATGTGAATTTGTTTATAAATGAAATGCAAACTGTGTTATCAAACTCAATATTTTTACATAAAACAGTCTTTGTCATGGGTGATTATAATGTTAATCTTCTTCAGCACGATGTGAATGCACACATTTGTGACTTCTTAAACATGTTTATATCTTTCTCTTTATTGCCCTTAATTACTAAACCTACCAGAGTTACAGACACTTCTTCTACTCTCATTGATAACATTTTTAGTAATGTACGACCTTTACCAGATGCGGGTATTATAATTTCAGATTTGTCTGACCACTTTCCAGTATATGCGAGGATGTCTTTTGGTAGAAATATCCGTAATATTTCTAGTAATAGATATGTTCGAAAAAGTAATCCTACCAGTATTGCTAGATTTAGAGATGAGTTATTAGCAAGTGATTGGAGAGAAGTATTACGTGATTGTGATGTTGATAGCTCATATGATAAATTCTTAAATACATTCTTTTTGCTGTATGATACAAATTTACCTTTACGTAAATGTAATAGTATAAATCGTAGAACAACCCCTCGATTGCCATGGATTACTAATTCTATATTGAGGTCAATAAACAGGAAAAATAAGTTGTACTATAAGTATAAGATTAGTAAATCTCAGTCTTCTCATAGGAAATATACTATTTATCGGAATACTCTTACTTCAATCCTACGTGCTGCTAAGAAGCAGTATTACTGTGCTCAATTTCAGGCGACTCATAATGATATAAAAGGGACATGGAAAGTGATTAGGAATGTTTTTAAGCCAAAGCAGAAAGCGTCTGATGTAAGTAAATTAAACATTGATGGGAATGTAGTTGATGATCCAAAAGTTATTGTAGATAAATTCAATGAATATTTTTGTAATATTGGCCAGAATTTGTCGCGTGATATTCCAGAGTCTCAAAAAACATTTCAATCTTTTTTAGAAAACCCTAATCATAATAGTTTATTTTTATTGCCAACGACTGTAGAAGAATTATTTGATATTGTACATTCTTTAAAGAATAAGAAAAGTCCAGGTTGTGACTATATAACAAATGAGTTGATAAAAAATGTAATTATTGGTATTGTAGAACCCCTCGTACATATTTTTAATCTATCAATGACCACTGGTGTTGTACCCATGAACATGAAGATTGCAAAGGTTGTACCCATTTTTAAAAAGGGTGATGCCCTTATCTTGAATAACTATCGTCCAATTTCTTTGTTGAATTCCTTTTCTAAAATTCTTGAGAAGCTAATGTATACTCGGACGATAACATTTTTGATGAATGCTAACATTTTGTCAAATTTTCAGTTTGGTTTCCGTGAAAAACACACTACAACTCATGCTATTCTACATTTGGTGGATAAGATATCCAGTGCCTTAGAAGCACGCATGCATACAGTTGGTGTCTTCTTAGACTACTCTAAAGCGTTTGATACTGTAAATCATTATATTTTAATAGATAAACTGTGTCATTATGGTGTAAGGGGAATAGCATTAGATTGGTTTAGAAGCTACTTTACAAATAGGAAACAGTTTGTTTCTTTAAATGGAATTGATTCAGATATGCGGGACGTCACTTGTGGGGTCCCACAGGGATCCCTTCTAGGCCCGCTTTTGTTTATTGTGTATATTAACGATTTTCAACTTTCCGCAAAGATGTTATCATTCATTTTATTTGCAGATGACTCGAGTGTATTTTTCTCTCACAGAAATCCACAAACTCTTTTGCAGACTGTAAACTCCGAGTTGACTAATGCGACTTTGTGGATTCAAGCAAACAAGTTGTCTTTAAATCTTAAAAAAACTAATTATATGCTCTTTAGTAATTCCCTGAGTATATTTCCTGGCAATGTAATGTTTAATGGTGTTGAGATTGAAAGGGTATCTACATTTAAATTTCTTGGCTTGCATATTGATGAACATTTAAATTGGAAGTACCATATTAGTAACCTTTGTAAATTATTGTCAAGAAATACTGGTGTAATTTATAAATTGAAATCTGTGTTCCCACTGAATATTTTACATATGTTGTACGCAACTTTGATTTTGCCATATTTGCACTATGGTGTGCTAGCTTGGGGCAACTCATTCAAATCTCAAATGGATAAATTACTACTGGTACAGAAAAGAGTAATACGAATTGTTTGTAATACTCACTATCTTGCGCATACAGATGTTCTTTTTTTTTAATAGTGGTGTTTTGAAAGTTGAAGATATTTATCATGTACAACTAGGAGCTCTAATGTATGAATTGAATGCAGGTCTACTGCCAGTAGCCTTGGCTGGAATATTTAAGAAAAATAACCAAGTTCATAGTTATTCCACACGACAGGCGCAAGCATATCACTTACCTCTTGTTAGAACGCAATTTGCCCTTACTACTTAGGGGTCCACTGGACCTAGGTTTTGGAATTCCCTTGAACCAAGAATAGCGCAATCGGTCATTATGTATTTAAGCGCAAACTGAAGTTACTGTATTTGAGTCGATTATCGTCTAGATTTATAGTTGTGATCAATATTTAAGAAAACTATTTGCTATATAGGTCAGAATTATTCTACTCCCGTTTCTCACATCTATTCATCTGTCTGTCTTGTTTAGTTTTTGGCTGTGTTTCAGTCCTGTTGCTCATAGTATATTCCTGTCCCTGTTGTTTATAGCCATTATTTAGTAGTCAGTAGATTTTATTGTACTTATTTATGTTTAATATTTTCTCAGTTGTTTAGTTAGTTTAGTTTTGTAAGCATTTAAATGTACGTTTTTTTTTATTTTTTATTTGACGAGTTTGTTCTTTTAGGACATACTCTTAAACTAATCATGAGGGACCTTAAATCCACAAGCCTTGCTTTCAACCAAGGTCACCTCATCTTTCTATTGTAACGCCATATTCTGTTCACTCCTTTATATTCATGTCATATTTATAATGTGTATTATGAAAGAAAGATAAATAAACTTGAAACTTGAAACTTGAAACACTTTATTACCTTTAAAATTATATTGATACGAGTAAAGTCACCGATATAAAAAGATGGATGTATCAGTCAATACACAATAACAAGGGACTTTAGAGCTCCAATAGAAATGCACCGCAAATCATGCCCTCTGTATTCTTATTGTGGAGTTATTAAAATTCGTGTATGATTTACCAATCTCCAACCCACTGTTGCTAACGGATCGCTCGTTACCAAGAAAAGAAGAGAGGGAGCGTGTGAGCACGGAGACTTGAGAGCAGAGGAGTGGGGTAAGATGCGGTACCCAGGGTCGCCCCTGTGATTCTACACCAACACAACTCCGCCCCCCCCCCCCCTTATGTCACGAATCCACACCTACATGTACACATCAGCTTCTCACACAAGACCCCAAACCCCGTTTCCCGCCACAATAGATTCAAAGGTCACATTGATTTTTACATTATAAAAAAGTACCATGGTAACTATGGTTCTTTGTCCAAATTACCATTCACCATTCGAACCATGGTAACCATGGTATCAAATAGAAATGCTCCTCGCAAGCTAGACAGTGACGTCACATAAAATTATTTAACCATTTCCGTTTGATCGATTTGAAATTTGAAAACAATTTTCTCATCTTTAACGGATTCCCACCAAACGTTCCATAATAATAGTTTCTGCTTTTATTCAAATTAACTGAATATCGGAGTGTACTTTCTCTTTAGTAAAGAACAACAAAAAATAGAAAAACTATGGAGCAAGTGAGAGAGAGCGGGATGAAAAGGGAATAATAAGATTGTATATTTTCTTTTAAATATATAGCTTAATCGGTCTTTTATTGGTCAGTAATAATTCATTAGAACTACATGTATTATTCCCTTACCAAGTGTTTTTATCCAGAACTTGAAGCATTTTTGGGAATACTAATACAGTTTTGACTTATGATAATAGTCGATCGCCCTTTCAATTGTATTATAAGAATGAGTGTCTGTCACAATTAAAAACAAGTATGTTTGTAATTCCATTGCAAATTGCACCCCATGCTCGTGAACTTTATTTTCAGTGATTGCCATGATATTGATAAAGGCCGCTCACCAAAGGATACTCTGATTACATTGCAAAATAGAATTGGCTAGACGGCCACCTGGCCACCACTCAAAATCTACTATTATAGTTAGAGTAACATAATGCAACGTCACTTCAAAGAGATAATGATACACAATACACGAGTGGTATTAGTATGAATACAGTGATCTGGTGAAACAGTTCTTTAAAAAGAGACATATGTTTAATTCCATAGCCAGGGGCGTATACGCATACAAAACAGCCTTGGCGATAATTACCTTGTTTGAGACTATCGCAATATATTCGGTATCAATGGAAATGAAGAAGAAAAAAAAGAACTGTACCTGCACAGCTGATGACACTTATGGTTGGCTATCGCCTTTAAAACGGATAAAAAAAAAGGATCAATCCCAATGTAACTATTGACTGCATTTCCATTCCAGGGAGGCAGTCGATATTACAAAGAAAGTATTTTATTCATTCTTTTCTGAAGGAAACATTTTGCGCGAAGCTCGTGTGGTGCAGAGACAGAGCCCCGTCGGGATCAGGGTCAAGATAGGCGTCTTGAGCGATATAAACACACACTCTCTCCTAAGAAAAATTGTATAAAATTACAATAATCTTGAGCGATATAAATTGTATTGAATCTATGCTTTGAAAATTTGCTATGCCCTTCTTTAGAAATCAGTTCTCACACACACACACACACGCACGCACACGCGCACCCACACACACACACACACACACACACACAAACACTCTCTCTTTCTCTCTCTCTCTCTCTCTTTCCCTCTGACTCCTAAGGACAATTTTATAAAAAACAAAGTGTTGTCTTGGATATGTGCAGGGGAACTATTCCTTTCTTTACGAATGTGGTCCAGGACCCGCTTTATGGCCACTGTTGGGTTGCCAGTGATCCAGGTGACAGAGCCCCCCCCCCCCCCCCAGGACGCCCTTGAGTTTTTAACAATTTAGGACCTTTCAATAAGGCCGTCACGAACGATAGAAACCGTAATTTTCCCTTTTAAATGCATACATTTTTCACCCGGCTGATTCACCCCCCCCCCCCCTTGATCCGCCATTGTAAGTGATGTTTCATTTGAAAAGAAAAAGATCAATAAAATATTAATTTTTAAAAAAAAGCATTCGGGACTCCCGACTGTCAATTTTAGATACGCCATTGTTTTATGATCATGATGTTGATGATTTATATAAGGTCACGATAAAAGTTGGTACTTGTTATATTAAATTGAAATTGGCAATCAATAGATCGAAGTCGAATATCTCAAAGCAAATGAATATATTGTTTCTTATCCAGAACAAAAGCGTGTAGTTTTTTAAATGTCAACAGCATATCCGATATACCCAGAATTAAAAACAAACATGTGAAAACGATGTTAAGATGTTTTGTTTTAGAAATGAAAGGCACTACATAAAATATCTACAATTAAGCATTAAAGAAATTCTCATCTCTGTTTTAGATTGAGAATAAATAAACGAAATAGTTACCGATTTCTTTCAATTTGAGTAGTAACAATAATGTTTATCATGTATACATTACCGCTATCAATCACCCAACCCACCCGAAAATAAACATGTATGCTGATGATGCAAATAGTTTATTCAAAAGAACATTTAAGATTTGTTGAACAACATGCAATGTGGTATTAATTATATCTATTTATGGTTGAAAGACTTCACTTTTACACTCAATGTAAAGCAAACTAAGCTCATGATATTTTGTACAAGTCAACGTCTTGATGCCTTCACTAACATGCACTCACTATATATGAGGAAGAAATTGAAAGGATAAAGCAATTGCAATATTTTAGGTGTCTTTCTAGTAGTCAAGAGTCACCAATATGAAAAGATGGATGTAACAGTCAATACACAATTAAAAGGAAGCTTTAGAGCTCCAATAAAAATGCACCGTAAATCTTGCCTTCGATCGGTATCCTTATCATTGTGTTGTGCATGCATTTATTAAAATTGTTGTATGATTTACCTGAGAAAAGAAGAGAGGGAGTGTGTGAGAACGGAGACATGAGAGCAGGGGAATGGGATGAGATGCGGTACCCAGGTTCGCCCCTGTGATTCTACCCCCAACACAACTACGCCCCCTCCTCCCTAAACACACAGAAAAAGGGGGTTTAAATTTACTCCCTATAGGGAGTAAGTGCTTGTCGCATAAGTGACACCCCTTAGGGTGTAAATTTACTCCCCAATGTAGGGTGTAAATTTACTCCCCAATGTAGGGAGTAAATTTACATCCAACAAGAAGGTGTAAATTTGCACCCCACGGTTATGATTTTACTCTCTTTAAAGAGTGAAATTTGCACCCAATGGTGCTTAATTAACACCTTTTGGTTCCATTTTTATGAAAAATGGGTTTAAATTTACAACCGTGGGGTTTCATTTTAAAACCCTATATGATCGATTCCATACCCTGTGGGGAGTAAATCTACACCCTTCTTATGCACAGCATCAACCAATTGAACATCCCTCGAGCAATCAATCATCCATGCTTCGTACTCACCTAACAGTCACAGATTCTTAACCTTTTGTTTACGTTTCAGTGCTTTAAAGAAATCAGACCAGAATCTCGAGTTATATGTCGAAAAGCTTTAATGCTTAACTAAACAACAGTTAGTGTGAACTCAACCCAAGTGCAGACTGTAAGAACCAACTTAAAGTTAACCTAGGTGAGGCTGGCCTGGATGGACTTATCGGATCAAATGTAGTGGAAATACCAAAAGACACAACCCTGCCTTCCGAATATCTTACCTTTACTTACACGTATAAGAAGGCAATGGTGTACTAGTTAGTAAAACAACACTTCTGCTAATTTCATTAAATTATCAAATATAACCTTCGGTACAACCCCTTATTCTTGATCAGATAACTTTCACACAAATAATATGCCCAAATGAAGCATGATAATTCCCCCAACATGACTAAAATATGTAAATTATGCTAATTTTCTTTCATTTGGCAGTACCTATATCGACACGATGCACCATTCCTGTAGCGCATGCGCATATGCACACACAACGGAAAAATATATTTACCAATCAGAGCTTGTCTGACTAAAATTTGGTGTAAAATTACTCCCCTCAAATGACCTTTTATACACCCTTGCGTATTTCCGTGTTTTAACCCCGTGTTTTTAAAAATAGGGCGCCCTTATTACACCTCCCTAAAAGGTGTAATAAGGGCGCCCTATTTTTCCAATTTCGTTTTAATCCCCAAGAACACCTTTTATTTCTATGTGTGTATGTCAGGCATCAACCCCTACACATCATCATCTCACACAAAACCCCAAAGCCCGTTACCCGCCAAAATAGATTCCAAGGTCAGATTGATTATTACTTTAAATCATAAGCTACCAGATTCGGACATACTTTTTAAAATTATATACGCACTGTATGAGCACCCACCCTTTTTCCTATTTAGCGTTACGTTATGTTGCCTGCATAAACAAAACAAAACAAAACGTTTGCGCGTAATTTCAATCCCCGCCTTAAGGCCCATGTGGTACAGGGACACGGCCTTGTACGGGTCTGGGTCAAGATTAGCCTATAATCTAGGCGGAGTGCCGAGATTTTTTCTTTGCTGCTAGACTAACCTTAAGCAGAACGTCTGATACGGCGAGACTACGAACCGTGAGCCGCGCACCGCCTATAATCTCTGGTCTAGATTTAGTCGTTGTTTTTTTATTATCGACCATGAATCCGTGGCAGTTTTACGAAAACTGCCACGGATTCACGGTCGATAATAAAAAAAAAAAACGACTAAAGCTAGACCAGTGATTATAGGCGGTGAGCCGCTTCGCGACTCACGGTTCGTAGTCTCGCCGTATCAGACGTTCTGCTTAGGGTTAGTCTAGCAGCAAAGAAAAAAGCTCGGCACTCCGCCTAGATTATAGGCTAGGTCAAGATAGGCGTCTTGAACAATAGAACCGCAGACTCTTAATCTGAAGGACAATTTGACACAGGGGCATCACTAAAAGGTGTGTGGGGTTGCGACACCACCCCCCCCCCCCCCCACCTGTCAGGATATTGTCGTATAATTGCGCTGCCGTCGGGAAAAATAGAAAAGGGAGATCATTGACAGCTAGGTTACCATCTCCCAGACAGGAATTACCTACACTTAATTAAACTACGCCTTACATGACAACAAAATAATACCTCATTGAACGAAGCCACATAGATAATAATGATAATAAACAAAACAATTGAACAAAAACTTGTCTGGGCGTCCGTTCACCTACAGTTTAAAAGGGGCAAGGCCCGGTAGGCTCACCATTCAAAGGTTACCATCTCCCAGACAGTAGTATTACCTACACTAATTATACTCATCCTAACTTTAACCAAAATGATAACCCCATTGAACAAAGCTATATAGATAATAACGATACAAGCAAATATAACAAAACTTGACTGGGCGTGCCGTTCACCTACAGTTTAAGGGGCAGGGCCCGGTAGGCTCATCATTCACAGGCCACCATCTCCCAGCCAGTAATTACCTACACTTAATTATTCTACGCCTTCCATTGAAAACAATTATTACCTCATTGAACGAAGCCACATAAATAATAATAGTTCACGTATAGTTTAAAGGGGCAAGGCCCGATTTCGGTATTGGTTCATGAATTTGGTTCGAATGAACATATTGGAATCATATGCGATCCTACAATATTCAGTGATTGTGGTCGCGGTTCAAATCGAGTCTAAAGTTATGAGATTGTAAATAATAAACTGTGCGTGTGGTCAAGACTTCTTCTAGCTTTTCTCTTATTTCCTTCTCCCCTCTCTTTTTTTTTCTTTCTCTCTCTCTCTCTCTTTCTCTTCTTACCTTTTTTTTTTTTTTTTCACCACTCCATAGAGGCGTGCCCCTTGTATCCCCGCCACTGCAAAGGCTATTATAATTAGTGCCGCGCAGGGGCTCGAATCCATTACAATTGAATGCATCTCAAATCTATTATTCTAAGTCCTAGACTACGCACGCTATCTCTTAAACCTGAAAATGATTGGACTGACTAATAGCCTGGACCCTATTTCACAAAATCAATAGTAAATGCGAACTTTAGTTGCTGTCAGCCAATCAAATGCTACGATTTCAGAAGCTTATAACAGCCATTGTAACTTGTTATTGATATCAAGTTTTAATAAACATGTCCCTAGTTTATAAGCTCGAGTTTTTACACGAGGTAAATGATTATAGTGCATGGTCTTCCGTTCTAATTACCATGATTAATTTGTAGTTATCTTGAATCATCCTTGCTTTTGACAGCAGGATATGATTTGCTTTGAATGACTATTTCAAGCCCCAAGGGTCATCAAGCACAATGGCGTAGCGCCAGGGGCACAGGGGCTTGAGCACCCCCTCCCCGAATCATCGACTGATCGATAAATAAGGGGAAAATGATCAAAGAGAAAGATATAGAGAGAAAGAGAGAGATAGAGAGTTTTTAAAAAGGCGAGAAAAGAAGACGACAGGACCTCTCCCATAACTTTTCCCTTTATCTAGTAATCCAGCGTTGGTGAACTTTTATTAGTCACGGGACTTTTTTTAAGAAATGAAAAGTTTCTTGGCATTAAATTCAGCAATCACATACAAATCGTTTGATATCATGCATTTTGTCGCTCGTCAAGTTACGTCTATGGCATACCTGACTACGGGCACATTTTCGTGAGGGGGGGGGGGGCTGACGCCTTATGCCGCTCTGCTCCTTAATCTTGGGGGCAAGCGGAGTGAGGGAGCAAAAGAATTAGAAACAGAATTATATATTCAGACATTTTCTTGCCCGGAATCATCCTGTTTTTATTTTGTTAAAGAATTTTTAGAATATCATTTTCCGGATGGTTGCCATCTGTCACTCATTATGTCTATCTATTGTTTATCTTTCAATATCATATTAATAATTTATATTATTACTTTTCGCGAATATAAAGAATGCATGTAATTTAATCAGCGCGCCTTAGTTGGACATTTGGTGGTAATTGGGCTCTCAATCACAACTTCGAAGACATTTCAATGTCAATAACATATTTTCTTGATTAATATAAATCATGTAATGGCCTTGTTGGCTGCACATTTTAATGGGTGACTGACATATGCTATTGTAATTTATTTTTTGAAAGTCTTTGGGATCGTGTTTCTATAACTTTATTATTAATTTTACCCTGAGGCACATGCTGTGTGGTTTAGACAAAATATCTAATTACGATAATTAGTCGGTTGCTGTCAACTCACATTTGTCAATCTGGATTTCTTCTCCTTAGACTGACTGAATCCTTCCTTAGGGTTATCAAACAGCAGTTCTAAAGTGTCAACGTAAGTTTTTTACCTCATAGACAAAACGAACTTTAATAACAAAAATATGTTGAAAGAAAATGATTTTCAACATCTCGCCTTGCCACTCCAGCTCCACAGAACGTTCGGATTTTGTAAGAGCAAGACGCGTTGTTGTTATCAAAGCCCTTTTTGAATCACGAATTCATTCATTCATTCATTTTTATTTTTTTCATTTCCAACTAAATACAATATAAATAATAACGAATACAATGTAAAATGTATACAAAACGTAGTTACATTTGTAATAAACAAATCTTAATAGTAATTTCTATATTTGAGGAAGACAAAAATTGAATTTTTAAATTTAACTGCATTTATATTTTGAGGAAATGGAGATGTCCACTGAAAAGCAGAGCTTATAAATTGTGGACCCCTCAGATAATAATGAGTGTGATAAGAATATGGAATACATAATCAATCAAAGAAGAATAGCGGCCAACAGAGACAACATTTATTAAAACACGTAATGACTGTAAACAAGAAGACGTAACAAATTACATGACGAAGAAGGAACAGAAAAAAGAAGGGTAAAAAAATATGGGCTGCGTTTGGAGGGAAGGAGAGGAGAGAAAAGGAAAATTGTAGAGATCGAGCACGAAATAGGGAGCGCACAAAATCCTTGAGATAGCTGAAACAAAAAGAGCAAGAACATGATGGCAAGTAGTTTTGTATTTTAGAGATGGGCAGAAGAAAAGAGGGAAAGAAAAACAAATTGGGAAGGAGAAATTCTATCACGATAAATTTATAAATATTATAAGATTGTAATAAGGAAAATTTTAACTTTTTTTTAAAAGCAATTAGTGAAGGGGAAGTTTTCAAATCTTTATGCAGAGTATTCCAAGCAATTGATAAATAGTGAGGACATGACGTCACAAACTGATAAACATATTGGCAATTTGTGTTGTGATTCTCATTGTTCCATAGTTTTACATACTTTTTCAAAAATTCATAACTTTCTTATTAGTTATCAGAATTTGCTCAAACTTTTTTTGATTGGTTTGTCTGATTTTTCTGCTTCTATTGAAAGTAAGTTATTTTTGGAGTGGACTTGTCCTTTAAACATAAATTGACCGAGCTGAAATAAGTACAAATCCTTAATTTTTAAGATGTTATTTTCCAAAAACAGAGGATCAGTATGGGAGCGTATGGGGGCATTACAGATAATACGAATAACTCTCTTTTGCAGCAATAGAACTCTTTCCAACAATGTATGATGTGTATTGCCCCAAACTAGAAGACCGTAATTCAAATATGGCAAGATCAATGAAGAATACAGCATAAATAATGATGATTGTGGTAAGTACAATTTTAGTCTATTGATAACACCAATATTGCGCGAAATGATTTTACAAATATTATCAATGTGTGCAGGGGCGTCGCTAGACCTTCTTCAGTGGGGGGGGGGGGGTGTAGAGGCCAACGATTACCGACAAAACTAGCCACCAATTACCGAAAAAATTTAATGTCCAATATCTATAAATTCAACCCTATAAACCTGGGGCCGAAGGCTAAATTGTTTTTCCTATGGACTATCTATAGTACTTGCATATGCGCAAAATGGTCATTTTCCTCGACGACATAAATATACGAATTATTTCTGCAATTTAGTTAGCATCATATCTATATATTTTAATGCAGGCGCGGAGCTAGGATCTTATTTTAGGGAGGGGCGGTAGTGAGCAAGAGAATCATTTAAAAGCGCGCTCAGTAGGGTGTGGGTGATGGGCCTCCCGCTTAGACGTTTCCTTAAATTATTAGGAAAAGAAGACGATTAATTGTACCGTTTTCGACTGGTAATCCTTGGCTGAATGAAGTCCCCCTCCCCCCCCCCCCCCCCTCCCGCGCGAAGCGCGAAAGCTTTGACGTTTTAAATTATTATAAAAAAGAAGACGATTTGCTGTACCGTTCTCGACTGTATATCCTTTTCTGAATTCAGTTCCCCCCCTCCCGCGCGAAGTGCGGAAGCTTTGACGTTTCATTAATTATGAGAAAAAGCAGACGATTCGGTGTACTGTTCTTGACTCTTAATCCTTATCTGAATGAAGCTTCCCCCTCCCGCGCGAAGCGCGGAAGTTTTGACGTTTCATTAAATTATTAGAGAAAGAAGACGATTCGTCGTACCATTTTCGACTCTTAATAAGCCCTATTCATCTGAATTCAGTTTCCCCCTCTCGCGCGAATTGCGAAAGCTTTGACGTTTCCCACATTATTAGAGAAAGAACACGATTCGTTGTACCGTTTTCGACTCTAAATAAGCCCTATTAATTTTGTCTGAATTCAGTTTCCCCCTCTCGCGCGAAGCGCGGAAGCTTTGACGTTTCCTTAAATTATTAGAGAAAGAACACGATTCGTTGTACTGTTCTCGACTCGTCTAAATGAATTTTCCCCTTCCGCGCGAAGCGCGGAATTTTTGGCGTTTCCTCACGATATAAAGAAAGGAAGACGATTCGTCGTACCGTTGTTGACTCTTAAACCTTGTTTAAATTTAGTTTCCCCGAAAAATTTAAACCTCTGATTTCTTTAGCTGATATTACAGGAAAAAACAAGTATTGTAGTTGTAGTCACTCTCGAAGTCGTCACAGCGGATAAGAAGTCACAGTTCGTAGGGAAAAAAACTTGTCGGGCGACCGACAATATACATCTCACCGACTTCAAACTTCTGCATTGATATAGTACACGAGGATCGAGCAAGAATACCGACACAGCTGACCCGACACAGCAACATATTTACCCGTGTCTTTCTTGCTCCCTCGACGAGACGACTCCACCCAACAACCCCCTTCTCTCTTTTACTCCCACTCCTCCTCTCTCAGACTCTCTCTCTCCTCTCTTTCATCCCCCGTTTCTTTTGGTTCCCTTTCACTCTTTTTTCTTTTGTTTTCCTCTTCTTTCTTTTCTTTGTTTTCCTTTCTTTCCTCACCTCCCTCTTTTCTTTTTTTCTCTTTCTTTCTTCTCTTTTCTCTCCTTTCTTTTCCTTTCTTTCCTTTCTTTTCCTTTCTTTCTTTTCTTTTCCTTTTCTTTTTTTCTTTTCTTTCCCTTTCCCTCTCTTTTTCCCTCTCTTTTTTTCCCTCTCTTTTTTCCCTCTCTTTTTTTCCCTCCCCCTTTTCTCTTTTTCCCGACGGTAGCGCAATTTTACCGACAATATCCTGAGAGGTGGGGGGTGTCGCACCCCCACACCCCCCTTTGGCGACGCCCCTGCCTGAATGTGTGGTTTCCAAGAGAGTTTATCATCGACTGGTATACCCAAGAATTTGGTAAGAGGGACATGTTTCAAAGGGGTATTGTCAAAAATAATGTCAGAGGGTAATGAATCCAAGGAGTTACTAAATAGCATGTAGTTCGTTTTCTGGAGATTAAGTGACAATTTATTTGCTTGTATCCATTGCAATATATTTAATAACTCGGCATTGATTTTATCAACCAGGACGTTTGAATTTTTGTGTCAAAAAAATAAATTAGTATCATCTGCAAATAAAATAAACGACATGGAGTTAGATGATTTACAAAAGTCATTTATATAAAGAATAAAGAGTAGCGGGCCTAGCAAACTACCTTGTGGGACACCACAACTAATATTGCATAATTCAGATGCATGCTCGTTTAAGTGTACATATTGCTGTCTGTTAGAGAGGTAACTCCTGAACCACTCCAAGGCCTTTCCACGTACACCATAGTGAGATAGTTTGTAAAGTAAAATTTCGTGATTGATCGTGGTAAAGGCCTTGGAGAAGTCCAGGAATATACCTACAGTGTGTGATGTATCAATTGCGTGGGCAACCTTCTCAACAAAAGACATTAAGGCATGGACGGTGCTGTGCTTTTATCTAAAACCAAATTGGAAGTTTGAAAATACATCATATTTTTTCAAAAAGGAGATCATCCGGATATAGATTATTCTTTCTAAAACTTTAGAAAATGAAGATAATAAAGAAATCGGGCGGTACTTTATCACCCTTTTTAAATAACGGAATCATTTTGGCTATTTTCATAGATTTAGGACATTTACCATGTAAAAGTGATATATTAAAATGTGAACCAATGGATCTGCAATAAAGGGAATAATGGATTTTAGTTTGACATTATTAATTCCATCATATCCTGAACTTTTCTTATCTTTCAGATTAGAAACAATTTTCATAATTTCTTGCCTATTAGTTGGAACAAGGAAAATAGAATTTGGATTGTGAGGGCCTAAAAACTCCATACAATTTGTGTTTGAAGGCAGAATGTTTTTAGCAAGGTTATCACCTATTAAAGAAAAATAAGTATTACAAATATTAACTATATCTTTTGGGTCTTCAACAATCTCATTATCAAATTTGATCTTATTTACCTCAGATTTATTATTAACTTGGTTCATTGCTTGTTTGATTACCTTCCAAGTGTTTTGCATATCATTTTTGAAAATTTGCAAACGATTTACAAAGTAATTTCTCTTTTCTAATCGAATAATCCTAGTCATAATGTTTTTATAGGATGTATATTTTCTCCTCGATTGCTCAGTGCCTTTTATTTTATATTTATAATAAAGGTTATTCTTCCGATTTATTGATCGCAATATAGACTTAGAAATCCAAGGGAGTTTGGGCGTTTTCTTATAACCATGTTTGACGTTTTGCTTCGGCATAAAAACAATTAATTTCATTTTCGGAATAAACACTATACCAATCAGTATTTTCGAGATTAGCGCCAAGGCGAGCTAAATTCTCTACAGTTATTTTACGTCTACTTGGGTAAGGACCATTGTTGTTAAATGGCTGTGAACCGTGTATTGAGTCACAATGGGGTAATGGTCAGATATGTCCGAAAGAATAATGTAAGAATCAAAATGTGGAGTAACATTAGAAAAAATATTATCAATTAAAGTAGCAGATGTATTTGCAACACGAGTTGGAAATAAGTGGCAAGAAAGAAGCAGACAAAATTGTTTCGAGAAATTCTTGAGAAGCATTGCTATGTAAGTGCTTTAACAGGTCTATATTAAAGTCACCCATCAAAAAACAATCTTTATTGTTGAAATTGGCGTTTTGTAATGTGTCAGATAAATACAATAAAAATTCGTGTGCATTCGAACTCGGGGGTCGATATATCACGCCGTCTAGTATGTTCTTATTACCGGGAATCACGATTTCAATAAAAAGGGATTCTATAATATTATTGCATGTTGAGAGATTATCTAGAACGGTATAATTCAGTTTTTTAAGTATATATAAAGCAACGCCGCCACCCAGTCTTTCTTGCCTATTTTTATGAATAAAATCGTAGTTATCAATAGAGTATGGGTGGTTGGAATCACAAGTTAACCAGGTTTCAGTAAGACCAATTAGGGATAATGGTTTTTTTTTGTGAGGGCTTATCAAGAAGCGAAAGTAGATCATCCAAGTGCCTATTTAAACTTCTAATATTCAAATGAAGCAAGGAGAACGTATCATTACGAAATTCTTTCACAACATTACGAAACTGATTAACAGATACATATTTAGAAACGTTGCATTGAGCAGGATCATCAAAATCAAAGTCAAATTCTAGTTCTTCAAGTGAAGAGTTGATATTGTCCATAACATAATTATCAAATAATTTGGCAAGGGTGTTAGCTTCATCCTCAAGTCGAACAGGTCTGTGTAAATCAAAAAAATCATCATCATTCACCGTATGGAAAGGGAATTGCTGCTTATCACGTGAACTTGCCATCATGAATTCAGAATCAGTATCCCAATATGAATAATTGACGATATGAGGAAATAAAATACAGGATAAATTTTGGCGCTGTCAAGGAGAGATGGGGAAAGGAAAAGAAAAATAGCCTAGTATCCAAAGGCAGCAAGGAGAAAGAAGAAATGAACAAGACATATGCATAACCTGTACAAAACAAGGAAGATTGCTGTCGCTGAAAGAATAAACACGATTAGAAGAGATGGAATAACCACTAAAAACAAGGAGAGGAGAACAGACACACGAAGTTCGTATGTAAGAACAAAAACTCTGTCGGCATGACGAACATTAAAAGGCAATCGATCTATGCAGGGGCGTATCATGATACAGCAAAAACAAACGATCAGCCATAAGGCCCTATGACAATAATAATTGCGAATGAGAAAATATCTAATAACGATGAATAATCCTTGAAATATAAGATAAGCAGTTGAAGTGTTGGAGAAAAAAGGACTGTCGACCTAAAAATGGTCTCCAAATGAAGTTATATGACAAGAAAAGAAAAGATTGATAAACAGTTTGAGTTACATGTGATAAGAATTATCAAGAATTAGAAGCATGGTTCTTTCAGATATTGTAATTAAACAAGGAAAACAATGGACTAAGTATTACAATGTTGTGAGAATCATGCACGGGTGACAGAACAAATAATGTAATGCTATGGTTGATGAGGCCAATCAATCGTGGTGAAAATACTCAATTTGCATTGGCAGTATTTCAATAAATGAATAATTCAAGTATCGAGAAAAGTATGTAGAAAAAATTTAACAAGTGAATTGAAACATCAGGCATATAGGCGCCGGAACACCCCGTGCGGACCACGAGCAGAGGGGTATAGTATTGTTCAATGACACACCCCTCCCCCAACCCATCGCCCGCCCGGAGCCCCCGGCGCACTTGGTACCACATAATATGCATGGTCTTTTTGAAGAATGTTATAACAGAAGGAAAAAAGCACGATTGAATGATTGTATTACCGATTGCATGGCCCATCAACTGGTTACAACGTAGTTAAAGATACAAAACAGTTGTAATGTTGTGCCTGGATAAGACAAGTCAATCAGTGTGACACAAACTCATTTACAATGCTAATTATTGAATAGAATAACGAATTCGAGTAACATAACAAAAAACAAAAAACAAAAGGATGTAGCGGGAAATAAATTTAAACCGCAAATTATTGAATGAGGAATGTCATTATGATCAAAAGAATACACGTTTTGCAATTTGAGTAAGAACATGCTGTGAAATACCAGCAAGAAAATCAGGGCTCTTCAGACAGTGTAACAAAAATAAAGACAGCATGATTGACTTAAAGAACAATTGTATGAACCATCGGCTTGTTACTTCCGGGTTAAAATACTAAACACATGCAATGGCATGGTTACAGGAGCCAAGCCTGTCGTAACCATCATTTTCTTTTAACATTGTAAATTCAGAAATAAACGAAGAATTTGGATATGGTCAAATGAGTAAGTACAACATACATCAATATGTGATCTAGATATACCAGTGTTAGAAGCAATGTTCTTCCAATATTTTAATTAAACATAGAGGGCATGATTGACGAATTACATTACTCAATTGTATGAATCATCAGCTGGTTACATAAAATAAAAAAACGCGGTACAATGCTATGATTGGAGAAGCCAGGGCGGTCATTTATGGTAACAAATCTCGGTTAATATTGCTATTTTGTGTACATAAAACATTTAGGAGTGGTCGAAAAGAATACAAACAGGAATTTAAAATGTGATTTGAAATAACAGGAGTAAAGGTATGGCTCTTTCAATACTGTAACTTAACTGGAAAGCATGATTGATCGAATAAACACTGAGCTGGTTACAACAAAATTTAAACCAACACAAATACCAAAGAAACTAAATGTTATTGTTAGATAAAACTGATAGTAATATACAATAAAGTACACATTGCTTTTATGCACTGAAAGGAAAAGAAGGACGAACCAGAAAAAGATGCAAATAAGGACTCACTCTGGAGCTCATTTGCCAATAGCCTACTTATTTCAATAAGTGGGTTAGTTGAAAACAATGGGGTTGAGGAACAATATAGCTTTCAGTAATATAAAAGTTCCTTAAAAATCCCCTTAAAATTTCCATTTCAAAACTATATTGAAGATCCCAACAAGAGAAATTATGGTATAAATGACATTAATGAGACACAATAACATAACATACTAAGGTGATGTACTATGATTACATTCTTTTTCTCCCTTCCTTCTTTCCTCTCTCTTTTTCTTAAAGTATAATAACAATAATGCAAAATAGATGTAGCATGCCTGGGAGAGTCGAAATGATCCTGCTACACCATAGATCGCTGTATAGCGGTGGAGAACAAATTTCGGTTCAAAATTATGTACAAGAAACATAACCTTAAATATTGTTCAAACGCATAATTCAAAGATTCAATCAATAAAGCAAGCCAATGATTTGGGGCTGTTTTTAAACTCAAGTGAACATTCAGAACAATGTTTCATTCTGAGATTGATTGATCATTGACCAATCGGAATGAAAAAAGATAAGAAAACATAAAGCCTAGCTACTAGCCCGAAAATATGTAAAAGGTACATGTACATGTATAGTATATCAATCAGGAACATGAACTGAATACAGGTAGGCCTATGGTGGTAAGTGTTTGCTCAGTATTATTAGCGTTTTTTTTTTTTTTTGGGGGGGGGGCTCTCTTTTTCAATTCCAAACACTTAGCTTACAATCAGTCGACTAAAACTGTCAAGTCAGGGACCGAAAAATGTATTTAAAGGAAACCTAAACCCAAAGAATAAGTGTAGGTATTCTGAAAATGAGATGTATTCCTGCCCTTTGATGTACAATATTCCTTACGAAAATGTACAAGATAAATATAAATGAAGATATTCCTGGCATGATGTGATGCCTTTCAGCATGATATGGGCGCAGCCATTTTCTTGAAAATGTGACGTACCTGTTGAAGTCGAAAATAGGGACTTTTAGATTTGCACGTCGACAGCTTTGACTGCAACGTGTGACGTCATTTTAAGGCACTGCGCATGCGTTACGTCGTCTCAGTCGGCGATCGAAAATGCGTCAACCTTGATTTTCCTAAATCTAGTACATACATACATATTGGTATTTATATAGCGCCTTTACATGCTCAAATAACTAGTATGCCGCGTGCGCATAAAATATACAGTTCCTCAGGTAGACAAAGGAACATCCTTTCCCTGCTATTATGTAAACATGTGTAGAACAGGTGTCACATGCATATTCACCTGTTCTACACATTTTTACATAATAGCAGTGAAGGGATGTTCTTTTGTTGAGGGTAGAATGAGGAACTGTGTATTTTGTCCTCTTTCTTTGTCCGTGATATTAATAGTGTTACTTCCTGCATGCATGTACTGTATATTGTCGAGTGCAATCTAAAAGATTTCTAATTGTAGTCAACATGGGAAGTTAAGTACGTTGACACGCATGATCAGTCGGCGTTCGTCGTGTTCTCGTCCACTCAATCTAAAAGTTCCTAATGTATCATGCACCAAGCTTTAGTTGGAAATAATTTTTAAATCAATAACAAAACCTTTACTTTTCAATAAAAAATAATAATAACTGAGATGATAGAAATTACAATAGGTGAAAAATAAATAATGGGGGCACAATTGTAACAAAATTCATTTATAAATACTACACTATAGCAGCTGACAAATCTATTTCATTTATGAGAAACCTTCACCGCAGAAGAGCACTAACTTATTTTATGCAATGTGCGTTGTGGCAATTATAGTACAAAGGATAATAGCAGGTGAATGAAATGCTTCATCACCACATACGTCTGGGTAGGAAGCATCCATAAATTTGAATACATTTACTTGATAAACGACTTCGCATAGTACGTCACATTATCAAGAAAATGGCGATGCCCATGTCGTGCTGAGAAACTGTACTTTGTTTTTGCTTGCTTTATACCTCTCTCATTCACCTGGGTGGGGAATCTTGTAGATTTATGGACAGGAATATAATAAATCTCTCAGAATAAGTAAAGTTACTACTTGGGATTCGGTTTCCTTTAATATTAACAATAATGAAACGTTAACTCAGTCAATTAATTAAAGGGAAAATCTAATCATTTTCAATATTTTCATGATGACTCAAGCTGGGATCCAGACCCGGCCCCCCCCCCCCCCCACTCAGTGTTATTTAGGGTACGCATATGCTCGTACTCTCTTTTTGAAAGCACCCCCTATCTGAGGACTGCCAACATTTCCGAACCCCCCTTTCGCGGGCTTTTCGCGGGCTTTTCCTGCCTTGGAGACCCCCCTAAATCAGGAAAAATGCTCAATGTACCCCCCTAAATTCGGAATAAGTTCTCAGGAGTCCAAAGAGATGAGAGAAAAAAAGAAAAACACCCCCTTTTTAAAGAAATCTCCGGGTGAAAAGTCAAATACACCCCTTTTTTTACAATTCTCGGGCCGGATTTTGTCGCACGAAAAGTACCCCTTTACCGGACATTTTGGCAACACGCATGCGGTCATTCCGACCTCTGAGTGGGGGGGGGGGGGGGCGGGGATCAAGATAGCCTGACCAAACCTGATGAACGATGTGACTAATGTATGGGATCCAGAGTTTTTCGGAACTAGAGATAGATGCCATGTGTTGCGTCTGGCCAGATGAAAGGGGCTACCTGTAGATTTATACATGTTGTGGTGCATCCGGGGGGGGGGGTGGAAGCATGATGGGTATAGACATGTGCAAATCCTATTATGCATGGATATCCCAACAATAATGAAAATTCTAAATAACTTCGTAGGGCGCTTCGGGGTTTTTTTTACGTGTTGGAATTGTGCTTATTTGATGTGCGATAATGTGGTGGAGAAACGTTTACAGTGCACTCTCGTTATAAAGAACACCGATATAACAAAATTTCATTATAAAGAAGTAAAATCTCTGGTCCCATATGTGGGATTCCCTTTGTATTCTATTGTTTTTGCAACCCTGATACATGTATAAAGAAATTTGATTATAAAGAAATTTCATGGGTCCCGAGGACTTCTTTATAATGAGAGTGCACTGTACATGGTGTTCTAGAGGTGAAGGATATGCAGGATGTTAAGAATGTGGATAAGATATCCCTCCCCGCCCGTGGCAGTGACCAATAAAAGACAATGACACCATGGACCGTGTGTTGAGTGGTCTGACATAAGTGTAACGTTTATATTTAGGAAAAGTCTGTTGACCTCCAAAGTATATACAGTATTTAAGATAATTACTATTTTTTTTTTTTATCAATGATGGTCCAAACGTGAAGCATTGGTGGAGGAGTACATGTATGGGCCAGGAGGAAGTACACTCCCTTGACAATGGCGATTCCCTCATTCACATATGATGTATGTCATCACTCTCAAGTGAAGCAAGTATTGGAACAAGGGAACAACCTCTCGAGAGGAGTATAGGGGGAAGTGTCGTGGCAGTATTGGAATGCCCTTACAGGTACACTCCCCTCAAGAAGTTGTTCCCTCATTCACTTACAGTGCACTCTCGTTATAAAGAACACTGATATAACAAAATTTCATTTTAAAGAAGTAAAATCTCTGGTCCCATATCTTGGATTTCCTTTGTATTCTATTGTTTTGGCAGCCCTGATATAAAGAAATTTCGTTATAAAGAAACAATTTCATGGGTCCCAAGGACTTCTTTATAACGAGACGACCAAGATGTGACTTTTGCTTTGGACTACCATCCCCCTGTTCATGAGGAAAATGATGAACAACCGAAGATTTGGGGGTATGAGTTACAGGTTAATGCTAGTGTTGGACAATAATTAAAAGATTAAGGTTTTAGCAAAATCAACAGGTACAATTACTTTGGCTACATGCAGTGTTTGTTGAAGGCATGCTGAAGGGATTTTAATGTAGGCCTACTGGTACATGTCTTGAACTGTTTTGATGTTGCACATAATTTTGTGTAATGTTCCTGTGCTTGGAGGATGACTGTTGTTGATGAAGGATTCTGGTGGTGAGAGGATGCATTACCCATACGGGGAATACATCCTCTCACCTACTGATTTTGATGTTGGAAGTGAATGTTGGGATAGTGTCTGTACTCACATTGGCTGGAGTTGTTCATGGGTGAAATTGTCCGAAGTCCTCCCAAATTAGATTTGGGTAGCGTTGACGCATGCGGTTGAAGACGCATGCGGTTGAAGACTATCACATGAACATAACAAATGATCTTCCATGGAAAACATTTACCAAAAGTTTATATTTAATTGTAAAGTGTCAGTACAAGGTGGCAGATTTACAATGTATTCCACACACAAAAAAGACAATCGGCATGGTCCTTGTCACATACTCTGAGAAACTATAGCGACATATTGCTGAAAGTGGAAAGGATAGGGAAGATGACTATGAGTGTACCAGTGGTAGTCATGATGAGAGCAATTTATACTAAGAATCACTGATTGCTATGTGCACTCAAGTAGCCAGCAGTAACTTTTGAGATGTTGGTATTACACAATGTGTGTTATGGGTAGTTGGATTTTTTTTCTTTTAAAGTCTACAAAATTATGAGAACCTTAAATAATTTGTAATTGGTAAAATGATCTTTTAAAGGAAAATGCAAGATTTTGCAACCAATGACAACAAAGCATGCCAAGTGAGTGTGTTGTTTGTAACATATTTTTTCATATGCTCTGGCCTACAACAAATTTGTCAGAGGTGCAGAGGTAAATTTATGGTGAAATACATAGTCTTACATGTATAATAGCCCCAAAGGTGAAAGTGATTTCACACGCCCTAATATTTTTTAATACACATCCATTTTTCACAAAATTATACCTATTAGGTGACAAAAAAAAATGGCGGTCAAACCTTCCAGGGAGGGTCGGTCAGTCAGCATTTTTTATTGTGTTTTTGACATTAAATTTTTCGATTAAAAAACATGGAAATTATTTGTTCTCAGCTTCTCGCTCACTCACTGCACTCGCAACTTTTCATCCAATTTTTTGGTCAAAATGGCTGATTTTCCTTGTTTCCAACAAAATTTACAATGATAAAATATAGACCTAAACACCTCAAAATAACAGTAAAATACAAAGACTGACAAATGGAGGAATGAGCCGGAGAGCCAGTAAGGCCCGAAAGTAGCCCACACCTTTACAAAAATATGTATACAATGCATGATATACACAGAAAAAAGAAACAATTAACAAAAGTTGAACGCGTAAAAAAGACTCTGACAAAAACCATTACGACAAGACAAATGTGGACATGCTCTAAAGAAATTACTCATAATTACTAATCAGCTAACGTTTAAGTAGGTTTCGAAAGTGTTTTGTATTTTTTGATTCTTTGATTAGTTTAGGGAGTGAATTTGAAAGGATTAGGCCGGCTGCTTGTATACCATGATCAGAGAAAGCTTTCTTATTGAGTGTATGACAAAGATCATTAATTTGTGTTGTTTAGTAATGGTAAGTATCAGAGCGCCTTTTGAAGTAGTCTTTGAAAGACACTGGTAAATTATTAATATAGAATGTATGCATAAATACGCCAAGTTCAAGAGTATACATGTCTATTACAGTATCGTGCATGCGCATTCAGTTTCAGCAGTTCCCTACGAAGAAGAAGTGTTCAAGCGATGCCCGTTATGGACAGAAATTGCTTGAAAACACTGACATCGTAGGTAAAAAATGGTTGTATATGTGATGTAAATGTTCATTAATATCGTGTTAAGATCTCGGTGAGCACAAACATGGAGAGCTCCTAGTCAGGAATCCGCCTGACAAGCAATAGTTCATATCCTGCCCGGTTGACGTGAATTCACGCGCATGAAAATATGCTGGTAATGATGTCTGTCCTTTGTATGAGGGGACTGACCTAACAACACCTCAAGGAAATTTTGGACGGTAATAGGTAGGGTGGGGACTTGAGTAACCGGACACTTAATTTTGTGCGTTTTTTCAGAATATGTTGCCAAAAAACATAATTGAGTAACCGGACACTTAATTTTGTGCGTTTTTTCAGAATATGTTGCCAAAAAACGTAATTTCCAAATAATCAGCATTAGAATTTCCATGCAAAATCAGGATTTATGCGAAGAAAAATAACAGCTGCGTCACCGGGTGTCTGTTTGCAACTGCGCGCGATGTTTCCCCGACGCGTATTGCGCCGTTCTAATGCGCGGTGTCCGGGTACTCAACCCGTCCGGAAATACAACCTCTCATGATACCGATTTTGTGAGCACGAAAAAGAAGACTACGACAAGGTTAGGGTCATTTTGAACAGCGATATAAACAAACTGGTAGGTTGATACGGAGTGCCATTCCAGGGAATAAAAATACAGAAGTTTCTTTTTTATCATAAACCTACTCGTAGATTTCATGTTTTGATCGACAAATTGAGGACCTGAAATAATTGTGGACGGTAATGGTAATAGGACCCCCGTCATACGAGATGAACACGTATGCCCACGCATGGTATTACCGGACACTATTGAATTACCGGACGCGCGTTCTACGCGCGGGACTACACGTATCGAATGTGCAAGTCGAGTGGGGTGATCAAGAAATGTATGACGCATCGTAAGAACACAAAAAAAAAAATTAGAAAATTTACACATCTAACTTAGCCTAACGTACGAGTGACAAATACATGCCTTTTTCATGAAATAATCCAATTTTCCTAATGCCCGTGCAAAGTGAATGGCTGTCAAGTTTGTTTTGAGAATGTCATTTTGCTATTTGTTTTCCGTGCATTTTCTTCTCGCGCGACTCGCGACTTTTGCGTTTCGCCATAGACATAACACGGTGTCCGGCAATACAGGTCGATTTTCAGCGCCGCGAAATAAGAATCATAACATGTGCAGGGACTAGATCTACGTGGATACACTTTCCCATGACCATGTGCATGGCATTTTAATTTTAAGCGCCAACATGCTAAATAATCTGGTCAAGTTCACGCGATTTCTACATTTACACTTTTTGCGTAGCGAATAATGATTCGAGTAGTGTAAAATCTAAACAGTTAAAAAGTTACTCGCTCAAAATCGCTCAAATTTTGTATCGCAATTTGAAGAAAAAAAAATCACATTTTCACTTACCCATCATTGATGCCATTTGCCTCATGATCATCTTGAACTTTCAACTTTGTTTGGGTGACATTTCCGAGCATCCGAATGCTTCCGAAGACGTTGCTTCCAAGACCTATGATGCCGAAGATGACGTTTTGTGTGACGTCACAGGTCTACTAAATAAAATAATAAAATTCACTTTTTGGCTCTGATATATACTGTTTCGTATGTTTTTCAGCGTTTTAACCCTCTTGAAACCATTCTAAGGCGTTCCATGCGATACAATGTCAAAATGTTGGCTACAACATACATATCTGGGGCATTTTAGGTCATTACCTGGTATTTTACTACAAAAGTAATTGAGAGTGTTCCGTTAAAGCCCTAGTCGTGTGGTGCGCCACCTACCGGTGGTTCCGGGAACATTGCGTCCAGATAAACGACACATGGTTGAATCAAAACGTACGCAATGCAGAACATGAAGACATATACCTAACTCCGATTTGGGAGGTTCAATATGATTCTTTTTAGGGGGACTTAGATCATGAAGTAAAAGATAAAAGGTAATAGAGATTGGTTAGGCATTTTTTTATCGATCTTAATCTCTGTAGTCACTCTATGTAGTCGCACCTTTCTCTTTCCATTGTAAATGGACATTGGTTCCCTTGACAAAGATTCTTGTCGCTAGCCCCTTCTCCTTCCGTAACTTGTATGCTTCGTTCGCGAGGATCCAGCGGCGGGTCTTCATCGAAGGCGGAAGGTCGGTCTAACAGTTAGACGCGTTTGGGCGTGGCCGGTCTCATCGGGGGTCTTCATGCGCTTTCTATGTTGGTCTTCGAATGCCGCTAAGACGTATCTGTCAAAATCAATCTCGGATTGCACATTTTGCAATTGTGCTGGATTTTAAGATAAAAAAGAAAAGAAAAGAATGTCAGATTCAGATTGTATTGGTCACAGGGTTGACCTGAATTATTTTACAAAGAGGACTATATATGTGTCCCAAAAAAAATTGATGTAATTATTTAATTTTAAGTACATGTTTACATTGTTTTCTAAACATTATTTTTTGTTATTTGACCTATATTGATGATTTTAGATATTTGGATTTAAAACAGATTCTCGATACATGAATTCATAAGATATGTTTTTTCATACATTAATCATTTGTAGTCGAGATTGTATCGACCACAGACACTGTATTAATAATGTCTCTTTAAATCTGAGACAGTTTTGAAAGAGTTATGTCAGAATGCATGCATATTCTCTGTGTACATTGTATTTCATTATTCAATTGGCTAACTTATTCCCAAAAAAAAATTAACAGCGATTCATGAAACTGATATTTTTTTTGTTTAGGTGAAGACATTGCCATGAATTTTTGTAATTTATTTTTTGAAAATTGCCAAATTGGGTATGAAATATTTGATATTTTGTCACTTATGACGGGGAAAGAAAAGAAAAAGAAAAGAATTTAGTGTTTATGTCTACAGATCATCAGACTTGAATTTTCAGGTTGAAAAGGGATAGAACCCATTGATGTTAGGAAGTTGTTTGGAAGATGTTTATTGATGAAAGCATACCAGTTTTTTGTATTTGCTATATGTGTGATTTTTCCCTAATTGAATTGATGTTGATTCTTTAAAAAGAAAGGAATTGTACAGAAGGAAATCTACATGATTTGATTTGATCAGGTATTTCAAGCTAATTTTATGTGACTCATTTTCTTAGGAATCAAATGCATGTTCATACAAAGTATCTTTTAAAATGAGGACATTTTTCTGTGAAGATGGAATATTATGTAAGGTTTTGATTTTACTGAGCCAAATGGTTATTTGTTTAGTTTACTTAAACTTTCCACTCCGTTATGCCTCATCGCACTCCTTGTCACATATTAAGTGCAAACAAACTAACAAAGTAGTTGAATTCCATAACCATAGTCTGGTGTTTATTCCCCGCACTGGGTATCAAGTCACGCGTATCGCATATACATCGCGCACATGCGATCTGACCTCTTGAGGTCACAGGTGTCACATTTGCATAATCTGATACATATTCATCATCATGACATCCCTCCTTTGCCAGAATGAAACTTTATCCTGGTCTATTTTTATACTATAGTTTCACTGACAATTCTTGTAATTGCAATGACGAACCTTCGTCATTGCCTTGTTTTCGTTCACATTCTGCCCCATTAATATTCTTATCGTCCAAAAATCCCATTCGTTTTGCACGTAGTGCTTGTGATTCCTAGTTAGGTACTTTCCTCAAGTCCTTTTCCTTTCAAATTTCGTAGGCATCATCTCTAGCATCTCATCAAGGTCACCTACTTTTTCGATTTTCGAAATCACTCATGCATGACCGTCCAGGCGCCATTTTGTCAGTTTCTGGTCCATTTTAAGGCCTTTCTTTCTTCCTTCCTATCTCCACTATCCTAGATCCTACAAACTTCTAACAAATTCCTTTAGATAGTCTAAGAGATGTTCTTTCATCTGCGACGTATAACCTGACCTTCAAAATGCCATCTTCGTACCCAAAATTCAAATCTGAAATCGACTCCGTCAAAAATCTTTCAAATTCTTGAAAACTGGACCCCTAAAAATCTAAAAACTGCCATAACTTTCTTTTATAAATTCCGTTTTGTATTTAAATCTCACAGTATCCTTATCTTATAATTGCACATAGCCATGTTAAATTTCATGCTCCAATGGCTATGCAAAACATAAATAGCGCCCTCTAAAGTTCTGGAAATTGGTTTTCTTTCTGTGGCCGTATCTCCATTATGGCTTGGCAAACCCGTACCCTTTTCTGGATTTAGATACTTGAAGATATGCCCTTTCCAGCCATATACAAAATTATATACCCTAACACTGACCGACATTGCGAAAAATGCCCTCCAAATTCGCCATTTTGAAGGAAAGTCCAAAATAACTTCAACTTGCTCTAAATTGGCGATCTTTATACCTACATCAATGAAACTTGGCAGACACATGTATCCATAAACGTGACAACTGTCTGCTAAATTTGGTAAATTTTAATAACGTCAGCGCAAAGTTATCGTTAAAAATGATGAATTTGCTATGCATTACGTAATAGCGCCTTTAATGCGTGCAGTACATTCCGTGCAGATGACAATGGTGTCAAACTGACCGCAATGAAGTGCCCTTTCGAATGATACCAAGTATGGTATATGTTTACACAGAAAATCGTGAGTAAATCGCATTTGAACAAGGGTCACTATACGAATTCCGCCCGATTATAACACTTATCGGCCAGGACGTCATTTTTTCAGACTACTTTTCGCCCCCTAAACATCCTTTTTTTTCCTTGAAAATTTGCAATGACATTTCGAGATGCAATACGCAGGGCACCTAGTGGCCTGATTTTTGAAATTGGTCAAAGGGGCCATTTAAGACGCCATTTTGTCCTTTAAATCTATTTTACATCACATGTTTCGATAGGATTATCATAGGAAAAAAGAGAGTAGTTTACAATAACGACCATAAAATTCTCTTTCCAATGATACCATTTACGGCCCATAAAGAGACATAAAGAGAGAGAGAAAAAACAATTTAACTCCGGTCATAATACAGATCCTGTACGTTTTCCGCCCATGCATTACACGCATTGTCTATGGGGCAAATCGGGTTCACGCTTTTGACCCCTAGAACGATCTTGATTGCAATGACGAACATGCAACTAATCCCATTTGTTTTTGCACGCAGTGCTTGCGAGCCCTTTCTAGGTTCTTTCCCCTATCCCAATTTCTTTCAAACATCGTAGGCATAGTCACTACCATCCCATCAAGGTCACTATTGAGGCCTTTCTTTCGCCCTATCTGTCTCTAATATTACAGAAGCTAAAGACTTCGTACAAATTGCTCTGGATAGTCCGAGAGAAGCTCTTTCGTTCGACACGTAGAAACACGGCGTCATTGCACGCACATCGTTGTGACACGATTGCATTTCTAGTATTTCTTTTGTTCTTGTGTTTCAGCCATATGTCAATTACTGAAATAAACATGCTTTGGTGCATTTGCTTTTGTTTCTTTCTTCTTTTTTCTTTTTTTTCTTTTTTTTTAAATAACAACTTCAACAAAACTATTCCTAACAAACAACAAATTTATCTGGTCTATAAACTTTTCCCAAATGTTTTATCTTCCAAACAACTTTGTTGAACAACATACAACATAACATGCAATATAATATCTTTCATGCAATATCTTTCATGCATCCAGTCTGTGGTCCAAATAAAAGTTCAACTGTTCACTGGATACTATTTGAGTTCTAGTTTTGAGTTTGTGTAAATCATCCGTTATCTCCAAGCGTTCATACGACTAGCCGACGTTTCTGGAAATACTCTCTTCGATGATTGAATCCATTTTTAAAACTGATCCATGCTCCAACTCAAACTTGTGTTTTTCGCAACACCTATCACATACAATAAGGGCAGCGTTCGGCGTACACCCTTTTACATTGATTAATATATGTGTAATATTGAAACATATATATATATCAGAACTTATTATTTTAGCACATAACACAACTTCCTTGTACGCTTGGTTTCCATGGTGATTTCTCCAACATGTCGATTTCACAAATATGGGCAGTGCAAGGCGTACACCCTTTAAATCACAACTTGGCATCAACCAATGATTTCCAAACATTTCTCCTTGGCACATGTAGTTTCAGATATCACTGTCGCTATTTTACAAAGAGCTCATCCCCACCATATTGATCTGGAATCACACAAAATCATCATATCGCTTAGGGAATCTTCTCTGGCGTTGTGGTCTACTAGCTGCCAAAGGAACGTTGGTGTTTGTTGTCTCTGCCTGAGTGTCACCATCTTGATGTGTCTGGTCACCGCCTGATGTGTTGCTTGCTGCCTCTAAGTCTGGACCTCTGGTCACCGCCTCAGGAGTACTGGTCACCGCCTCAGGATTGCCGTCCGACCCTTCAGGAACACCGGTCACCGCCTCAGGATTGCCGTCTGTCCTCTCTGGATTGGCAGCTTCGTTATGAGTGTCTCGGGACATGTATCTTTTTACACTTGATACATTCCTTTTGTACAGGACTCCTTCAGATCAGGAGACTTCACAGTTACCATACTTCCTGTTCTTGCTGTCACTGTGTATGGCTTGTTAAAGTATGGCGTGTCTAGTTTCCTCCTTTCATCACGTCTTACTATCACCTTATCTCCTGGCACTATGTCAGAATGTACGGCTCCCCTCTTCAGATCTGCATAGTGTTTTGCACCACTTTTCGTTTGGAGGTCTCTATCTCTCAGTTCCTGATCCTCACTAATGTCCTGAATTTGTGGTAGTTTAGTTCGGATCTTTCTCCCGAACAACACTTCTGCCGGGCTTTTCCCCGTTGTCGAATGAGTACTAGCCCGATAGACTGCGACGTAAGTCAGCAAGGCCTCTTTCCAATCCTTGCCTTCTGCCTGTGCAATTCTAAGCCTTTTCACTATACTCTGGTTCTGTCTTTCGACCTCGCCGTTGGCTTGGGGCCATTTAGGAGTCACCCGATGGTGGTGAATTCCTGTAATGTTCATGTACTCTGCGAAAACTTCTGAGATGAACTGGGGTCCATTGTCTGAGTATAACGTCACAGGTAACCCATGTCTGCCAAAGATTTCAGCCAGGGCTTTGACTGTCTTCTCTGCAGTAGTTGATTTCATGATTGCATACTCGTAGTATCTGCTATAATAATCAACTACCACAAGTATAGATTCTCCTGTCGGAAGTGGTCCTAGGAAATCAACAGCTACATCCACCTAAGGTCCTGTCGGCAACATAGTACTTCGAATTGGTTCTAGTGGATTACCCCTGCTTGTGATTTGGCAACCATGACAAGTCTTGACGAATTTCTCTGCATCTTTCTCACATCCTGGCCACCATACCTTGGTTCTCAAATTCTGTTTGGTGCCAACAATGCCCAGGTGTCCTTCGTGAGCTAATGACACCATCTCTGGCCTCTGTGCCTGTGGAATCACCAATCTGCTACCTCTCAGCACACACTGACCAATTATACAGAGTTCATCCTTGATGGGAATGTATGCTTTGTATGGATAATCATCCCATTGTCCACTGTGAATACACTCTCTGATAACTTCGAGTTCAGGATCATGTTCAGATTCTCTTTCTACTTCCTTCGTTGTCACCGCACCTGGCGTTGACTGGACTGCCACAAAGCGCACAAAGCTCTCTGCTTCTGTTTCCAACACAGAAGTTTCTCTCGGTTGATCATCCTTCAGCAATCTTGACAATGGATCTGCAATGTTGGACTTTCCTGCAATGTGGACTACCCTGTACTTGTACTGTTGAAGCCTCAGAACCCACCGCTCTATTCTCGCACATGGCTTAGATCTCGGTGAATAAATGACTTCAAGCGGTTTGTGATCAGTCACTAGATCAAACTCTATTCCATACAGGTACGCATGGAATCTCTCACAAGCCCACACAAGTCCAAGGGCTTCTTTCTCCGTCTGAGAGTATCTCCTTTCAACGTTACTTAACGAGCGGCTGGCATACGCTACTATCCTCGGGCCATCAGCATGCACCTGCACCAGCACTGCTCCTAATCCAACTGGACTGGAATCCGCTATGACCTTTGTCGGTGCATTTAGATCATAGTAGCCCAGGGTCTCTGCACTCATTAAGCTTTCCTTCACGCCTTAAACGCTTGTTGTTGTTCATGACCAAATTGAAATGGCGTGTCCTTTCTGGTCAGCTTTCTCAGTGGATCTGCCAATGTAGCAAAGTTCGGAATGAACTTGGCGCAGTAGTTGACTAGCCCCAAGAAACTTCTCATCTCAGTTGCATTCTGGGGTTCACGGGCCTCTGCGATTGCTTTCACCTTGGCCAATCCTGGGTTGAGTCCTTCGCTAGTCAGTCTGTGCCCCATGAAGTCCAACTCAGAGACTCCAAACTTACACTTTTCTGCATTTGCAGTAAGTCCTGCGTCCCGCAGTCTGCCAAGCACCTGCTTCAACCTCTTGTCATGCTCTTTCTGGGTCGATGCATGCACAATGATATCATCTGATATGTTTGCAGCTCCTTCTATACCAGCTATCACCCTGTGTATCTCATATTGATAAATCTCTGGAGCAGCATTGATTCCGAACAACAGTCTCTTATAGCGGAACAACCCACAATGAGTGACAAAGGTTGTCACCTCTCTAGACTCCGGATGTAACTCCAGTTGGTGGTACCCCCACGTCAGGTCTATTTTCGAAAAGACCTTGCTAATCGACAACTCCTGTAGGACTTCCTCAATAGTGGGAATGGGGTGACGTTCTCTTACGATTGCTTCGTTCACTCTCCGCATATCGATACACAGTCTTATTTCGTCATTTCGCTTGGGAACAATGACAACTGGGCTTACCCATGGCGTGGAGCGTTCAACTGGCTCGATAATGTCAAGATCGATCAACTCTGCGATCTTCATCTCCACCTTCTTTCTCAGTCCAAATGGAGTCCTTCGCACAGGCTGGGCCACTGGCTTCACCGTTTCATCCACAGCTAGCTTAACTTGTCGGCCCTTCAACTTCCCTACTCCTTTGAAGACTGCTTCAAATTCATGATTTAGGTCTGCATAGCTCTGTACTGCATTTACAACTCCCACATGGAGCACTCCCAGCTCTCTAGATGTCCGCTTGCTAAGTAAAGGTTCTCCCTTTTCCTTGATAACAACAAACTCTGCAGTAGACTTCATCTTGCCCACTTCTACTGTGGCTGTAAAACATCCAACGGTCGTCAATGGTATCTGTGATGTGTATGGATAAAGCCTCTTGGTACTCTTAGTAGATTTGCAGATAATTTTGTCCTTCTTCAGTTTCTCCCACAATATCTGATCTATTACATTGCAATCACTTCCCGAATCTACTACCACTGGGACCTCCAATGATTATTGGGACCTTCTCATGATCACCATCATTCACGGCAAATTGATAGTACCTCTGATCACGCCTACGGCTGTTGTCATCATCACCATCATTTCCGGGTTCACCTTCCACTTGGCGAACTCTATTCTTATACTTCTTTCCATCTCTGGACTTCCCATCTCTGAATTTTCCTCTCGCCTCACTTGTGCTTTTGGCCTTACTTTTGCACATCGTCGCAAAGTGGTTTTGGCCTCCACATTTCCGACAAATCTTTCCTTTGGCTGGACATGATGCATCCTTCCCAAAATGTCCTTTGTTCCCACATCTGTAGCATTCCAAATTCTTTTTTCTGTCATTCTCATATGATACCTGATTCACTTGAACTTGCCCACCAACTCTAGGCCTTTCTCTCTCTCTCTCAATGACATGGAGTTAAATTGACCTTCAACAGCTTCTAGAGCAGCAGCCATGGCCGGACAATGCATCATTTAACTTGAGCTCACCTCCTTTCTCCAGCATTCTCCTGCGAAGTTTATCAGCTCTGCAGTACTGAACTACTTGGTCAAGAATTTGGTTTTCTACATCTCCAGCTACGAAATTGCATCCGATAGCAACCTGTCGTAATTTGGTGACAAATTGGGCAACCGTTTCACCATCTTCCTGCTTAGTTTTCCTGAACAAATGTCTTTGAAACGTAGCATTAGGTTTCACAACATAATGAGCATTTAGGGCATCTGTGGCTTTTTGATACTCATTCCTCTCCCCTTTGTTTGGAAGTGTTTTGAAAGTCTCCCTTACCACGGGCCCCGCAGTATACAGCAACAGCGCTCTCCGTTGCGCCTCCTGGGCCGGCGTACATCCGTCCAGAAACAGGCCGCGACTATCGGCGTAGGCTTCGAAGCTTTCCACTTGCCGCTGACAATACTTGCACCACCCGTCGGATCGAAGTGTGGAACTCCTCGAAGCGCTAACAATTCCGCACCAGCGAATGCCATGTTGAAACTTTTCCAGCTCGTAGCCACAGATTCAACATCCAAGAAACATTAATCCTCGTCGCCAATGTCACATATTAAGTGCAAACAAACTAACAAAGTAGTTGAATTCCATAACCATAGTCTGGTGTTTATTCCCCGGACTGGGTATCAAGTCACGCGTATCGCATATACATCGCGCACATGCGATCTGACCTCTTGAGGTCACAGGTGTCACATTTGCATAATCTGATACATATTCATTATCATGACACTCCTGACCTGCATTCATTCTCTCATGTCTGCTAACTCTTTGCTTCTATTGTTCTGTCCCTATTCATTCATCCTCATGCACATTACCTTCCATAGCACCACACACACACACACTTTTCCTATCTCTTAGCTATTCAACCCAGCACTGTATAAGCACATGGCTATGGGGCGCCAAGTGTTACCCTAGTTTTTCGGTATAAAATCACCTCATTTTGCTACAAAATTTGTACTGAATTAATTTTGTTATAAAATGATTTGTACCGAATTTATTTTGTTACAAAACTAACTAAAAACAATTACTTTGTAACAAAATTATATTTTGTTGAAAACTTTTGTAACAAAATAAATTTTGTTACAAAATGATTTGTACCGAATTCATTTTGTTACAAAATGATTTTTACCGAATTAATTTTGTTTCAAAATCATTTTACCGAATTCATTTTGTTACAGAATGACTTTTACCGAATTAATTTTGTTACAAAATGACTTTGTACCGAATACATTTTGTACCGAAAAACCAGGGTAACACTTGGCGCCTTCGGACGCCAAGTGTTACCCTGGTTTTTTCGGTTACACTTGTTTTTCGGTATAAAATCACCTCATTTTGTCACAGAATACACTCAAAACTGTATTTTGTAACAAAATTATGTTAAACAATTTATTTTGTCACAGAATACACTAAAAACTGTATTTTGTAACAAAATTATGTTAAACAATTTATTTAGTTACAAAAGGACTTTGTGCCGAATTCATTCTGTATTACAAAACTTTTTTTTTTGTGTGGACGGAATACATTTCGTACCGACCTCATTTTCATTCTGTGTACGGAATTATAGTCCGTGCATATAGTTTTGTGTCCGCGGAATGCTCGGTCAGTGCAAGGTTGATGCTTGATGCGGGAGAGGGGACTAATTATTAACCTTGATGAGAAGTTGTGTTCATACTGTACGCACTGCCACATCCTGATAACACACTAGTAGCGTACACATGGTGTGTCTAAACTTAATAATACAAAATGACTTTGTGCCGAATTAATTATGTAATACAATTTTTTTTTGTGGAAGTTTCGTACGCGTACTCATTTTCATTCTGTGTACGAAATTCATTCTGTAATACAAAATTTGTTCTTTTTGTGGACGGTATTCTTCCATGGGGTCCAAAAGCAAAAAAATCATATTAATTTACATACAATATCAATCACAGTACTTTACCAATGCACTATCCACAGCCCCCTCGCCTCATCACTCCCTCTCGATACCGCCAGCCCCTCCCGCTATATACTCCCTCCCAAGTACTCCAGGGTATATTACAAAGAACATTACAGATTTACAACTTGCAAATTAAGTTATGCATATCTTTTTTCTCGTCATACTTTTAAAGGTTCCAAAGAGCCTGCATTAGGGCCCACAATTTGATATTATAGACATATTGTTTCAGTTCTGTAGAGAGATTTGGGTATTTTGTTTTATATAGCGCCTTGAGTAAGTTATTAACTAAGTGCGCTTTATAAGTATTTATTTTTGTTATTGAGAGAATATAGTTTAATTATAATATATTATCTCAATAACTGTCAATATATTTGTCTTTTGCTTACTTATACAAAATTCTTAGCCAAGGACATGTGACAGTTACTATGCATTATGCCATGGCACATAGTTATATTCTACTTTAAGTCGATACAGTTTTAATAGCGAAACGCTTTGTTCATGTCCAGATTAACTTTAACTTACTGTATCTTGGTATTATTGAGTGTAGACACACCCACACCATGTGTACGCTGCTATAGTGTGTTATCAGGATGAGGCAGTGCGTGCAGTACGAACACATCTTCTTATCAAGGTTAATAATTAATCCCCTCTCCCCCCAAACATCAACCGTTCACTGACCGTGCATTCCGCGGACACAAAACTTTATGCACGGACTATAATTCCGTACACAGAATGAAAATGAGTTCGGTACAAAATGTATTCCGTCCACAAAAAAAAAATTTGTAACACAGAATGAATTCGACACAAAGTCATTTTGTAACAAAATAAATTGTTTAACATAATTTTGTTACAAAAAACAGATTGAGTGTATTCTGTGACAAAATGAGGTGATTTTATACCGAAATACCAGGGTAACACCTGGCGCCCCAAGGCGCAAAGTTTAACCGAAAAACCAGGGCAACACTTGGCGTCCCAAGGCGCCAAGTGTTACCCTGGTTTTTCGGTACAAAATGTATTCTGTACAAAGTCATTTTGTAACAAAATTAATTCGGTAAAAGTCATTATGTTACAGAATGAATTCGGTACAAATCATTTTGTAACAAAATTTAGTTTGTTACAAAAGTTTTTTAACAAAATACAATTTTGTTAAAAAATAATAGATTTTAGTTCATTTTGTAACAAAATGAATTTGGTACAAATCATTTTGTAACAAAATTGATTCGGTACAAATTTTGTAACAAAATGAGGTGATTTTATACCGAAAAACTAGGGTAACACTTGGCGCCCCATACATGGCACTCTATCTTTTACAAGCTTTTCTATTGGTTACTTATTTGTTGTCCAATCTTGTCATTGGTTATTATTGTTTCATGGACTGGATGTCAGCCATCTTGGCAGCCATTTTGTGGTTGTATTAAAAATGTAACATTGCAGCTCAAGCCATCAAACATGTAAGACGAGTTTTGTCTTGTGTGGATCCTTACGAATACATTCAACAGCTTCATTGATTCAACGATTTTCAAATGTTCCTCGCTGTATAAATCTACAATTATTAATAGTGCTCAGAGGAGGCATCTGGCATGAACAATCTTGTTAATAGTATAATAAAATGTTTACGAAACCATTATGCTAGTTACCGCGTGAATATTACCTCTCTTCAAACCAAATGCGAAGAAAAAGTGAAACGTTTCGTATCTAACAGTACTGGTTTTTGATATAAATATTTCTTAAGAAAAGAAATTCCCAAGTCTCCTATTTCTATCCCGGTCTCAATTCAGAATGAATGCTATCCGTCTGACAACAATCGCGGTCGCCTCCTGTGCCGGTGCAATCGGCATTCCGGGTAACATTTTCATTGTATTTGTCTTCAGTCGGAGAAAAAATAAAAACCCAACTGATGTTGCGGTGATCGCCCTTGCCCTCCTCGATCTCTTTCTATGCTTGGTTTTGATTGAAAGCAGTGCGACATCCAAGACTGTTCGTTGGGTGTGTGTCGTCGAAAACATCTTAAAGAATGGCATCTTTTGTGCAGGTCTGTTGGTAACTTTATTCATAGCTGTGTGTCGTTATTTCGCGGTATGCCGCCCGTTTTCAACCCGGTTTTCGTCGCCTCTAGCTTGGACAGTGTCAGCGGCATCTGTTGTTATCTCGATCTTGATTCACCTGCCGATCGCATTTCATGCTAGCCCAAAGCTAAGGCAAAGCATCTCAATTTGCGACGCCTTCGGGGATGATCCTCTGTTTCGTATGATATACGTTGCGCTCCCTTCGGTCCTGGCTGGCACTTCGTTGTCTATCATCATTCTGCTGTACGTGCAGATCTACCGCGTGATTCGTCACCACCAGGCTTTTCGAGAGAGGATGACAAAAGGCCTAGGAGCCAGTGATGATGAAGGGCGCATCTCCTCGATATCAGCTGCCGTCTCGAAGACTGAGTCCACCTCCATCATTTCTACCCCTACTGACTGCCAGCCCTCAGTTCAACTATCAAGTGCACCAACCCCTGGCGACGATGTCAGCAGTAATGCTGATATAAAAGCAAATGATGCCTCTGGGTTAGGAGACGTCAACGTTTCAATCGACCTCAAAAAGCCTCGATGCATTGGTACTGAAGAGCCGTACAAGAAGCGTACAGTGCGAAAGAAGCAACAGGCGGACCACAAGACAACCAAGATGCTCGTCATCATGACTATTATCTTTTTCGTCTTGTTGTTCCCTGCGTTGGCCATTCAGAGCATGACAGCCGAACAGAAGTTCCGCTTGTCTCAGACCCTCCCCAAAGGCGTTGCCATCCTTAATGTTCTTTACAACCTGCGCTTCATCAACCAGTTCATCAATTTTTTCATCTATCTCATCGCTAATAAGAAGTTTCGAGGTGAATGCGTACACATTTTTAAGCCCTAGTAATGAAAACAGAATATATTGGAAATTACAAAATGTTTCATTTTCATTACATTAATTCAGTTTTATGGAAAAGAAAACTAATTTCATGATATTTAGTACAAGTCAACGGCTTGATGCCTCACTAACCTGCACCTATCTATAAATGACGAGTAAATTGAAAGGATAACAGAATTTAAATATTTAGGTGTCTTTCTAGATGAAAATTTGTCAAATATGTACCATGTTGACTTTATGGCAAAGAAAATATCAAAGAGAATTGGTTTTCTTAGAAGATATGCAGATCCATGTATTCCAAATTGTATGTTAAGTTAATACTATGCACTTCCTCGTAATGCCATTATTCGACTATTGTCAAACTGGTCAGATGGACTTTTAGATAGACTGGTAAAACTTGATAATAGGCTAGCAAAAATGATCCTGGAAGCGCATCCAAGAACCCACATACCATATTTATTTCAGGCTTTACAATGAAAAAAAAAAACGTACACTCAAGTTGGCATGTTCATAGCAGTGGCGGATCCAGGGGGGGCCGCCCCCCCCCCCTGGATCCCCCTTGAGATCCCCCTTGAGAAAAAAATCATGTAAAAACACGTGATTTTTAACTTTTTGGGGAGTTGCCCCCCCCCCCCCCCCCCCCCCCCCTGGCGCTCAAGGGGGGGGGGTGCAAATTTTGGAATTTTCGAGGACCAAAAAAAAAAAAATGTGCTCACTATCCTAATAAGCATCATCATTAGTCATTCAAAATGGACAAAGTTTACTTTGGATGCTATCTTTTTTCATGACAGTCTACTGTCAATATCTCTGGTAGTTATCAACACTTGTACCTTTCGTGCATTAACTAAATCTTTGAGGTTCTTCTAAACCTCTGAGTTTTCATTCGTCGTTCGTAAAAAATTCCATATGCACACACAATCTCACACACGCGTGAAATAGTGCCATGGACAAGCGACCGGAAACATATTAAATATCATGAGCCAAGAAGGTGGGCTGTTTAAAACAGCTTCAGTGACGGTTATCCTATGGATTGATACATGATTTTGTGAAGTTTAGATACATCTGTACATCGGATCACTTTATACCAGCGTTTTTCAACCTTTTTGTGGTCGCGGCACCCTTTTAAGAAATAAAATTGTTCGCGTCACCCCGATCCAAAATTCATACAGCAGATTTGTTTTACATCACCCTGGCACTCGTCAAGTGCCATGTGCCCATGTACACATGGGTACATTGATTTTTGTATCAACATTTGCGAGCGAGTGAAGCGAAAACAATGACACTTTTAACTTGGTAAACATTTTACTTCATAATCAACACACCAGATACAATATAAAAAGTAAGTGCACGGGTACCTTGCTGCCGAATACATGAATACAAAAAACATGTGAGTTCACCTATGTAGATGCACAAATATGAGGATATTCGGGCATTCTCCACAATTATCATGTTTTTAAATGTTACTAGCGAGTGAAGCGAACAAGAATGTAAAAAATATGATTTCGATAGAAAAGATATAATATAAATGTGGGCACCTCGCTGTCAAATGGAAGGCTATTCGGGCTCTTCTTTGCTCAAATATGGAGGTATTCAGGTACTTCGCTGCCTGAAAGCTTCCAAAGGTTGCAAGAAGAAAGACACTTTACATCACCCTGGCACTAGTCTACATAGTCTACATAGCTACATAGCTTGTCATTATAACCTCAATAAAGTTTGATTTATCCTCAGTTTGGAGGTCATGATCATTGTAGCCTCTGTTTGCTAGGCTAAGGAGTGATGTAGTGACATTTGACCTCTGTTTTGTTTTACTGCCAGCCTCATCAAGGGTTATCTTTGGGTAACCAATTCCCTGGATTTGCACATGGCCACTTTCAACTGTACCACCCATTAACTTTTGTGTTAGTACGTACCATGTGCAGCTCACTGTGGTAACATGTATGCAGCCATGCACTGTACTGGCACTGATTTTTTGTTTACATAATTGACTCATGTGCTGTGTTGTGATGTTTTGATGCTGTATATTCACTAGCCTAGCCACAGATTATTTCCGTCATCTTGATCACCATTTTCTTGGAATCGGGAAAGCGTTACCATGCCTCCTGCAAAAAATACCCCGGCAGAGATTGCTCGCCATGTTATAAGCGAGCTTGGAAACAGTGATTTGTTGGCAAATATCGTGGAAAAGGCAGTGATAAAAGCAGTCACAGAAGCGGTCGCTGGCCTATAGTCACCCGTCTCGAGGAGCAGGAGGGGAGAGTTCTGGAGCTAGAGGGGCAGGTTCGGGCTCATGCGGAGGAAATCAAACGCCTCACGAAATCTGAGGAAAGCTGTAGGGCCGGATGCTGTTTCCCGTCTCGAGCGGAAGGCTGATATCCAGGAGCAGCACTCCCGGCGGAACAACCTCCGTATCCATGGCATTAAGGAGCGCCCACAGGAGTCTACGGATGATGCCATCTGTCGGTTGGCCGATCAGCTGGGTTTCGCGATTACTCCAGCTGACATTGACCGCTCCTACCACACATCACCTGGAGGCGGCAACGGTGCAGCAGTGGACCGGTCAAAGGATCGGCCCATAGTTGTACAGTTCGGCGCCTACCGCACAAAAATCAAGTTTTCTCAAGCCCGTTCCAAGCTCAAGGGGACGGGTATATATATAAATGAGGATCTGATTGCAACAAATCAGAAACTTTTTCACAAGGTGCGTCACTCGGAGAAAGTCTTGAGGGCGTGGAGCATCGATGGCCGCATATTTGCTGGCATCAAGGACTCACATGGTGGTTTCATCAAGAAACTAATTACATGTGAGGCAGATATTGCCAAACTGTGATCGATAAATCTTATTCTACACTTGTGTTTCCTTATATTGCTCTGTCTTTTACGCACTTCTCTTTTCTCTCCATCTGATCCAACATTGTTCCATACCGCATTTCTCATGGCAAATTATGGCTGGCAGTAAACATCTTCCAGTGTTCTACTGCTTGTTTTCATTTATGTTTATCTTTTCCACTCTCTATCCCTCTTCCGCTTTTTTTCTTTCTCTTGCCAATTTTTCTCTCACCTTTTCCATGTTTTATCCTGTTCTTCCTATGCCTATAATGCATATTTTTGAGTATACTCAACCGTTTTTGTTGTACATATTTATGTCCTTTTCTTTTGCACTTAGTAGGCTGCCTTTCTATGTCGATTACTGTCAATTATATTGCACTCTATTCATGTATGAATCTTTAAATGATGATCACAAATGATGATAATATACGCAACTATTTTGAATCTAGCGCAGACTCGTTAGAGTATGATCTTGGTGAAGGCAATGACGCTGTCATGAGTCACTGTAGTTATTGTACAGAAAGCCAATTCTCTCAAAAGATAGGTAATTCTGGTGATAACGAGCTTTCTTTTCTTCATTTTAATGTTCGTAGTATGCAAGCAAACTTTGGTAAATTAAATGTATTTTTGCGGAATATGTGCTACAGTTCTATGGTTATAGGAATCTCTGAAACTTGGTTATCTAGTGAAATTGAAGGAAATGTGTTTTCTCTTCCAGGAAGTAATATAATTATGAATAATCGACAAGATAGGAGGGGAGGAGGTGTCGCATTGTATGTCCCCATGCAGTTGAATTACCGAGTTTTAAATGAAGTTAATGTAATGAATGATTTAATGGAAAGTGTCTTTGTAGAATTGTTTTTTCCGGGCAGACAAAATGTTATAATTGGGGTCGTTTATAGACCACCACAAGGTAATGTGAATTTGTTTATAAATGAAATGCAAACTGTGTTATCAAACTCAATATTTTTACATAAAACAGTCTTTGTCATGGGTGATTATAATGTTAATCTTCTTCAGCACGATGTGAATGCACACATTTGTGACTTCTTAAACATGTTTATATCTTTCTCTTTATTGCCCTTAATTACTAAACCTACCAGAGTTACAGACACTTCTTCTACTCTCATTGATAACATTTTTAGTAATGTACGACCTTTACCAGATGCGGGTATTATAATTTCAGATTTGTCTGACCACTTTCCAGTATATGCGAGGATGTCTTTCATATCAATTCCTTTCATAGCAAAAGCGCTCCTCACAATTTCTGTAAATTTGGCAGTTTAACGCTACGCGTACCGCCTTGACCGGACTGTGCGGTATCTGTGCAGTTCTGTGTGTAGAGAGGTCGGGCTGTATTCATTATTTCTTGGGGGTGCATAAATTGCTCTAATTATACGTACGCGTGTAATGCGCAAGTTTATTGTGACGGCACTAAACCCATCCCACTCATTGTTCCCCTATTTTCATAATGGTACTGACCCAATGAAATGTAGTGCAGTGCGCTCGTACGCGCTGCGCTGCGTGTGTACATGTACTGTACTTATGCATGTTCAGTTATATGTGTATGCATAGCATTACGTACATACACAGGGCTAGCTGGCACAAAACCCTGGGTCGGGCTTCTAAAATGGGACATGAAGCATGATTTGACATGAAAAGTGACGGAGCTAAAAATGAATCAATCAAAATGAAATTTATATGTATGAAAAGCTTACGTATCATATGTCATTGTCTGTGATTGAGGATTTACAAATTTGACGCAAAACGCGTTGCTGCAAAGTTAAAGATTGGTTTATTGAAAGGCAATCGAGCACAGTGCGACCGATCCATTGACATTGTGTATGAGAGAGTAATTTTTTTTAAATGGATTGTAAAGTTCAACGTCAAAGTGACCGAGGTTTTTTTTCAAGTAAGGGCATGGTTTTACATGGAATGTAAAGGAAATGTTTCCTTCTTCTCATATCTCGATTGAGGATATTATTCTCAATTTCGATTTTTAATGGTAAAGAAAAGTGTAAAAAGATGTCGAGAATTTTACCATATGTCATGTAATATAAAATGCGCGCGGGTCGGTTGATCTCCCAAAAGGAGCGCGAAGGAATTGATATGTGGTAGGAATATCCGTAATATTTCTAGTAATAGATATGTTCGAAAAAGTAATCCTACCAGTATTGCTAGATTTAGAGATGAGTTATTAGCAAGTGATTGGAGAGAAGTATTACGTGATTGTGATGTTGATAGCTCATTTGATAAATTCTTAAATACATTCTTTTTGCTGTATGATAAAAATTTACCTTTACGTAAATGTAATAGTATAAATCGTAGAACAACCCCTCGATTGCCATGGATTACTAATTCTATATTGAGGTCAATAAACAGGAAAAATAAGTTGTACTATAAGTATAAGATTAGTAAATCTCAGTCTTCTCATAGGAAATATACTATTTATCGGAATACTCTTACTTCAATCCTACGTGCTGCTAAGAAGCAGTATTACTGTGCTCAATTTCAGGCGACTCATAATGATATAAAAGGGACATGGAAAGTGATTAGGAATGTTTTTAAGCCAAAGCAGAAAGCGTCTGATGTAAGTAAATTAAACATTGATGGGAATGTAGTTGATGATCCAGAAGTTATTGTAGATAAATTCAATGAATATTTTTGTAATATTGGCCAGAATTTGTCGCGTGATATTCCAGAGTCTCAAAAAACATTTCAATCTTTTTTAGAAAACCCTAATCATAATAGTTTATTTTTATTGCCAACGACTGTAGAAGAATTATTTGATATTGTACATTCTTTAAAGAATAAGAAAAGTCCAGGTTGTGACTATATAACAAATGAGTTGATAAAAAATGTAATTATTGGTATTGTAGAACCCCTCGTACATATTTTTAATCTATCAATGACCACTGGTGTTGTACCCATGAAAATGAAGATTGCAAAGGTTGTACCCATTTTTAAAAAGGGTGATGCCCTTATCTTGAATAACTATCGTCCAATTTCTTTGTTGAATTCCTTTTCTAAAATTCTTGAGAAGCTAATGTATACTCGGACGATAACATTTTTGATGAATGCTAACATTTTGTCAAATTTTCAGTTTGGTTTCCGTGAAAAACACACTACAACTCATGCTATTCTACATTTGGTGGATAAGATATCCAGTGCCTTAGAAGCACGCATGCATACAGTTGGTGTCTTCTTAGACTACTCTAAAGCGTTTGATACTGTAAATCATTATATTTTAATAGATAAACTGTGTCATTATGGTGTAAGGGGAATAGCATTAGATTGGTTTAGAAGCTACTTTACAAATAGGAAACAGTTTGTTTCTTTAAATGGAATTGATTCAGATATGCGGGACGTCACTTGTGGGGTCCCACAGGGATCCCTTCTAGGCCCGCTTTTGTTTATTGTGTATATTAACGATTTTCAACTTTCCGCAAAGATGTTATCATTCATTTTATTTGCAGATGACTCGAGTGTATTTTTCTCTCACAGAAATCCACAAACTCTTTTGCAGACTGTAAACTCCGAGTTGACCAATGCGACTTTGTGGATTCAAGCAAACAAGTTGTCTTTAAATCTTAAAAAAACTAATTATATGCTCTTTAGTAATTCCCTGAGTATATTTCCTGGCAATGTAATGTTTAATGGTGTTGAGATTGAAAGGGTATCTACATTTAAATTTCTTGGCTTGCATATTGATGAACATTTAAATTGGAAGTACCATATTAGTAAACTTTGTAAATTATTGTCAAGAAATACTGGTGTAATTTATAAATTGAAATCTGTGTTCCCACTGAATATTTTACATATGTTGTACGCAACTTTGATTTTGCCATATTTGCACTATGGTGTGCTAGCTTGGGGCAACTCATTCAAATCTCAAATGGATAAATTACTACTGGTACAGAAAAGAGTAATACGAATTGTTTGTAATACTCACTATCTTGCGCATACAGATGTTCTTTTTTTTTAATAGTGGTGTTTTGAAAGTTGAAGATATTTATCATGTACAACTAGGAGCTCTAATGTATGAATTGAATGCAGGTCTACTGCCAGTAGCCTTGGCTGGAATATTTAAGAAAAATAACCAAGTTCATAGTTATTCCACACGACAGGCGCAAGCATATCACTTACCTCTTGTTAGAACGCAATTTGCCCTTACTACTTTGGGGTCCACTGGACCTAGGTTTTGGAATTCCCTTGAACCAAGAATAGCGCAATCGGTCATTATGTATTTAAGCGCAAACTGAAGTTACTGTATTTGAGTCGATTATCGTCTAGATTTCTGTTGTGATCAATATTTAAGAAAACTATTTGCTATATAGGTCAGAATTATTCTACTCCCGTTTCTCACATCTATTCATCTGTCTGTCTTGTTTAGTTTTTGGCTGTGTTTCAGTCCTGTTGCTCATAGTATATTCCTGTCCCTGTTGTTTATAGCCATTATTTAGTAGTCAGTAGATTTTATTGTACTTATTTATGTTTAATATTTTCTCAGTTGTTTAGTTAGTTTAGTTTTGTAAGCATTTAAATGTACGTTTTTTTTTATTTTTTATTTGACGAGTTTGTTCTTTTAGGACATACTCTTAAACTACTCATGAGGGACCTTAAATCCACAAGCCTTGCTTTCAACCAAGGTCACCTCATCTTTCTATTGTAACGCCATATTCTGTTCACTCCTTTATATTCATGTCATATTTATAATGTGTATTATGAAAGAAAGATAAATAAACTTGAAACTTGAAACTTGAAACACTTTATTACCTTTAAAATTATATTGATACGAGTAAAGTCACCGATATAAAAAGATGGATGTATCAGTCAATACACAATAACAAGGGACTTTAGAGCTCCAATAGAAATGCACCGCAAATCATGCCCTCGGTATTCTTATTGTGGGGTTATTAAGATTCGTATATGATATGATCTCCAACCCACTGTTGCTAACGGATCGCTCGTTACCAAGAAAAGAAGAGAGGGAGCGTGTGAGCACGGAGACTTGAGAGCAGGGGAGTGGGGTAAGATGCGGTACCCAGGGTCGCCCCTGTGATTCTACACCAACACAACTCCGCCCCCCCCCCCCTTATGTCACGAATCCACACTTACATGTACACATCAGCATCTCACACAAGACCCCAAACCCCGTTTCCCGCCACAATAGATTCAAAGGTCACATTGATTTTTACATTATAAAAAAGTACCATGGTAACTATGGTTCTTTGTCCAAATTACCATTCACCATTCGAACCATGGTAACCATGGTATCAAATAGAAATGCTCCTCGCAAGCTAGACAGTGACGTCACATAAAATTATTTAACCATTTCCGTTTGATCGATTTGAAATTTGAAAACAATTTTCTCATCTTTAACGGATTCCCACCAAACGTTCCATAATAATAGTTTCTGCTTTTATTCAAATTAACTGAATATCGGAGTGTACTTTCTCTTTAGTAAAGAACAACAAAAAATAGAAAAACTATGGAGCAAGTGAGAGAGAGCGGGATGAAAAGGGAATAATAAGATTGTATATTTTCTTTTAAATATATAGCTTAATCGGTCTTTTATTGGTCAGTAATAATTCATTAGAACTACATGTATTATTCCCTTACCAAGTGTTTTTATCCAGAACTTGAAGCATTTTTGGGAATACTAATACAGTTTTGACTTATGATAATAGTCGATCGCCCTTTCAATTGTATTATAAGAATGAGTGTCTGTCACAATTAAAAACAAGTATGTTTGTAATTCCATTGCAAATTGCAGCCCATGCTCGTGAACTTTATTTTCAGTGATTGCCATGATATTGATAAAGGCCGCTCACCAAAGGATAATCTGATTACATTGCAAAATAGAATTGGCTAGACGGCCACCTGGCCACCACTCAAAATCTACTATTATAGTTAGAGTAACATAATGCAACGTCACTTCAAAGAGATAATGATACACAATACACGAGTGGTATTAGTATGAATACAGTGATCTGGTGAAACAGTTCTTTAAAAAGAGACATATGTTTAATTCCAATTATTGTTTCATAGTCTGGTTGAGCCAGGGGCGTATACGCATACAAATCAGCCTTGGCGATAATTACCTTGTTTGAGACTATCGCAATATATTCGGTATCAATGGAAACGAAGAAGAAAAAAAAGAACTGTACCTGCACAGCTGATGACACTTATGGTTGGCTATCGCCTTTAAAACGGATCAAAAAAAAGGATCAATCCCAATGTAACTATTGACTGCATTTCCATTCCAGGGAGGCAGTCGATATTACAAAGAAAGTATTTTATTCATTCTTTTCTGAAGGAAACATTTTGCGCGAAGCTCGTGTGGTGCAGAGACAGAGCCCCGTCGGGATCAGGGTCAAGATAGGCGTCTTGAGCGATATAAACACACACTCTCTCCTAAGAAAAATTGTATAAAATTACAATAATCTTGAGCGATATAAATTGTATTGAATCTATGCTTTGAAAATTTGCTATGCCCTTCTTTAGAAATCAGTTCTCTCACACACACACACACACACACACACGCACACACACCCACACGCACACCCACACACACACACGCATACAGGTATAGGGTGGAAAGTGGGGAATCTGAGTATATCCAGGGAAATGGGGATATTTGTCAGAACACTCAGATGACCATCTAAGTCAACCAAAATGACAAAAATAGTTTTAAAATACGATTAGAAAATGTTATCAGGAGACTTTCATGAAAGAAACAAGAAATTCTAAATTTGACTGTTTGCATTGGATCAGAGGACACACAATCTCTCATGATGTCAAATGAGTGAACATGCATGTTCCCAGTTTCAATACACCACAACACACGCAAATGTATATTGCAAGTATATTGTACATATGACCCCAGTTCCAATGTCCTAAACACACACCATTTGAGAAACTGTGCCTGTTCCCTCTTCCAATGTACCATAACACACACACAAGTGTATATTGCAAGTATGTTGTACATATGACCCCAGTTCCAATGTCCTAAACACACACCATTTGAGAAACTGTGCCTGTTCCCTCTTCCAATGTACCATAACACACACACAAATGTATATTGCAAGTATGTTGTACATATGACCCCAGTTCCAATGTCCTAAACACACACCATTTGAGAAACTGTGCCTGTTCCCTCTTCCAATGTACCATAACACACACACAAATGTATATTGCAAGTACGTTGTACGTGACCCCAGTTTCAATGTACTAAACACACACCATTTATCACACGAGAAACCGTGCATGCATGCTCCCACTTCCAATGTACCATAACACATGTATTGCAAGTTTGTAGTACACGACCCCAGTTCCGATGTCCTAAACACACCAGAAACCGTGCATACCCCACTTCCAATGTACCATAACACACACAAATGTTTTGCAAGTATGCAGTACATGAGCCCTGTTCCAATGTCCTAAACACACCAGAAACCGTGCATACCCCACTTCCAATTACCATAACACACACAAATATTTTGCAAGTATGCAGTAGATGACCCCTGTTCCAATGTCCTAAACACACACCATTTATCACACGAGAAACTGTGCGTGTTCCCACTTCCAATGTAAAATAACACACACAAATGTATTGCAAGTATGCAGTATATGAGCCCTGTTCCAATGTCCCAAACACACACCATTTATCACATGAGAAACCGTACATGTTCCCATTCTCAATGCACCATATTACACACACATGATTTGTATGTGTATTTCATGTGTGTAGTAGATGACCCCAGTTCCAATGTCACATTTATCACATGAGAAACCATGCATGTTTTCACTTTAAATGTACCATAGCACATACAAATGTATTGCTATTATGTAGTACGTACATGCTGACCCCAGTTCCAATGTCCCAAAACACACACCATTAATCACATTGTGAAAATCTAGCCATTCCCAGTTTCATTGCACTATATGTCGCATATCACACTTGTTATCTAACTCCCAGGGACCAGTGAAATGACTCTCTAACATATATTTTCTTACATCAGCTAGCTTAAACAAAAAAGAACTACAAATTCAAAATTTGACTGTTTGGATTGGCATATTAACTTTTTTATTCATCAAGTTTATTACAACTGTGTTCTGTCTTGTTTATATGGCGTCCTTTAGGGTTCTGGAAACATGGTGCTCCAAAATAAAGCACCATCATGATGCTTCCCATGTCCATTTAACCACACTGTTGCCACATGTACATTGTATACCTCCCTGCATGATTTATATTATTGGTTATGAATATAAAAGATAAGTGCAATATCAAAAGACTCATCTTTTATTGTTCGTGAACTTGTATGATACAGATATCCATAAGGCAACAATGTGTGTTAAAAAATGAATTTAAAGGGCAAGTCCACCCTTATATCTTGTTCCTTTGTATGAAAGCAGAAACGTCAGAAAAACAGATCAGTGAGAGTTTGAGAAAGATTGGACACATAATACAAAAAGCACGATTATGTGTGCCCTGTATTTGATAGCAGAATGAAACAGTAAAAATCCTTGTTTTCCTTTATTTTAAAGAGGCTCAACTTGAGAACCTGAAAACACTTGTCACGTATTTATTGGTGTATTGTAATTGTAAAATACTTTTCGTTACTCAAACAATGAAAAAGTAAAGGGATTATTTTTATAATCTTAAAAATCAATCACTGCATAGTTCTCTAAAACCATGTGAAGTTAATAACAGTGGCACAATTAACTGCCAAACTTAGGAAAAATTCTCCTTAAATTCTTTTAACTTTTAACTCAAAATAGCAAAAAAACAAACAGTGTGCCTCATATTGAGTGCCAAACATCTGACAAATAATCTGTAAAGAAAAAGAGCCGTCTGACTTGACTGCATTATTTTGCGTACAAATCCGGCATTTGCTCCTTGAAATGTATGAATCCTATAGTCCAAAAACAATGGCCCTTGCGTGATTGGGATACCAAGTAATTTCTCACAAACTTCTTGATATGTGTCTAGGGAAGAGGCAATATGTAGGCCTTCTGAAAACATGTGTGCCCTGTATTTGATGGCAGAATGAAACAGTAAAAATCCTTGTTTTCCTTTATTTTAAAGAGGCTCAACTTGAGAACCTGAAAACACTTGTCATGTATTTATTGGTGTATTGTAATTGTAAAATACTTCTCGTTACTCAAACAATGAAAAAATAAAGAGATTATTTTTATAATCTTAAAAATCAATCACTGCATAGTTCTCTAAAACCATGTGAAGTTAATAACAGTGGCACAATTAAACTGCCAAACTTAGGAAAACTTCTCCTTAAATTCTTTTAACTTTTAACTTAAAATAGCAACCAAAAAACAGTGTGCCTCATATTGAGTGCCAAACATCTGACAAATATTCTGTAAAGAAAAAGAGCCGTCTAACTTGACTGCATTTTTGTGCGTACAAATCCGGCATTTGCTTCTTGAAATGTATGAATGCTATAGTCCAAAATTAATGGCCCTTGCGTGATTGGGTTACCAAGTAATTTCTCACAAACTTCTTGATATGTGTCTAGGGAAGAGGCAATATGTAGGCCTGCTGAAAACATGTGTGCCCTGTATTTGATGGCAGAATGAAACAGTAAAAATCCTTGTTTTCCTTTATTTTAAAGAGGCTCAACTTGAGAACCTGAAAACACTTGTCTTGTATTTAATGGTGTATTATAATTGTAAAATACCTCTCGTCTCTCAAGCAATACAAAATAAAGGGATTATTTTTGTAATCTTAAAAATCAATCACTGCATAGTTCTCTCAAACCATGTGAAGTTGTAAACAGTGGCACAATTAAACTGCCAAAATTTAGGAAAACTTCTCCTTAAATTCTTTTAACTTTTAACTCAAGCAACAACAAAAAGCAGTGTGCATCATATTGAGTGCCAAACATGTACATCTGACAAATAATCTGTAAAGAAAAAGAGCCGTCTGACTTGACTGAATTATTTTGCGTACAAATCCGGCATTTGCTCCTAGAAATGTATGAATCCTATAGTCCAAAATTAATGGCCCTTGCGTGATTGGGTTACCAAGTAATTTCTCACGAAATCCTTCACGTTCCGCCATGTTCGTCTGTGAAGGATTCTGTTGGCATCAAGTAGTTTTGAATGGCATTCTTCCCAGGCAGTCGTTTGATCAGGACGTCATCCTCGAAAGAGTCTAACACCAACATTTTCTCTGCTCTAGTCCATGGCAACTTCTTTTTAAAGCCTTTCTTCACTTGCTTCTTCTTCTTCTTCTTGCCTTGAAAGCACAAAAAAGGAATATAAAAGAAATAAATGTGTGCCCTACTGAATATTTAGCTAACTAAATACGGTGGTTCTGGTGAACCAGTCTTGGTTCCAGATATCCTAATTTGTGGATTTTTACTTCAGTTTTGGGGGTCAGGAGTGTAGACAGGTACTGTCTATTTTCTTTGGCGCTGTAGTTAATATGGTCAAGTTGCAGATGCTAAGAGCAGTATGAGAAAATCTGTTATTTTGGTGGCCATAATGAAGAGGTCAGTGAACGGGAAAGTCTTCACTGCAGTCCTAATGACGACTCTCAAGTTCAAATTTGTTTGAGAGAGTTTGAAATAGAAATAGCAAAAATCGAGCCAGAAAAAGAAAACGTTCGATTGAAAGGGCTTTAGCAGGAAGAGAAGGATATTTTACACCAGAAATTTGCTTTTGCATGGAGTGCCGATCGATTCAAAACATCTCGACATCACAAATAAAAAAAACATGAAGTGGGTGCATGTAACAATATATATTACTACTATTTTTGTTGAACAAGACTTACCTTTATTGCTCATTTCATTTTCTGGGGTTTCTGCAGACAGTTCTCCTTCTCTGGCTTCTGCTGACAGATCATCTTCTCTGGCTTCTGATGATTCGTATTCCGAAGAGTACACAATGTCTGTGTGTATGTAAAATATTGATAATAATAATAATATATTACATTTATAAAGCGCTTAATCGCTGAACAAAAATTAAAAAAATAATGTTAACCTACAAGTTTTAACAATATTATACATGATACATAATTATGATAACAAATTCATAACACAAATTAAACTGCCATTAATACACACTATGTAGTTTACAAAATCTAATGTTCAAATCCGAAACCCTATATGTGAGTCCAGTATAGTTGTGCTAAAATCAACAAGCACATTTAGAGGACCGGCTAGTCTTTTAATTATGCACACCTCTTTCCTAAGTCTGTGACTTCACTATTACATGTACACTGCATACTTTTGAGAACTCTACCCCAATCCCCAACGTCAAATCATATCCAAAAAAAAAATTGTATAACATTTTTAATATGCTCTTAGTATTCCTATCATTAACAGTATGATTCCAAAAACTATGATTTTCTTCAACAAAAATATAATCACTCATTTCCTTACCATCATCCTGAGAGATTTCAAGCTCTTCCAAGGTTTTGTTCTTGAGAACTTCTGATGGCTGACCAACTCCTCCTTCTAATGCAAGCAACATCTTCGAAACTTTGGCGACCTGCAGTGTTGCATCTGTGTTATTCGATAGGGTTGGGAAGAAAGTTATGACATTAGGGTTTACATTTTTGGATATGCAAGTGACATGCAAAGAAACCACTCGACCTATCATTTTGAGAAAAAATCCTGCCCTGTTCCAATGCTGTTGAAAATGAAAGGGAACATGAAATTAACATTAC
>JAVYIG010002108.1:0-90581 GCA_035222895.1 Strongylocentrotus droebachiensis
GTGGAAGATCTGTTGGACTCGGCGTTTCTCAGCATTAACTGCTGCTTCTTCTGGTTCTGTACATCCCTCAGGCCACTGCTCTTCCGGAAGACAAAGGAAGTCTGGACCACTTCTCCATCTACCTTGAAGTGCATCAACAGGTATACCTCGGGATATATCATCAGCTGGATTCTGAGATCCTGGCACATACCTCCATTGAAGTGGATCAGAGTTTGACTGAATCTCGCAACTCTTGCTGACACGAACGGCTTGAATTCTCTCGCCTTACTCCGGATCCATGACAAGGTAATCATGCTATCTGGGAAGAAAATGATCTGACCTACTTCTCGTCTCAGCTCTCTCATCACTGATGTGCTCAGTCTAGTGGCTAATACAGCAGCTTGTAGTTCGAGACGTGGTATTGTCAATCTCTTCAATGGCGCCACCCTGGACTTTGCAGTTACAAATCTTGTAACAAACTTTCCATCGTTGAGTAGCCACCTCAGGTAAATGCAAGCACCAAATGCATCCTCTGATGCATCTGCAAATGCACAAAGTGTTGACTTCTGTACTGCATCAGGAGGGGTGAGGCATCTATCAAGTTCTATACTACTGAGCTTCTCCATTTCCTGAAAGAACAACAACCATCTGGACTCCTCATCTTTGGGAAGCTCTTGGTCCCACTCTATCCCCATCTCCCATAACTTCTGCATCCCTATCTTAGCTTTGACCAAGAATGCTGAGGCAAAGCCAAGAGGATCAAATACTTGGCAATGCGACTGAGGACTCTCCTTTTTGTCAGCTTCGACTTGATTGTGGAAGCTTCATTCTCTTGCTTCTTCACTCGGTTAGAAAAGGTGTCTTTCTCTTCATTCCAAACAACACCCAGCACCTTTTCGTCTTTAGCTGTCTCTAAGAGATTGGCATTGGTTTCCAATTTGTCCCCTGCTTTCAGCCTTCTGTTGGACGACCAGCCTTTTACTTTGAACCCTCCTTCCTTCAGTACTTCATCGAGCTCCTTAGTAACCTGGACTGCCTCATCCTTTGTGGGTATGGAGAAACAGATGTCGTCCATATATGTGTCCTCTTTGATTATTCTCGCTGCCTCAGGACAGGAATCTTCTCCATCTTCTGCAGTTCTTCGTAGAGCGATTTGGGCCATCGCTGCCGAAGGTTTGTCACCAAACGTCAACACTCTCTTGATATACACAACTGGCTTAACTGGCGATGTCATTTGCACATGTAGAACTGTGCCTTGAGTAGATGCATCTAAGCCTCTAGAACTGAACAGCACCCAACCAATTGGCGACTTCCGGGCGGTGAACTGATCTGTTTCCCGGGTTTCTCCCCCATGCAATCTTGAATGATCGATCCCAATGAGAAGATCTATACTGCCACTGCCTCTATGGATATCTTGCATGTCGATCTTTAGCTTAGCAGCAATGTCAGTAACATCTACCTCCTTTATGTCATCACTTATGCTCGGCAGTCCTATCGCAGTAATCACATAAGTCTGTGAATGGTTCTTTACGGATCTGACGGGTATCTTGTAGATTTCAGTCTCTAAATCTTCCTCCGCGTTGCCGACCTTCCTTATTGTGATGGAAGATTTCTTTCCTTTTAGGTTGAGTGTCTTGGCTACTTCATTCCGCACCAGGCTAATCTGAGCACCACTGTCCAACAGCACGTTTCCTGTAATTTCTTTGTTGGCGTTCCCCATCTTTGCCTTCAAAACTGGTAAGAAATTGTTCATGTTGGAGACACAGGCAATTCCAATCTCCTTCCTATCTGATGGTGCATGCAACAAAGGGTGGTGGAAGGAATGGCACGGTACCCCCATGTCCTTCTCTGTGCACGGCCGACGTCTGCGACATGTGGCTGCACGATGATCTCTTCCTGCCTTCTTTAGGCAACTGAAACATGCATGATTTTGCATCATCTGCTGCCGTCGTTCCTGTTGACTCATAGCCAGCAGCGATTTTCAAATTTTCGAGGGCCCTGTTACACCCACAAATGTAATAACGCCCACAAATGTAATAACGCCCACAAATGTAATAACACCCACAAATGTAATAACACTTTACCCACAAATGTAATAATTTCACCCACAAATGTAATAACCACTTTACCCACAAATGTAATAGTTTTGAATCACCCACAAATGTAATAAATTTGAAGTGATATTTTGTCGAATTTGTTCAAAACTAAAACCCTGTAATAAAGCATGGGTATATAACTACCACCTAGCTAACTACCCCCCGGACATCTACCCCCAGTCAACTACCCCCTCCCCGGACATCTACCGCCGGACATCTACCCCGGACATCTAACCCCATCCAACTACCCCCCCCCGGACAACTAACTCCCCCTCCAACTACCCCCCCCGGACATCTACCCCCAAGCAAATTAAGGTAGTTGGGGGTAGTTGCCCGGGGGTAGTTGGATGGGGGTAGATGTCCGGGGGTAGTTTTCAGGGTGGGGGTAGTTGGCTGGGGGTAGTTGGAAGGGGATAGTTGGATTGGTGGGGTAGATGTCCAGGGGGTAGTTGGCTGGGGGTAGATGTCCTGGGGTATTTGACGGGGGGTAGATGTCTGGGGGTAGTTGCCCGGGGATAGATGTCCGGGGGGTACTTGACTTGGGGTAGATGTCCGGGGGGTATTGTCCGGGGTAGATGTCCAGGGGTAGTTAGCTGGGGGGGGGGGGGTTATCATTCTAGGGGGTAGTTAGCTGGGGGTAGTTGTCCTAGAGGGTGGATGTCCTAGGGGGTAATCGTCCTAGGGGGTAGTAGTCCTAGAGGGTGGTTATTAGGGGGTAGTTGTCCGGGGGTAGTTGGCAGGGGGGTAGGTGTCCTAGATTCTTGATTAGGGATTATGTCTGACATTTCTTTCGGGGGAGTCCCCTCTCTCGTGGTTGTAGCTCCATGGCTTGAATGAGCAGTGTCAGAACACTAAAGTTACAACAAATCACAGCAATAAACAAAACTGTGACGGAGACGTTATTAATATTGAGCACTTAAATCAGGCAGATATATCAATTACTTCATTGTAGTACAATATCCAGAAAGACCAGAAGATATTGTAGAAATCAAAAGCACCGGCTGTTGGCATGTTTGGTGTTCAATTTTATTATTGTATACATTAGTAGTTTTACCATTGCCGTTGCCATGCTATGACATGTGTGGTGACAATGTACACTTTTACATTTGGTAGGCAACATGTTTTTGCATTTTATGGTTATAACAGATTGTTTAAATTGTGGGCGAAATGTTTCTATATTTTGTGGATGTTTTGACATTTGCGTGTGCAATATTGTTATAATTTATGTGGTGGATTTATACATTTGTGGGCTTTACAGGGATAAGATTGAGAGGGTTGAGAGTTGAGATCTACCACAATGGTCTATGGGGGACAGTATGTGATGACTATTGGGATTACCTTGACGCAAGGGTAGTTTGTCGACAGCTTTGATACTCGGGCAATGTTGGTTTACCACTTCGTGGCGGTACATACCCAGAAGGATCTTACCCGATATACCTTGATAATGTCAACTGTTCGGGATCTGAATCCATGCTGACTGATTGCAGTAATCGCGGATGGGGCATCCACAACTGCGGGCATAGTGAAGATGCGGGAGTTTACTGTGAAGGTAGGTTGTAGGTTGTATAGGAGAACTTGTTATTCCAATATTCTTTATAAATATCTTCAAAACTGTTGCAGAGAGCTCCAAATATCTTCATGTGAACTTCTTCTTCGACTTAATCACACTCTCTACCTAAACCTTAACCAGAGCATTTGGGGACAGCAAAGCGTGATTTATCTTTAGGTGGTCTGTCGTTTTCGACAGATCACCTATTGTTTTCGTCAGAATTTTCTTTCTTATTAGGTGGTCTGTCGTTTTCGACAGATCACCTATTGTTTTCGTCAGAATTTTCTTTCTTTATTTATTTATTAGGTGGTCTGTCGTTTTCGACAGATCACCTATTGTTTTCGTCAGAATTTTCTTTCTTTATTAGGTGGTCTGTCGTTTTCGACAGATCACCTATTAGTTTCGTCAGAATTTTCTTTCTTCTTATTATTAGGTGGTCTGTCGTTTTCGACAGATCACCTATTGTTTTCGTCAGAATTTTCTTTCTTTATTTATTATTTATTATTTATTATTTATTAGGTGGTCTGTCGTTTTCGACAGATCACCTATTGTTTTCGTCAGAATTTTCTTTCTTTATTATTAGGTGGTCTGTCGTTTTCGACAGATCACCTATTGTTTTCGTCAGAATTTTCTTTCTTTATTATTTATTTATTATTAGGTGGGCTGTATCTAATACAGACCACCTTATAATTTTGTTAAAATTGCCTTTATTATTATTATTATCAGGTGGGCTGTATATCGTACAGACCACCTTATAATTTCGTTAGAATTGCCTTTATTTATTTATTTATTATCAGGTGGGCTGTATCTAATACAGACCACCTTATAATTTTGTTAAAATTGCCTTTATTATTATTATTATTTATTATTTATCAGGTGGGCTGTATAACGTACAGACCACCTTATAATTTCGTTAGAATTGCCTTTATTTATTATTATTAGGTGGTCTGTCGATATCGACAGATCACCTATTGTTTTCGTCAGAATTTTCTTTCTTTATTCTTTCTTTTTATTTCCTACACTTTTTTGTTAACAGGATAACTCAAGATCAGTTTGGTCAATTTCGTTCAATTTTAGCACAGTCATAGGTCATTGCCATAAAACGTTCCAGTAACCTTTTCAAGGTCATCGAGTCATCGTGACGTCATCCAGGCGCCATTTTGTGAAATCACGTTATCCATCATATCTTCATGATGCACAAGCAAAGGTCATTCATATTCATATCACATATATTTCAGGTCAAGGGTCAACAGGTCATGTCATCAAAGGTTACATAAAGGTCACGACGCGCGCGTACGTGCGCGTCAAAATTTTAAAATTATCAAAATCACTTAACTATTAAAGGAGAGTACGAATCAGGTTATTTTAAACATTTCAAAATTTTCCGTCCGTACGTGTCCCCGCGCGCGTTGCGCGCGCTCACAACGCGCAGAAAAGGTCCAATTCAATTTGTTCTACATGATTTAGATTCCTCTTACCGTAAATGACAGTTTACATTAATTTCAGTCACTCTTGACCTTTCATAAGGCCGTGAGCGCGCGTCAAAGTTCAAAATCCACGCGTGCTGCTATGGGAAATATAATGCAAATTTGATCAAAAACATGCCATTTTAAAAATCGAAATAGTTCTTCAGATAGTCAATCGACCCCTAACTTTTATATCATGGTTGGAAAAAGCATGAGTTGCAGATATGATTTCAAGTCTCGTTTGACCTTCAATTAACTCATGACGTCATCATAATGGCCTCCGAACTCAAAATTTCAATTTGCATATTATGACGTCAGCAGATTTTTGGAAAATTGATTGTATCTCTGTAAATGTTAATCAATTTTCTTTCAAATTTTGATATGTTCTACCTGAGAATATTCTCTACAAATGCAGTCGACACGATATTTTATTTTGGCAAAGGCATCATGGCGTATTTTTTCGATTAAAGGAGGCATGTCAATTTTTCACATTTTGCGTGTATTCTCTATGGGACATGACTTTTTCTCAAAACTGGATTCTACATTCTCGTCTTTCGCGAGCAATATCTCCGTCGTTTTATCTTAGTTTACGCTGAGCTTTGAGGATGTTGTAGCTGAGACAATAAGCTATCACAAGTGTGCCCTTTGTTTTTCAATCAGATGCCGGGATCATGCTCATATTTCACTTGCAAAGTGGGATTTGAGAATTCCATTTTCCGTTTACGTGTAATCTCTATGGGAAATGTTTTGGTATATCGGTAACGCACTTAACTTCGGACCTCGAGATCCCTGGTTCGAGTCCGGGAGTCTCCAACAATTTTTTTTCTTCATTTTTTTTTCTTTTTTGACTTTTCAATGATCATAAAATTGAAAACAGACCACCTAATTCGTCCCCATGACGAATTAAATTTCTAGTTATTATCAGGTGGGCTGTATATCGTACAGACCACCTCATAATTTCGTTAGAATTGCCTTATTTATTATTTATCAGGTGGGCTGTATCTAATACAGACCACCTTATATTTTTGTTAAAATCGCCTTTATTAGGTGGGCTGTATCTAATACAGACCACCTTATAATTTTGTTAAAAATGCCTTTATCAGGTGGACTGTATAACGTACAGACCACCTTATAATTTCGTTAGAATTGCCTTGATCAGGTGGGCTGTATAACGTACAGACCACCTTATAATTTCGTTAGAATTGCCTTTATTTATTTATTTATTTATTTATCAGGTGGGCTGTATAACGTACAGACCACCTTATAATTTCGTTAGAATTGCCTTTATCAGGTGGGCTGTATGACGTACAGACCACCTTATAATTTCGTTAGAATGGCCTTTATTTATTTATTTATTTATTATCAGGTGGGCTGTATAACGTACAGACCACCTTATAATTTCGTTAGAATTGCCTTTATTTATTTATTTATTTATTATCAGGTGGGCTGTATAACGTACAGACCACCTTATAATTTCGTTAGAATTGCCTTTATTTATTTATTTATTTATTTATCAGGTGGGCTGTATCTAATACAGACCACCTTATATTTTTGTTAAAATCGCCTTTATTTATTTATTTCTTTATTATTTATTTTTCTTAATTCTTACCACTTTTTTGTTAGCAAGATAACTTGAAAATGGCTTAATCAAATAAATTGAAATTTGGCACACATATGTATGGGCATATGGACAAAGCACTGTAAGGTTTTCAACCTTGACCTTGACTGATGACGTCATCTAGGCGCCATTTTGTGAAATTTTCTGAAAATTTACTCATGATCATATCTTCATAACCAAAAGGTATTTCTCATTCATATTTATTGTGATTAAGGTCAATATCAGTCTGGTTAATTTCAGGTCAAAAAACGCGCACGTGCGCGTACGTCCGCGCGTAAGTGCGCGCGCAAAAATGTTAAATGCTCAAAATCGTCTCAAATTTATTTTGCATACGTTTCAGGTCATTTTAAGCATTTTATAAAAAATCGCGCGTACGAGCATGCGCGCGCGTTTTCGCGCGTAACACCATTACAAAACATAGAATCGCCATTTTTTTTTCCTTTCATGATATTTCTCATATTTTTCAAGGAATTTGATACCATTTTTATCTCTTTATGACCATTAATAAAAAGATGAGCGTCAATTCAAGATAAATATCCGTGCGCGCGAGCTCTTTTAATACATAGCATATATGGGCAAAAACATGCCTATACAAAATCCATTGTAGCTCTTTGGAATGAACCGTGACCTTCAATTTTTTTCATATTTAGATAGAGTATGAGTCGGAAATATGATTCCATGTCTCATTTGGCCATTAAGTGTATCGAGACATCATCACAATGGTCTTGGAACTCAAAATACGAATTTGCATATTATGAAGTCAGCATATTTATGTAAAATTGATTGTATCTCTGTAAATATTGGTCGATTTTCTTCCAAATTTCGATATGTTGTAGCTAAGACAATTCTCTACAAGCTCAGTAACCATCATTTTTCATTTTGATCACGTCATCATAGTGAAAATTACGATTAAATGGCACGTATCAGAAATTTCTTAAGTTGCGTGTTATGCCTATGGAAGGTGAATTTCGTTCACCATTAATGTACATGACATTGTTTTTTAGCAGTATCTCGCTTATTTTTGCTCCATTTTGTGTCAAATTTTAGTTGACCAGCCCACCTATACTTGTTCCAAACAAGTATTATATGTCTAGTTTATTATATATTTTTCTTATTTCTAACCACTTTTTTGTTGGCAAGATAACTTGGAAATGGCTCAATCAAATGCCTTGAAATTTGGCACACATATGTATAGGCATATGTACAAAGCACAATAACGTTTTCAACATTGACCTTTACTGATGACGTCATCTAGGCGCCATTTTGTAAAATTTTACGAAAATCAACTCATGATCATATCTTCTTAACCGAAAGCTATTTCTCATTCATATTTATCATGATCAAGGTCAATATCCGTCCGGTCAATTTCAGGTCAAAAAACGCGCGCGTGCGCGTACGTCCGCGCGTCAATGCGCGCGCAAAATTTTAAAATGCTCAAAATCGTCTCAAAATTATTTTGCATACGTTTTAGGCCATTCTAAGCATTTTATAAAAAATCGCGCACACGCGCATGCGCGCGCGTTTTTGCGCGTAAAACAATTACACAACATAGAATCGCCATTTTTTTTCTTTCATAATATTTCACATATTTTTACAAACAAATTGATAGCATGTTTATCTCTTTATGACTATTAATGACGGAATGATCGACCGTTTAACATAAATTTCCGTGCGCGCGAGCTCTGTAATACATAGCATATATGGGCAAAAACATGCCTATGCAAAATCCATTGTAGCTCTTTAGGATGCAAGGTGACCCCAATTTTTTTTCATATTTTGATTGAATATGAATCGGAGATATGATTTCATGTCTCATTTTACCCTCAATTAACTCATGACGTCATCATAATGGCCTCCGAACTCAAAATTTCAATTTGCATATTATGACGTCAGCATATTTTTGGAAAATTGATTGTATCTTTGTAAAAATTGATCGATTTTCTTCAAAATGTTGATATGTTCTAGCTGAGACAATTTTCTACAAATGCAGTTTCTATTGTTCTTCATTTTGACAAAGGCATCATGGCGTATTTTTGGGAATCAAGGTGGCATGTCAATTTTTCACATTTTGAGTGTATTCTCTATAGGACATGACTTTTTCTCAAAACTTGATTCTACATTCCCGTCTTTCGCGAGCAATATCTACGTCGTTTTAGCTTCATTTACGCTGACCTTCGAGTATGTTATAGCTGAGACAAAAAGCTATCTCAAATGTACCCTTTATTTTGTCTCAATTTTTTGTTGGATCAGCCCACCTATACTTGTTCCAAACAAGTATTACAAATCTAGTTATTCTTTATTTTTCTTATTTCTACCCACTTTTTTGTGGACAAGATAACATAAAAATGGTTCAATCAAATACCTTGAAATTTGACACACATATGTATAGGCATTTAAAGAAATCAAAATAACGTTTTCAACCTTGACCTTGACTGATGACGTCATCTAGGCGCCATTTTGTGAAAATTAACTCATGATCATATCTTCATAACGAAAAGTAATTTCTCATTCATATTTATCATGATCAAGGTCAATATCAGTCTGGTCAATTTCATGTCACAAAACGCGCGCGTGCGCGTACGTCCGCGCGTCAGTGTGCGCGCAAAATTAAAAAATGCTCAAAATCGTCTCAAATTTATTTTGCATACGTTTCAGGTCATTTTAAGCATTTTATAAAAAATCGCGCGCACGCACATGCGCGCGCGTTTTCGCGCGTAACACCATTACACAACATAGAATCGCCATTTTTTTCTTTCATGATATTTCTTATTGTTTTTCGAACAATTTGATACATGTTTATCTCTTTATGACCATCAATAACAAGATGAGCGTCCATTTAAGATAAATGTCCATGCGTGCGAGCTCTTTTAATACATAGCATAAATGGGTAAAAACATGCCTATACAAATTCCGTTATAGCTCTTTGGGATGGAACTGGACCCCAATATTTTTTCATATTTTGATAGAGAATGAGTCGGAAATATGATTTAATGTCTCATTTGGCTATTAAAAGTATTTTGACATCATCACAATGGCCATCGAACTAAAAATAGGAATTTGCATATTATGACTTCAGCATATTAATGGAAAATCTATTGTATCTCTGTAAATGTTGATCGATTTTCTTCCAAATTTTGATATGTTGTAGCTAAGATAATTCTCTACAAGCTCAATAATCATCATTTTTCATTTTGATGACACCAGAGTGAAAATTTCCATTAAATGCCTCATGTCAGAAATTTCATAATTTGCGTGTTATGACTATAGAAGGTGAATTTCGTTTACGTCATGAATCTACATGATATTGTTTTTTAAGAATTTTTAAGCAGTATTTCGCTTATTTTTGCTCTATTTTGTCTCTAATTTTAGTTGACCAGCCCACCTATACTTGTTCCAAACAAGTATTATATGTCTAGTTATTAAATATTTTTCTTATTTCTAACCACTTTTTTGTGAACAAGATAACTTGGAAATGGCTCAATGAAACGCCTTGAAATTTGGCACACATATGTATAGGCATATGTACAAAGCACAGAAATTTTTTCAACCTTGACCTTGACTGATGACGTCATCTAGGCGCCATTTTGTAAAATTTTACGAAAATCAACTCATGATCATATCTTCATAACCAAAAGGTATTTCTCATTCATATTTATCATGATCAAGGTCAATATCCGTCAGGTCAATAAAAGGTCAAATAACGCGCGCGTACGTCCGCGCGTCAATGCGCGCGTACAATTTTGAAATGCTCAAAATCGTCTCAAAATCATTTTGCATACGTTTTAGGCCATTCTAAGCATTTTATAAAAAATCGTGCACACGCACATGCGTGCGCGTTTTCGCGCGTAAAACTATTGCACAACATAGAATCGCCATTTTTTTTCTTTCATAATATTTCACATATTTTTACAAACAAATTGATAGCATGTTTATCTCTTTATGACTATTAATGACGGAATGATCGACCGTTTAACATAAATTTCCGTGCGCGCGAGCTCTGTAATACATAGCATATATGGGCAAAAACATGCCTATGCAAAATCCATTGTAGCTCTTTAGGATGCAAGGTGACCCCAATTTTTTTTCATATTTTGATTGAATATGAATCGGAGATATGATTTCATGTCTCATTTTACCCTCAATTAACTCATGACGTCATCATAATGGCCTCCGAACTCAAAATTTCAATTTGCATATTATGACGTCAGCATATTTTTGGAAAATTGATTGTATCTTTGTAAAAATTGATCGATTTTCTTCAAAATGTTGATATGTTCTAGCTGAGACATTTTCTACAAATGCAGTTTCTATTGTTCTTCATTTTGACAAAGGCATCATGGCGTATTTTTGCGATTAAAGGAGGCATGTCCATTTTTTACATTTTGCGTGTATTCTCTATGGGACATGATTTTTTCTCAAAACTCGATTCTACATTCCCGTCTTTCGCGAGCAATAACTACGTCGTTTTAGCTTCATTTACGCTGAACTTCAAGTATGTTGTAGCTGAGACAAAAAGCTATCTCAAATGTAACATTTATTTTGTCTCAATTTTTTGTTGGATCAGCCCACCTATACTTGTTCCAAACAAGTATTACAAATCTAGTCAGGTGGGCTGTATATAATACAGATCACCTTATGTTTTCGTAAGAGCTTTTCTTGTTAGCACGATAACTTGAAAATGGCTCAATCAAATGCCTTGAAATTTGGCACACATATGTATAGCCATATGGAAAGAGCACAATAAGGTTTTCAACCTTGACCTTGACTGATGACGTAATCTAGGCGCCATTTTGTGAAAATCAAATCATGATCATATCTTCATAACGGAAAGACATTTCTCATTCATATTTACCAGGATCAAGGTCAATATCGGTCCAGTCAATTTCAGGTAAAAAAACGCGCGCGTACGCCATTATTAACAATAGCATTTCATAAAGAAAATAAAGAAACGCGCACACGCAAATGCGCGCGCGTTTTCGTTTGTCACGGCCGAACGCAAAATAATTCATCCAGGGTATTTTTTGACACAGTATTCCTCATGTTTTTCCGAACAATTTGCTACCATGTTTATCTCTTTATGACCATTAATAAGGGAATGAGCGTCCGTTCAAGATAAATGTCCGTGCGCGCGAGCTCTTGTAATACAATAGCATATATGGGCAACAACATGCCTATACAAAACCCTTATGGCTCTTCGGGATGGACGGGAACCCTCAATTTTTTTCTTCATATTCGGATAGAGTATGAGACGGAGATGTGATTTCATGTCTCATTTGGTCATTAAGTATATCGTGTCATCGTCATATTGACCTTGGAACTCAAAATACGAATTTGCATATTACGACGTCAGCATATTTATGGAAAATTGATTGTATCTCTGTAAATATTGATTGATTCTCTTCTTAATGTTGATATCTTGTAGTTGAGGCAATTGTCTACAAGATCACTATACATTACTTTTAATTTTGATTACGTCATCATAGTGAAAATTGCGATTAAAGGTAACTAGACAGATTTTCTTAATTTGCGTGTTAAGCCTATGGGAGGTGCCAATTTCGTTCAAATCTTGGATCTACATGACATTAATCTTTGAGCACTGTCTAGCTCATTGGTGCTCTATGTTCTCCCAAATTTTGGTATGTTATAGCTGAGACTATGGGCTATAAAAGTTGTGCCTTTTGTTTTTTGATCAGATGGTGGGGTCACGTCAAAATTTTCAATTGAAAGTTGAAATTGCAAATTCTGTAGAAGTTTGCGTAGTTAGTAATACGTATCACCTATGGATTACGTCACGATTTCTCTTTATCAGGTGGGCTGTATATAATACAGATCACCTTATGTTTTCGTTAGAGCTTTTTCTTGTTAGCACGATAACTTGAAAATGGCTCAATCAAATGCCTTGAAATTTGGCACACATATGTATAGCCATAGGGAAAGAGCACAATAAGGTTTTCAACCTCGACCTTGACTGATGACGTAATCTAGGCGCCATTTTGTGAAAATCAACTCATGATCATATCTTCATAACGGAAAGACATTTCTCATTCATATTTACCAGGATCAAGGTCAATATCAGTCCAGACAATTTCAGGTCAAAAAACGCGCGCGTACGCCATTATTAGCAATAGTATTTCATAAAGAAAATAAAGAAACGCGCACACGCGAATGCGCGCGCGTTTTCGTTTGTCACGGCCGAACGCAAAATAATTCATCCTGGGTATTTTTTGACACAGTATTCCTCATGTTTTTCCGAACAATTTGATACCATGTTTGTCTCTTTATGACCATTAATAAGGGAATGAGCGTCCGTCCAAGATAAATGTTTTCATTCATATTTATCATGACTAAGGTCAATATCCGTCCGGTCAATTTCAGGTCAAAAAACGCGCGCGCATGCGTACGTGCGGGCGTCATTGCGCGCGCAAAAAATAAAAATGCTCGAAATCGTCTCAATTTTTTTTTGCATACGTTTCAGGCCATTTTAAGCATTTTGCAAAAAACTCGCACACGCGCATGCGCGCGCGTTTTCGCGCGTAATGGCAACTTAAAATCGCCAATTTTTTTATGTCATCATATTTGGCACATTTTTCCAAGCATTTTGATACCTTGTTCACCTTTTTCTGCCCATTAATAACGGAATGAGCGTCCGTTTAAGATAATGTCCGTGCGTGCGAGCTCTTGTAATACATAGCATACATGGGCAAAAACATGCCTATACAAAATCCATTGTAGCGCTTTAGGATGCAAGATGAACCCAATTTTGTTTTCATATTTTGATAGAGTATGAATTGGAGATATGATTTCATGTCTCATTTGACCCTCAATTAACTCATGACGTCATCATATTGGCCTCCGAACTCAAAATTTCAATTTGCATATTATGACGTCAGCATATTTACGGAAAATTGATTGTATCTCTGTAAATATTGATCGATTTACTATTAAATTTTGATATGTTTTAGCTGAGACAATTCTCTACAAATGCAGTTGCCACGAATTTTCATTTTGACGAAAGCATCATGGCGTATTTTTGCGATTAAAGGAGGCATGTCAATTTTTCACATTTTGAGTGTATTCTCTAAAGGACATGACTTTTTCTCAAAACTGGATTCTACATTCCCGTCTTTCACGAGCAATATCTCCGTCGTTATAGCTTTGTTTTCTCTGAGCTTCGAGTATGTTGTAGCTGAGACAATAAGCTATCACAAGTGTGTCCTTTATTTTTCGATCAGATGCCGAGATCATGCTCATATTTCACTTGCAACATGGGATTTGAGAATTCCATTTTCCGTTTACGTGTAATCGCTATGGGAAATGTTTTGGTATATCGGTAATGCACTTGACTTCGGACCTCGAGATCCCTGGTTCGAGTCCGGGAGTCTCCAACAATATTTTGTCTTCATATTTTTTTCTTTTTTGACTTTTCAATGATCATAAACTTGAACACAGACCACCTAAATCGTCCCCATGACGAATTAAATTTCTAGTTATTATTATTTTTTTTTTTTTTTGGGGGGGGGGGATATCTTTCTCACTTTTAGATTAGATTTACAATATATTAGTATAAACCAGGCCAATCGATTGCTAGCGTTGCACATTCCTTATATTGAGGTATTCATGTGAACCAATATTGGTTCACATTTATCTGCAAATTTGACCAGTGATTAGCAAACGATTTAAGGAAGAAAAAAAAACTTTTATTTTCCTTTCTTGTGTTTTTGTCTTACATTTAGACCTACAAATTATGACTACATTTGCATGATATTATTTAAAAGACTGGTATATAAATATATGCCAATCAGTTTGCCAGCCAGCATTTAGACAGAGATATACACTGTTGGTCATAATGGTGGAATAATTATTTTTACCCCAGTTTAGGGAAGGATTTTAAAAAATTATTTATTTCTAATAGATCTAGATAATGGCATACATTCTCAGATTTTATTGAATATTAATTTGCGAGTGTTTGTTTTGCGTGACTGATAAATCATATGTGTGCTACTATGCTAATCAGCTAGGGAACCTACGTCCTTAAATCATAATCGACAGTAATGAGGATTAATGCCTCACAAAAGGGCACTAATATAGCTGATCGACACGATTTTTATCCTGAGGCCTCACAGTAACGAGGTCATTGCTTAGCCCCTGGATCATGACTGTACGCAGTGTTTGCTAGGGTACGCGGCCGCCCCCACAAATCCCCCAAAACGAAGAAAATGCAATAAATTGTCAAAAATTCATTGCATTTTCCCCCGACCCCCAACAGAAAAATTCCTCTGTGTGGCCATGCCTTGAACCATAATGCATGGCCCTACAGAGGAATTTTTCCTGTTGGGGGCCGGGGGAAAATGCAATGAATTTTTGACAATTTATTGCATTTTCTTCGTTTTGGGGGATTTGTGGAAGGGGCCGCGTACCCTAGCAAACACTGCGTACAGTCATGATTCAGGGGCTAAGCAATGGCCTCGTTACTGTGAGGCCTCAGGATAAAAATCGTGTCGATCAGCTATATATTAGTGCCCTTTTGTGAGGCATTAATCCTCATTACTGTCAATTATGACTTAAGGACGTAGGTCCCTTAGCTGATTAGCATAGTAGCGCACATATGATTAAGCAGTCACGCAAAACAAACACTCGCAAATTAATATTCAATAAAATCTGAGAATGTATGCCATTATCTAGATCTATTAGAAATAAATAATTTTTTAAATTTCTTCCCTAAACTGGGGTAAAAATAAATATTCCACCATTATGACCAACAGTGTATATACGGTATTCATGCATATAGTTACTAGCTGATACATGTACCGGTATTACTTTTGAATCAAAAATTCTCTAAATAAAATGCTAGCAAAGTTTTGTTAGGTATCTTAGTACTGGTATGTATGATTTAAAAGTTGTGTAGGCTTCTTGTTTGTTTGGTGCTCTATTCACCAAAGGATGTACATGTACTTTGCATTTGATATTTGTACGTAATATTAAAGTGTTCGAACATTTCAAACTGAAATCGAAATTTGTATGCATTTCATTTATCTGTACTGTACATCTGGCAGCAGAAAATTTATATTCCCATTTTTTTTTTTTTACTAGGGTAGGGAATATAGGGGATGATATGTGGATGGGGATTCGATCATTAGATTTTTTCCAATTCTTTTTTTTTGTACATGCATGCATGACACCTACATATGTATATCGTACAACAATGTGCTACACAATAGAACTTGAGTTGACCAAACAATACAGTACAGCAATCATTTATCATCAAATCAAATCAAATCAAATGATAGCAACTTTTTTTTTTTTAAAGCTCTTAAATATATTTGGTTTGTAGTTCTAAATAAGAAATATGTTTGAAATATATTCGTTATTTCCTCTTTTGTTCATTCTTCTCCCTATTAAAAAATAAATAGGAAAAAATAAATACAAAAATATATTTTTTCCCTATTTTTCTTGTCCCCCCAAAACATATTTTAAATAGAATAGATTAGGAACAAAAAAAATTGTTTTATTTTTTTCCTATTTTTTGTTCCAAATCTATTTTTTTACGGACGAGAAAAATAGGAAATACATATATTTCAAAACTATTTGTGGCTTTTATTTTTTTCCTTTTTTTTGTTCCAAAACTATGCTATTTGAAATTTATATTTTTTTTAGGGACGAGAAAAATAGGAAATAAATATATTTCAAAACTATTTGTGGCTTTTATTTTTTTCCTTTTTTTTTGTTCCAAAACTATGCTATTTAAAATAAAAAATTTTTAGGGACGAGAAAAATAGGAAATAAATATATTTCAAAACTATTTGTGGCTTTTATTTTTTTCCTATTTTTTGTTCCAAAACTATGCTATTTGAAATAGATTTTTTGGGGACGAGAAAAATAGGAAAAAAAATATATTTTTGTATTTATTTTTTCCCTATTTTTTTTCTATTTTTTTCCTATTTATTTTTTACTAGGGTATCAACTATTGATTTCGTCAAGATTTTTATTATTCACAAAAAATTATTATTATTCTTCCTCGATTTTGTTCGCAAGAAATCTCAAGAATGGATAAACCCATTGTCATGAAACTTTCTACGATGATGGACCCCAGTCTAACTTAGAACTGCGTGACTTTTCAGTGACTCAAGGTCCTAATGACGTCATCTAGGCGCCATTTTGTGAAAATCAACTCATGACCATATCTTCATAACAGAAAGAAATTTCTCATTCAAAATTATTACGATCAAGGTCAATATTTGTCTGGTCAATTTCCGGTCAATAAATGGGCCCAAAAATGCGCGTACGCGTAGGTGCGCGCGTTAACGCGCGCGTAAAATTTTAAATTGATCAAAATCGTCCGCAAACGATAATAATAATTCCTCCGCAAAAACTTTTAACAGAATATTCCTCATATTTTTCCAAACAATTTGATACCATGTTTATCTCTTCATCACTATTAATAACGGAATGAGCGTCCGTTCAAGATAACCGTCCGCACGCGCGATTTTTGCAATACATAGCATATATTGGCAAAAGCATGCCTATAAAAAGTCCAGTGGGATAAATAAGGACTGCCAATTGTTTTCTTCATATTTAGATAGAGTATGAGTCGGAGGTATGATTTCATATCTCATTTGGCCATTAAGTACATCTTGACGTCATCATAATGGCCTTGGAAGTCAAAATACAAAAATGCATATTATGACGTCATTATATTTATGGACAAATTAGTGTATTTCTCTCAATATTCATCAGTTTTGTTCTACATTTTAGTATATTGTAGTCGAGGCAATTGTCTACAAGATCAATACACATTAAATTTCATTTTAATGACGTCATCATAGTACAAACTTCAATTAAAGGCCACATGTCAGAATTTTCTTAATTTGCGTGTTCTGTCTATGGAAGGTGAATTTCGTTCACATCATGAATCTACATGACATCAATCTTTCCTATCTCGCTCATTTGTGCTTCATTCTCTCCCAGATTCTGGTATGTTATAGCTGAGACTATGGGCTATAAAAACGGTGTACTTTGTTTTTTAATCAGATGTTGGAATCATGTCGGAATTTTCAATCGAAATTTGAAACTGCAAATTTTAAAGGAATCATTAGGTGATACGTACGAAGTATACGTATCAACTATTGATTTCGTCAAGATTTTTATTATTCACAAAAAATTATTATTATTCTTCCTCGATTTTGTTCGCAAGAAATCTCAAGAATGGATAAACCCATTGTCATGAAACTTTCTATGATGATGGACCCCAGTCTAACTTAGAACTGCGTGACTTTTCAGTGACTCAAGGTCCTCATGACGTCATCTAGGCGCCATTTTGTGAAAATCAACTCATGACCATATCTTCATAACAGGAAGCAATTTCTCATTCAAAATTATCACGATCAAGGTCAATATTTGTCCGGTCAATTTCCGGTCAATAAATGCGCACAAAAATGCACGTACACGTAGGTGCGCGTGTTAACGCGCGCGTAAAATTTTAAATTGATCAAAATCGTCTTAAATTTTTTTCGCATACGTTTCAGGCCATTATAAGCATTTCATAAAAAATCACGCAAAACACGCATTATTGCACGTTTTCGTTCGTCACAGCCGAACGAAAAATAATTCCTCCGCAAAAACTTTTAACAGAATATTCCTCATATTTTTCTGAACAATTTGATACCATGTTTATCTCTTCATCACTATTAATAACGGAATGAGCGTCCGTTCAAGATAACCGTCCGCCGAGGGATTTTTGCAATACATAGCATATATTGGCAAAAGCATGCCTATAAAAAGTCCAGTGGGATAAATAAATGTGACCGGGCCTTAAAGAAAGTGAATTTTGTTCACATCATGAATCTACATGACATTCATCTTTGAGCACTATCTATCTTATTTGTGCTCTGTTTTCTACCAAATTTGGGTATGTTATAGCTGAGACCATGGGCTATAAAAATGGTCAATTTAGTTTTTTGATCAGATGATGAGATCATGTCACAATTTTCAGTTGAATGTTGAAATGATGAATATGTCACGTATGTCCTATTTGTGAAACTTAAACGTTAGAAGTGTCCTCGTATTCAAATTATGTAAGGAAACCCTTTTACTTTTTAGACTTTACTGTCAGACACTATTGAGTGACTGACTGACATTCTTTTTTTCTCTGGTAATAAAATACAAAAAATGAGCGTTATAGGGAACATCGGCATTTGTCTACATTAATAACTCACTTCTGTAATGGTCAAAAATAAACTTTGCGCAGCACAATATATGTAGGATATTACGGGTAGAGCATTTCATGAAATAAAATGAAATTGTGAAAATGCTCTATTCATTATGTCGATTTAGGTCAAAGATGTAAATAGTTATTGTACAGGGTCAATGGTCATATTGTCTCAAGTTATCTTTCATAGAACCATAATTATCAACTGTAATTGTCACCAATGCAGGAAAGCTTTTTTTCAAACATGTGGAAACGAAACCATATTGAAATATTGTGATGAATGCCATTGTTCGTTTCCAAGCTGTACTCATTCTTCATTTCCTTTTCAAGAATTGAATAATGACGAACTTCATGCAATATTTGGTAGTAATACTACAGATACTTATACTGATATCAATGATTTAAACTATTTATCAGAAAAAGAAGATGAGTTTTATTTCAGTAGGTTTGTCAACTGTAAATATTATATTGATGAGGATTTTGGGACTGAATTCAGTAACATTGACTATCATTTTAGTATTTTACATTTTAGTTCCCGTAGTTTAAACAAACATTTTAATGCTGTATCCAATTTCATTTCTACTTTATGTATATATTTCTCTGAAACTAGGATAAATGACAGTACGCCACTATTATTCAATGTGTCTGGTTATTCATTTACATCACGGATTGCCAACCTTTTAAAGTTCGCGGGCCACAGCTAACGATTGGCATTACTTGGCGGGCCATAGGTAGTCTTCTCCCCCCCCCCCAAAAAAAAAAAAAAATACTCATGCAATACGTGTACACACCTGCAATTTTGCAAAAACAAACAAGCAAACAACAAAAATCAGTGAAGAAAAAAAACGGCGGGAGAAAAGGGCTGCAAGTTTCAAGACAAGTATGGCATTTCAAACCGGGCCGCGGGTTGGCCACCCGTGATTTACATTCTAATCGCCAAGTAGGAAAGGGTGGAGGTGTTGGTCTATTGGTCGCTGACAATTTTGAATATGAAATACGCAATGATATATTATACCCATCATACAATTATGAATCACTGTTTATTTAAATCAACTTGCCGAGAAATAAGAATATTATTGTAGGTGTTATGTATAGGAAACCTCAATCAAATACCGATGATTTCATCCCTTTCTTTGAAAATGTTGTACAGAAAACTTATACTGAACATAAGCAGGTTTATATATTGGGAGATTTCAACATTGATCTCATAAAATTTACTGGCAATGCTGTATGTAATTTCTTGAGCGCAATACATTCATTTTTTCTTTTTTAATTGATAAGCCTTCGAGAACGACTGACAGATTAATATCCCTCATTGATAATATATTTACAAATAACTTTGAGCTGAATGTTTTTTCTGGTTTGTTTTATAATGATATATCTGATAATTTCCAACATTTTGTGAAAATCAACTTATGATCATATCTTCATAACGGAAAGTTATTTCTCATTCTCAATTATCATGATTAAGATCAATATCCGTCCGGTCAATTTTGGGTCAATAAACGTGCGCAAATACGGGCGTACGCGTTCGTCCGCGCGTTTACGTGCACGCAAAAATTAAAAATGCTCTTAATCATCCCAAATATTTTTGTGCATACTTTTCAGGCCATTTGGAGCATTTGACAAAAAATCATGCATACGCGCATGCGCGCGCGTTTTTTTTGTGCGTACTAGCATTTTGCAACGTAGAATCGCCGAATTTTCTCTGTTTTCATATTTGGCACATTTTTCAAAGCATTTTGATAACTTGTTCACCTTTTAATAACGCAATAAGCGTCCGTCAAAGTTGACAGCGCGCGCGGGCCTGCGTTATCTTTACCCACAATACATGGGCAAAAACATGCATATACAAAATTCATTGTAACTCTTCAGAATAGATAGCAACTCCCAATATTTTGTATATGTGAATAGATTATGAAATGGAGATATGATTTCATGTCTCATTTGACCCTCTATTAACTCATAGTGTCATCATAATGGCCTCCAAACTCAAAATTTAAATTTGCATATTATGACGTCAGCATATTTTTGGAAAATTGATTGTATCTCTGTAGATATTAATTATTTTTCTTCCACATTTTGATATGTTCTAGCTGAGACAATTTTCTACAAACGCAGTTTTCACAAATGTTCATTTAGACAAATGCATCATGGCGTATTTTTTCGATTAAAGGAGGCATGTAAATTTTTCACATTTTGCGTGTATTCTCTATGGGACATGACTTTTTCTCAAAACTGGATTCTACATTCCTGTCTTTCGTGAGCAATATCTCCGTTGTTTTAAATTCGTTTTCGCTGAGTATCGAGTATGTTGTAGCTGAGACAATCAGTTATCACAAATGTGTCTTTTTTTTTTTCTCAATCAGATGCCGGGATCATGCTCATATTTCACTTGCAAAGTAGGATTTGAGAATTCCATAACGCACTTGACTTCCAAGCTCGAGATCCCTGGTTCGAGTCCGGGTGTCTCCAACAATTTTTTTCTTCATTTTTTTCTTCTTTTTGACCTTTCACTGTACCATCTCCTTTGATTATTAAAACACGTAGATTATTAAAACACGCAAATAATGTAATAAACAACCGTATTTTCCTTATTATTACCCTATTTTCACTTAATCCATCACTCTTTGCGTGTAATCCCTATGGGAGATGACTTTTTCTCAAATCTGGATTCTACATTCCTGTCTTTTGCTAGCATTATTTCTGCTTGGATTTAGTTGATTTTTGAGTATGTTGTAGCTGAGACTATATGCTATCTAAATCATCCCTCATTTTTTCAATAAGATATCAGCATCACGCTAATGATCATGATCATAATGATGGTAATCATTTATCAATTACATTTTCATTTCTTTGAATAAGATAAAATCGTAAAAATGTGTTCTTCATGATGTAAATTAGAGTCATTTTCATTCAAGGTTTTATTTCGAAAAACATACAGTACAATGATGCACATGCTGCAGCTAAAAAGCTGAAATGTATGTGTTTACAATGATCAAGGATACATATAAATAGGAAAGAATATCCATTCACAAAACATATCTACATTATCATACAATGAAACCATGACAGATAAAATACTGGTCTGGTTAAAAAGACAACTGTTCATATATACAAATTAAAAAGAAGTTGGGTTTGAAAAGAAAAGCTTAAAACAAAGGTGTAACTGGTTACTGTACAGGGTCAACGGTCATATATAGTTTCAATCTATCTTCCCTAGATCCATGATGATCAAGGGGACACAATTTAAACTTGAAATATAGATAGATCAAAATGGGAGAAGCATTCTATAAAATAATATATCGTGTAATTCATTATTCGTTATGTAAACCATTACCATACGTATCACCTAATTCGTCAAAGTGACGAATTAAAGTCTAGTATTTATTGTATTTTAAATTTCGTACATCATGTTCGTACACCTGTTCCATATTGTATTGCATCTGCCAACTTTTTTTCCGAATTTAATTATTTAAGTTTGAGGATATAAGTTGCCAATCGTGCTGTCCTACATACCCAATAAGAAGCAAAACCAGGGTTAGCTGACGAATTTCTTAACACAGCATCTTATGATCATTTCACTATCTTCTATACTTAAACTAGTGTTATATCAATTCTTTACAAAGTCAAATTACCCAGGTCATCTCGTAAATGTATTTGTCGGAACTTTTGTTTCATTCTAAAAATGTTGAAAGTGAGGAGCTAATATTGCTTTGCCACCTTTACTAAATGAAAATCATACTCTTATTCACCAGGTCCAATCTGCTGTTGTGACTTTGACTTAGACCTGTGCACCTTTACCCAAGCTACTACCGATGATATTGATTGGACGAGGTTGGCAGGTGGCACGCCATCTGTTAATACCGGCCCGGAAAATGATCATACAATTGGCACAGGTACGTGTATTTTGTTTAACCATTTGACTACTGAAATGTATATTCCCCGTATTTCACGTACAGGAACCAGCAGGCAATGGCTTAAATTGGCAATAACATTTCCCCAAACAAAAGTTATAATGTTATGTTATTTCTTTCTATTGCTGCATTCTTGTAATGAGATGAAATGATTCTGAAAAAAATATACATGAGTAGGAACAGTTTGAAAGTTTTAAAAATTCAATTTTGATTGAAATGAAATGATATTGAAGTTATCAATTCGTTGCCCATTTATCGAATTTTAACCCTATTTACATTTTTGTTTCTTTTTCGAATTCCAAGTTTAATTGGTACCTGATAATAATTACTGGGGTAATAATAATTGAAGGGTCCTAGGGAAGAACGACAACATTGATGCTAACGAGGCTCCGATTGGTTAACAAAAGTATATTCATCTTTATTTCCTACATAATTCTTAGATGATAACAATTTATTAAATAATAATCGCCCTTTTACCTCAATAAAAGCTTGATTTCGATAACTGTTCGTAAGATTAATTTCTTTTGGCATCGTTTTGACTCCACTGGTATTAATTTTTCGATCTCCTTTCGATAATAGCGGATGGATTCTACATCTACACAGAAGCATCAGGAACTGAATTCAACAAAGTTGCCGTACTGGAGTCGAAACTCATTCTTGCGTCGTCCGGGCGATTGTGCGTCTATTTTTGGTACCACATGTGGGGAGCTAACATTGGTACACTCAGTATCTCTGCCAAGACCGGGACCACGCTGGGGCAGGTCCTATGGACCCAAAGTGGGGCTCTGTCGTCCAGGAACTGGTTTGAGGCCAAGATTGATTTCATCCCTACTGCCGATTTTAAGGTTAGACAATCAAAGTTGTTGATATTGTTATTGTTGAGATTAATGGCGTTTCCATCGTCATTGGATGATTTCGCCATGTTTTGTTATGTACCTAATATTAGAAACGTCAGTGTTTAGTTTTTCGTAGTACAAAAATAGAAATGAAAAGAAACATGTTTTGTAATCTCAAAATAAAATGCACCTCTGGGCTCCTTTGGTATTGTGTAAATGGTTTCATGGCAATTGTCGTTGCGATAACATTTATAGCGACAGCAGGAATAGCAGTATAAATACTTATGTGGCTACGCTGAGTAAACAAGACCAAATTATTTATTTTTTTATTAATTATAATAATGAGTATACTAGTAACTTTGAATTACTTTTTTGTTCTTCCTTTAGTTCGTATTTGAGGGCGCTACTGGTGCGAGTTACGAAAGTGACATCGCTCTCGATGACATCTATATTACAACAGGAGCATGCAGAGGTATATATCTAATATTATTATTGTTGTTGGTGTTCTTGTTTTCATCATTATTAGTATCATTTTCATTATTATTAGTTATTATAAACCTCACTTAAGAAATCCAGCCATCTGATTGGTCGAAATTGCAGTCATGGTTTTAACTATTCCTGTAAAATTCCCGGTAAAATTACAGTTACCGGGAAAATAGTTCAGTCTTGGTGAAATACCCATAGGTTCACATGTTAAAAACTGGTTTGAGCGATCGAGGATACCGTACGTGTGCGAGGAATTGGTCGGTATTTTTAATACGGCAATCTCGATCGTACTGAATTCCAAACAAAGCAAATATGGCTGAAGAAACTCTCCCAAGATGTTAACTTCTTGATGATGATCAAATGCAAGACTTGCTGACAGCAAGAACACCAAAAAGAGTAAGTGAAATTCTCCATAATTTTTTTTCAAAACAGATATAGTAGGGGTCTAGATTCTAGTAGGGGTCTAGTAGGCCTAGTGCTAAAATCCTTCCAGTAGAGATTGCACACATCACTATGCATTGGTCATTGCGCACTCATGCTAAATTGGTCGATGTTTTAATTACCAGAGATTCAAACTAATATTGCTTGTGATCCTGAAGGTGATACTAAATAAGTGAGGTGTCATGAAAGCGCAGGTTTTTCTCCATATTCCTCACAAGGACGGCTCACCCCCGAAATTGTAAAAATATCTTGCTTAGACTAGAATCTAGATCTAGTGAGGTGGTCTGTCTTCGACAGACTACCTATTGTTTTTGTTCAAATTTTCTTTCTTTGTTTCTTTATTAGGTGGTCTGTCGTCTACGACAGATCACCTATTGTTTTCGTCAGAATTTTCTTTCTTTATCAGGTGGGCTGTATTACGTACAGACCACCTTATAATTTCGTTAGAATTGCCTTTATTTATTTATTTATTATTTATATCTTTTTCTTATTTCTAACCACTTTTTTGTAAGCACGATTACTTGAAAATGGCACAATCAAATGCCTTCAAATTTGGCACACATATGTATAGGCATATGTACGAAGCACAATAACGTTTTCAACATTGACCTTCACTGATGACGTCATCTAGGCGCCATTTTGTAAAATTTTACAAAAATCAACTCATGATCATATCTTCATAACCAAAAGGTATTTCTCATTCATATTTATCATGATCAAGGTCAATATCCGTCCGGTCAATTTCAGGTCAAAGAACGCGCGCGTGCGCGTACGTCCGCGCGTCAATGCGCGCGAAATTTTTTAAAATGCTCAAAATCGTCTCAAAATCATTTTGCATACGTTTTATGCCATTCTAAGCATTTTATAAAAAATCGCGCCACTCCCGCATGCGCGCGCGTTTTCGCGCGTTTTCGCGCTTAAAACTATAACACAACATAGAATCGCCATTTTTCTTCTTTCATAATATTACACATATGTTTACAAACAAATTGATACCATGTTTGTTTCTTTTTGAATATTAATAACGGAATGATCAACCGTTTAACTTAAATTTCCGTGCGCGCGAGCTCTTGTAATACATAGCATATATGGGCAAAAGCATGCCTATACAAGATCCATTGTAGCTCTTTAGGATGCAAGGTGACCCAAATTTTGGGTCATATTTTGATAAAGTATGAATTGGAGATATGATTTCATGTCTCATTTGATCCTCAATTAACTCATGACGTCATCATAATGGCCTCCGAACTCAAAATTTCAATTTACATATTATGACGTCAGCATATTTACGGAAAAATGATTGTATCTCTGTAAATATTGATCGATTGTCCTCCAAATTTTGATATGTTTTAGCTGAAACAATTTTCGACTAATAAAATACGCACAAATTTTCATTTTGACAAAGGCATCAGGGCGTATTTTCGCGATTAAAAAAGGCATGTCAACTTTTCATATTTTGCGTGTATTCTCTATGGGACATGACTTTTTCTCAAAACTGGATTCTACATTCCCGTCTTTCACGAGCAATATCTCCGTCGTTTTAGCTTCGTTTACGCTGAACTTTGAGTATGTTGTAGCTGAGACAATTAGCTATCTCAAATGTGCACTTTATTTTGTCTTAAATCTTAGTTGGACCAGCCCACCTATACTTGTTCCAAACAAGTATTACAAATCTAGTTTATTTATTTATTTGTATTTATTTCTGGGCACTTTTTCGTTAACAGGATAACTCAAGATTGGTTGAGTCAATTTTGTTCAATTTTGACACAGTCATAGGTCATTGCCATAAGACGTGACAGTAACATTTTCAAGGTCATCAAGTCTTCATGACGTCATCCAGGCGCCATTTTGTGTTTTTGTTGGTACTTTCAACTCATGATCATATCTTCATAACGGAAAGTTATTTCTTATTTATATTTATCATGATTAAGGTCCATATCCGTCCGGTCAACTTCAGGTCAAAAAACGCGCGCGCATGCGTACGTCTGCGTGTCAGCCCGCGCGCAAAATTTTAAAATGCTCCAAATCGTCTCATATTCATTTTGCATACGTTTCGCGCGTACTTGCATTTTGCAACGTAGAATCGCCAAATTTTCTCTGTCATCATATTTGGCACATTTTTTCAAGCATTTTGATACCTTGTTCACCTTTTTTTGACCATTAATAACGGAATGAGCGTCCGTTAAGATACGCATCCGTGCGTGCGAGCTCTTGTAATACATAACATACATGTGCAAAAAAATGCCTATACAAAATTCATTGCAACTCTTCAGAATGGATGGATACCCCCCATTTTTTCCATATTTGGATAGATTATGAGTCGGAGATATGGTTTCTAGTCTCATTTGACCCTCAATTAACTCATGACGTCATCATAATGGCCTCCGATCATGCTCATATTTCACTTGCAAAGTGGGATTTGAGAATTTCATTTTCGGTTTACGTGTAATCGCTATGGGAAATGTTTTGGTATATCGGTAACGCACTTGACTTCCAACCTCGAGGTCCCTGGTTCGAGTCCGGGCGTCTCCAACAATCTTTTTTTTCTTTTTGACCTTTTACTGTACCATCTCCTTTAAATACTAAAACACGTAGAATCGCAAATCGCGTAATAAAAAGCCATATTTACTTTATTATAACCCTATTTTCACTTGATCCGTTACTTTTTGCGTGTAATTCCTAAGGGAGATGACTTTTTCTCAAATCTGGAATCTACATTCCTATCTTCTGCGAGCAATATCGACATTATTTCTGCTTGGATTATGTTGATTTTCGAGTATGTTGTAGCTGAGACTATATGCTATCTAAATGTTCCCCCATTTTTTTCAATCAGATGTCATCATGGTCTGTTGATGATGATCATCAACATCATCATGATCATCATCATCATCATCATCGTCATCACCATTACTATCAAGATCATCATCATCATGATCATCATCATGATCATCATTGTTTACATGTCTATATAACTTGAAGGCAGACCACCTTATTCGTCCTCGTGACGAATTAAATTCTAGTTTTTATTTCCTACACTTTTTTGTTCACACGATTACTCAAAATTGAACCGTCCAATTTCTTTCAAATTTGGCACAGTCATAGTTCATTGTCATAAGACGTGACAGGAACATTTTCGAGGTCATCAAGTCTTGTTTTTTTTTTGAAAATCTCAAATGATCATAACTTCATAACCGAAAGCCATTTCTCATTCATATTTACCATGATCAAGGTCAATATCAGTCCGGTCAATTTCAAGTCAATAAACGCGCGCGTACGCGTACGTCCGCGCGTTAGTGCGCGCGCAAATTTCAAAATGCTCCAAATCGTCTTAAATTCATTTTGGATACGTTTCAGGCCATTTTAAGCATTTCATAAAAATCATAAAATTTTTGCGCGTTTTCGTTCGTAGCGGCCCAGCGAAAAATAATTACCCACCCGAATTTATGACAGGATATTTCTTATCTTTTTCCGAACAATTTGATACCATGTTTATCTTTTCGTGACCATTATTGACGGAATTAGCGTCCGTTTAAAATACATGTCCGTACGCGCGAGATCTTGTAATACATAGCATATATGGGCAAAAACATGCCTATACAAAATCCATTATAGCTCTTTAGGAAGTCCACAGAACCTCCACATTTTTCTCATATTTGGATAGAATATGAGTTGAAGATATGATTTTAGGTCTCATTTAGCCATTATATATATCGTGACATCATCATAATGGCCTTGGAACTCAAAAAACGAATTTGCATATTATGACGTCATCATATATATGGAAGATTGATTGTATCTCTGTAAATATTGATTAATTTACTTCCAAACTTAGATATGTTGTAGCTGAGACAATTCTCTACAAGATTAGTGCCCATTGTTTTTCATTTTGATGACGTCATCATGGTGAAAATTTCAATTAAAGGCGACATGTCAGAATTTTCTTAATTTGCGTGTTATGTCTATGGAAGGTGCATTTCGTTCACATCGTGAATCTACATGGCATTAATCTTTGAGCACTATTTACCTTATTTTATTTACCTTATTTCTCCCAAATTTTGGTATGTTATAGCTGAGACCATGGGCTATAAAAACGGTGTACTTTGTTCTTTAATCAGATGGTTGGGATCATGTCGGAATTTTCAATTGAAAGTTGAAATTGCACATTTTCTAGAACTTTGCAGGATTTTCTTTATTATTATTAGGTGGTCTGTCGATATCGACAGATCACCTATTGTTTTCGTCAGAATTTTCTTTCTTTATTTATCAGGTGGGCTGTATCTAATACAGACCACCTTATAATTTTGTTAAAATTGCCTTTATTATTATTATTTATTATTATTTATCAGGTGGGCTGTATAACGTACAGACCACCTTATAATTTCGTTAGAATTGCCTTTATTTATTATTAAATATTTTTCTTATTTCTAACCACTTTTTTGTTGGCAAGATAACTTGAAAATGGCTCAATCAAATGCCTTGAAATTTAGCACATTTATATATAGGCATATGTTCAAGGCACAGAAATAACGTTTTCAACCTTGACCTTGACTGATGACGTCATCTAGGCGCCATTTTGTAAAATTTTACGAAAATCAACTTATGATCATATCTTCATAACCAAAAGGTATTTCTCATTCATATTTATCATGATCAAGGTCAATATCCGTCCGGTCAATTGCAGGTCAAATAACGCGCGCGTGCCAGTACGTCCGCGCGTAAATGCGCGCGTAACATTTTGAAATGCTCAAAATCATCTCAAAATCATTTTGCATACGTTTTAGGCCATTCTAAGCATTTTATAAAAAATCGCGCACACGCGCATACGCGCATGCGTGCGCGTTTTCGCGCGTAAAACTATTGCACAACATAGAATCGCCATTTTTTTTCTTTCATAATATTCCACATATTTTAACAAACAAATTGATAGCATGTTTATCTCTTTATGACTATTAATGACGGAATGATCGACCGTTAAACATAAATTTCCGTGCGCGCGAGCTCTTGTAATACATAGCATATATGGGCGAAAACATGCCTATGCAAAATCCATTGTAGCTCTTTAGGATGCAAGGTGACCCCAATTTGTTTTCATATTTTGATTATGTATGAATCGGAGATATGATTTCATGTCTCATTTGACCCTCAATTAACTCATGACGTCATCATAATGGCCTCCGAACTCAAAATTTCAATTTGCATATTATGACGTCAGCATATTTTTGGAAAATTGATTGTATCTTTGTAAAAAATTGATCAATTTTCTTCAAAATTTTGATATGTTCTAGCTGAGACAATTCTCTACAAATCTAGTCGCCCAGATTTTTCATTTTGACAAAGGCATCATGGCGTATTTTTTGCGATTAAAGGAGGCATGTCAATTTTTCACATTTTGCGTGTATTCTCTATGGGACATGACTTTTTCTCAAAACTTGATTCTACATTCCCGTCTTTCGCGAGCAATATCTATGTCGTTTTAGCTTCATTTACGCTGAACTTCGAGTATGTTGTAGCTGAGACAAAAAGCTATCTCAAATGTACCCTTCATTTTGTCTCAATTTTTTGTTGGATCAGCCCACCTATACTTGTTCCAAACAAGTATTACAAATCTAGTTTATTTTTCTTATTTTGACCCACTTTTTTGTTAACAAGATAACTTTGAAATGGTTCAACTAAATACCTTGAAATTTGGCACACATATGTATAGGCATATGGACAAAACAAGGTAAGGTTTTCAATCTTGACCTTGACTGATGACGTCATCTAGGCGCCATTTTGTGAAATTTTCTGAAAATATACTTATGATCATATGTTCATAACCAAAAGTTATTTCTCATTCATATTTATCATGATCAAGGTCAATATCAGTCCGGTCACTTTCAGGTCAAAAAAAGCGCGCGTGCGCGTACGTCCGCGCGTCAGTGCGCGCGCAAAATTTTAAAATGCTCAAAATAGTCTCCAAAAAAAATTGCGTACGTTTTAGGCCATTCTAAGCATTTTATTTTAAAAAATCGCTGACACGCGCGCGCAAAACAATTACACAACATAGAATCATCATTTTTTTTCTGTCATCATATTTGGCACATTTTTTCAAGCATTTTGATACCTTGTTCACCTTTTCTGACCATTATTAATGGAGTGAACGTCCGTTTAAGATACACGTCCGTGCGTGCGAGCTCTTGTAATACATAGCATATACGGGCAAAAACATGCCTATATAAAATCCATTGTAGCTCTTAGGATGCATGGTGACCCCAATTTTTTTCTCCATATTTTGATAGAGTATGAATCGGAGATATGATTTCATGTCTCATTTGACCCTCAATTAACTTATGACGTCATCATAATGGCCTCCGAACTCAAAATTTTAATTTGCATATTATGACATCAGCATATTTTTAAAAAATTGATTATATCTCTGTAAATATGATTTATCGATCGATTTTCTTCCAAATTTCGATATGTTCTAGCTGAGACAATTCATTACAAATGGAGTTAACAACATTTTTCATTTTGACAAAGAAATCATGGTGTATTTTTGCGATTAAAGGAGGCATGTCAATTTTTCACTTTTTGCGTGTATTCTCTACGGGACATGACTTTTTCTCAAAACTGGATTCTACATTCCCGTCTTTCGCGAGCAATATCTCCGTCGTTTTAGCTTCGTTTACGCTGAACTTTGAGTATGATGTAGCTAAGACAATTAGCTATCTCAAATGTGCCCTTCATTTTGTCTAAAATTTTAGTTGGACCAGCCCACCTATACTTGTTCCAAACAAGTATTACAAATCTAGTCAGGTGGGCTGTATAACGTACAGACCACCTTATAATTTCGTTAGAATTGCCTTTATTTATTTATTATTCGTTATTTTTCATATTTCGAACCACTTTTTTGTAAGCACGATTACTTGAAAATGGCTCAATCAAATGCCTTCAAATTTGGCACACATATGTATAGGCATATGTACAAAGCACAATAACGTTTTCAACATTGACCTTTACTGATGACGTCATCTAGGCGCCATTTTGTAAAATTTTACGAAAATCAACACATGATCATATCTTCATAACCAAAGGTTATGTCTCATTCATATTTATCATGATTAAGGTCAATATCCGTCCGGTCAATCGCAAGTCAAAAAACGCGCGCGTACGCGTACGTCCGCGCGTCAATGCGCGCTTAAAATTTTAAAATGCTCAAAATCGTCTCAAAATCATTTTGCATACGTTTTAGGCCATTTTAAGCATTTTATAAAAAATCGCGCACACGCGCATGCGCGCGCGTTTTCGCGCGTAAAACTATTACACAACATAGAATCGCCATTTTTTCTCTTTCAAAATATTTCACATATTTTTACAAACAAATTGATACCATGTTTGTCTCTTTATGACTATTAATAACGGAATGATCGACCGTTTAACATAAATTTCAATGCGCGCGAGCTCTTGTAATACATAGCATATATGGGCAAAAACATGCCTATACAAAATCCATTGTAGCTCTTTAGGATGCAAGGTGACCCCAATTTGTTTTCATATTTTAATAGAGTATGATTCGGAAATATTGTTTCATGTCTCTTTTGACCCTCAAGTAACTCATGACGTCATCATAATGGCCTCCGAACTCAAAATTCCAAATTGCATATTATGACGTCAGCATATTTTTAAAAAATTGATTATATCTCTGTAAATATGATTTATCGATCGATTTTCTTCCAAATTTCGATATGTTCTAGCTGAGACAATTCATTACAAATGGAGTTAACAACATTTTTCATTTTGACAAAGAAATCATGGCGTATTTTTGCGATTAAAGGAGGCATGTCAATTTTTCACTTTTTGCGTGTATTCTCTACGGGACATGACTTTTTCTCAAAACTGGATTCTACATTCCTGTCTTTCGCGAGCAATATCTCCGTCGTTTTAGCTTCGTTTACGCTGAACTTTGAGTATGATGTAGCTAAGACAATTAGCTATCTCAAATCTGCCCTTCATTTTGTCTAAAATTTTAGTTGGACCAGCCCACCTATACTTGTTCCAAACAAGTATTACAAATCTAGTCAGGTGGGCTGTATAACGTACAGACCACCTTATAATTTCGTTAGAATTGCCTTTATTTATTATTCGTTATTTTTCTTATTTCGAACCACTTTTTTGTAAGCACGATTACTTGAAAATGGCTCAATCAAATGCCTTCAAATTTGGCACACATATGTATAGGCATATGTACAAAGCACAATAACGTTTTCAACATTGACCTTTACTGATGACGTCATCTAGGCGCCATTTTGTAAAATTTTACGAAAATCAACACATGATCATATCTTCATAACCAAAGGTTATGTCTCATTCATATTTATCATGATTAAGGTCAATATCCGTCCGGTCAATTGCAAGTCAAAAAACGCGCGCGTACGCGTACGTCCGCGCGTCAATGCGCGCGCAAAATTTTAAAATGCTCAAAATCATTTTGCATACGTTTTAGGCCATTTTAAGCATTTTATAAAAAATCGCGCACACGCGCATGCGCGCGCGTTTTCGCGCGTAAAACTATTACACAACATAGAATCGCCATTTTTTCTCTTTCATAATATTTCACATATTTTACAAACAAATTGATACCATGTTTGTCTCTTTATGACTATTAATAACGGAATGATCGACCGTTTAACATAAATTTCAATGCGCGCGAGCTCTTGTAATACATAGCATATATGGGCAAAAACATGCCTATACAAAATCCATTGTAGCTCTTTAGTATGAAAGGTGACCCCAATTTGTTTTCATATTTTAATAGAGTATGATTCGGAAATATTGTTTCATGTCTCTTTTGACCCTCAAGTAACTCATGACGTCATCATAATGGCCTCCGAACTCAAAATTCCAATTTGCATATTATGACGTCAGCATATTTATGGGAAATTGATTGTATCTCTGTAAATATTGATCGATTTTCTTCCAAATTTTGATATGTTCTAGCTGAGACAATTTCCTACAAATGCAATTATATTATTCTTCATTTTGACAAAGGCATCAAGGCGTATTTTTGCGATTAAAGGAGGCATGTCAATTTTTTACATTTTGCGTGTATTCTCTATGGGACATGACTTTTTCTCAAAACTCGATTCTACATTCCCGTCTTTCGCGAGCAATATCTACGTCGTTTTAGCTTCGTTTACGCTGAACTTTGAGTATGATGTAGCTGAGACAATTAGCTATCTCAAATGTGCCCTTCATTTTGTCTAAAATTTTAGTTGGACCAGCCCACCTATACTTGTTCCAAACAAGTATTACAAATCTAGTTATTCTTTATTTTTCTTATTTCGAACCACTTTTTTGTAAGCACGATTACTTAAAAATGGCTCAATTAAATGCCTTCAAATTTGGCACACATATGTATTGGCATATGTACAAAGCACAATAACTTTTTCAACATTGACCTTTACTGATGACGTCATCTAGGCGCCATTTTGTAAAATTTTACGAAAATCAACACATGATCATATCTTCATAACCAAAGGTTATCAGGTGGGCTGTATAACGTACAGACCACCTTATAATTTCTCATTCATATTTATCATGATCAAGGTCAATATCCGTCCGGTCAATTTCAGATCAAAGAACGCGCGCGTGCGCGTACGTCCGCGCGTCAATGCGCGCGCACAATTTTAAAAAGCTCAGAATCGTCTCAAAATCATTTTGCATACGTTTTAGGCCATTCTAAACATTTTATAAAAAATCGCGCACACGCGCATGCGCGCGCTTTTTCGCGCGTAAAACTATTACACAACATAGAATCGCCATTTTTTTTCTTTCATAATATTCCACATATTTTTACAAACAAATTGATACCTTGTTTGTCTCTTTATGACTATCAATAACGGAATGATCGACCGTTTAACATAAATTTCCGTGCGCGCGAGCTCTTGTAATACATAGGATATATGGGCAAAAACATGCCTATACAAAATCGATTGTAGCCCTTTAGGATGCAAGGTGACCCCATTTTATTCTTCATATTTTGATAGAATATGAGTCGGAGATATGATTTCATGTCTCATTTGACCCTCAATTAACTCATGACGACATCATAATGGCCTCTGAACTCAAAATTTCAATTTGCATATTTTGACTTCAGCATATTTTTGGAAAATTGATTGTATCTCTGTAAATATTGTTCAATTTTCTTCCAAATTTTGATATGTTCTAGCTGAGACAATTCCCTACAAATGCAGTTTCTAAGATCCTTCATTTTGGCAAAGGCATCATGGCGTATTTTTTGCGATTAAAGGAGGCATGTCAATTTTTCAAATTGTGCGTGTATTCTCTATGGGACATGATTTTTTCTCAAAACTCGATTCTACATTCCCGTCTTTCGCGAGCAATATCTCCGTCGTTTTAGCTTCGTTTACCCTGAACTTCGAGTATGTTCTAGATGAGATAAGCTATCTCAAATGTGCCCTTTATTTTGTCTCAAATTTTAGTTCGACCAGCCCACCTATACTTGTTCCAAACAAGTATTACAAATCTAGTTAGGTGGGCTGTATCTAATACAGACCACCTTATAATTTTGTTAAAATTGCCTTTATTATTTATTTATTATCAGGTGGGCTGTATCTAATACAGACCACCTTATTTATTTGTTAAAATCGCCTTTATTTATTATTTATTATTTATCAGGTGGGCTGTATCTAATACAGACCACCTTATATTTTTGTTAAAATCGCCTTTATTTATTTATTTATTTATTTCTTTATTTTTCTTATTTCGACCCACTTTTTTGTGTGCAAGATAATTTGAAAATTGCTCAATCAAATATCTTAAAATTTAGTACACATATGTATAGGCATATGAACAAGGCACAACAAAGTTTTCAACCTTGACCTTGATTGATGACGTCATCTAGGCGCCATTTTGTGAAATTTTCTGAAAATTTACTCATGATCATATTTTCATAACGGTAATTCATTTCTCATTCATATTTATCATGATCAAGGTCAATATGTGTCCGGTCAATTTCAGGTCAAAAAACGCGCGCGTCCGCGTACGTCCGCGCGTCAGTGCGCGCGCAAAATTTTTAAATGCTCAAAATCGTCTCAAATTTGTTTTGGATACGTTTTAGGTCATTTTAAGCATTTTATAAAAAAATCGCGCGTACGTGCATGCGCGCGCGTTTTCGCGCGTAACACCATTACAAAACATAGAATCGCCATTTTTTTTTCTTTGATGATATTTCTTATATTTTTTCAAGGAATTTGATAACATGTTTATCTCTTTATGACCATTAATAACAAGATGAGCGTCAATTCAAGATAAATGTCAGTGCGCGCGAGCTCTTTTAATACATAGCATATATGGGCAAAAACATGCCTATACAAAATCCATTAAAGCTCTTTGGAATGAACCGTGACCTTCATTTTTGTTTCATATTTAGATAGAGTATGAGTCGGAGATATGATTCCATGTCTCATTTGGCCATTAGGTGTATCGTGACATCATCATAATGGCCTTGGAACTCAAAATACGAATTTGCATATTATGACGTCAGCATGTTTATGGAAAATCGATTGTATCTCTGTAAATGTTGACCGATTTTCTTCCAAATTTCGATATGATGTAGCTAAAATAATTTTCTACAAGCTCAATAATCACCATTTTTCATTTTGACAAAGGCATCATGCCGTATTTTAGCGATTAAAGGAGGCATGTCAATTTTTCACATTTTGCGTGTATTCTCTATGGGACATGACTTTTTCTCAAAACTGGATTGTACATTCCCGTCTTTCACGAGTAATATCTCCGTCGTTTTAGTTTTGTTTTTGCTGAGCTTTTAGTATGTTGTAGCTGAGACAATAAGCTATCGTTATTGTGTCATTTATTTTTCGATCAGATGCCGGGATCATGCTCATATTTTACTTGCAAAGTGGGATTTGAGAATTCCATTTTTTGTTTACGTGTAATCGCTATGGGAAATGTTTTGGTATATCGGTAACGCATTTGACTTCCTACCTCGAGATCCCTGGCTCGAGTCCGGGCGTCTCCAAGAATTTTTGTCTTCCCTTTTTTTCTTCTTTTTGGCCTTTCACTGTACCATCTCCTTTGACTATTAAAACACGTAGAATCGCAAATGTAATAAACACCCCTCTTTACTTTATTATTACACTATTTTCACTTGATCAATTACATTTTGCGTGTAATCCCTATGGGAGATGACTTTTTCTCAAATCTGGATTCTATACACTCATGTCTTTTGCGAGCAATAACGCCGTTATTTCTGCTTGAATTTTGTTGATTTTTGAATATGTCGTAGCTGAGACTATATGCTATCTTAATCATCCCTCATTTTGTTAATAAGATGTCAAGATCACGCTCATGATCATCGACAATATCATCATGATCATCATGATCATAATGATGATAATCATCATCGAATCATCGACATCATCATGATCATCATTATTATCATCATCATCATCATCATGACCATCATCATCATCATCATCAATTTCGTTCACATCATGAATCTACATGACCTTGTCTTTTTAGCAGTATCTCGCTTATTTTTGCTCTACTTTGTCTCAAATTTTAGTTGACCAGCCCACCTATACTTGTTCCAAACAAGTATTATGTCTAGTCAGGTGGGCTGTATAACGTACAGACCACCTTATAATTTCGTTAGAATTGCCTTTATTTATTATTCTTTATTTTTCTTATTTCTAACCACTTTTTTGTGGACAAGATAACTAAAAAATGGCTGGATCAAATGCCTTGAAATTTGGCACACATATGTATAGGCATATGTACAAAGCACAATTTTTGTTCAACCTTGACCTTGACTGATGACGTCATCTAGGCGCCATTTTGTAAAATTTTACGAAAATCAACTCATGATCATATCTTCATAACCAAAAGCTATTTCTCATTCATATTTATCATGATCAAGGTCAATATCCGTCCGGTTAATGGCAGGTCAAATAACGCGCGCGTGCGCGTACGTCCGCGCGTCAATGCGTGCGTAAAATTTTGAAATGCTCGAAATCGTCTCAAAATCATTTTGCATACGTTTTAGGCCATTCTAAGCATTTTATAAAAAATCGCGCACACGCTTATGCGTGCGCGTTTTCGCGCGTAAAACTATTGCACAACATAGAATCGCCATTTTTTTTCTTTCATAATATTCCACATATTTTTACAAACAAATTGATAGCATGTTTATCTCTTTATGACTATTAATGACGGAATGATCGACCATTAAACATAAATTTCCGTGCGCGCGAGCTCTTGTTATACATAGCATATATGGGCAAAAACATGCCTATGCAAAATCCATTGTCCATTTTTTTTCTCCATATTTGGATAGATTTTGAGTCGCAGATAAGATTTCATGTCTTATTTGACCCTCAATTAACTCATGACGTCATCAGAATGGCCTCCGAACTCATAATTTCAATTTGCATATTATGACGTCAGCATATTTTTGGGAAATTGATTGTATCTCTGTAAATATTTTTGATATGTTTTAGCTGAGACAATTTTCTACGGATGCAGTATCCACGAATTTTCATTTTGATGAAAACATCATGGCTTTTTTTTGCGATTAAAGGAGGCATGTCAATTTTTTACATTTTGCGTGTATTCTCTATGGGACATGACTTTTTCTGAAAACTGGATTCTACATTTCCGTCTTTCACGAGCAATATCTCTGTCGTCTTAGCTTCGTTTTCGCTGAGCATCGAGTATGTTGTAGCTGAGACAATAAGCTATCACAAATGTGACTATTTCTCGATCAGAAGCCGGGATTATGCTCATATTTCACTTGCAAAGTGGGATTTGAGAATTTTATTTTCCGTTTACGTGTAATCGCTATGGGAAATGTTTTGGTTTATCGGTAACGCACTTGACTTCTAACCTCGAGGTCCCTGGTTCGAGTCCGGGCGTCTCCAACAATCTTTTTTTTTCTTTTTGACCTTTCACTGTTCCATCTCCTTTGAATATTAAAACACGTAGAATCGCAAATCGCGTAATAAACAGCCATATTTACTTTATTATAACCCTATTTTCACTTGATCCATTACTTTTTGCGTGTAATTCCTAAGGGAGATGACTTTTTCTCAAATCTGGAATCTACATTCCTATCTTCTGCGAGCAATATCGACATTATTTCTGCTTGGATTATGTTGATTTTCGAGTATGTTGTAGCTGAGACTATATGCTATCTAAATGTTTCCCCATTTTTTTCTTCTCAATCAGATGTCATCATGGTCTGTTGATGATGATCATCAACATCATCATGATCATGATCATCATCATCATCGTCATCACCATTACTATCAAGATCATCAGTATCATGATCATCATCATGATCACCATTGTTTACATGTCTATATAACTTGAAGGCAGACCACCTTATTCGTCCTCGTGACGAATTAAATTCTAGTCAGGTGGGCTGTATAACGTACAGACCACCTTATAATTTCGTTAGAATTGCCTTTATTATTTATTAGGTGGGCTGTATCTAATACAGACCACCTTATAATTTTGTTAAAATTGCCTTTATTATTATTTATTTATTATTTATTTTTCTTATTTCGACACACTTTTTTGTGAGCAAGATAACTTGAAAATGGTTCAATCAAATACCTTGAAATTTGGCACACATATGTATAGGCATTAGAACAAAACACAAACATTTTTTCAACCTTGACCTTGACTGATGACGTCATCTAGGCGCCATTTTGTGAAATTTTCTGAAAATCAACTCATGATCATATCTTCATAACCAAAAGTCATTTCTCATTCATATTTATCATAATCAAGGTCAATATCAGTCCGGTCAATTTCAGGTAAAAAAACGCGCGCGTGCGCGTACGTCCGCGCGTTAGTGCGCGCGCAAAATTTTAAAATGCTCAAAATCGTCTCAAATTTATTTTACATACGTTTCAGGCCATTTTAAGCATTTCATAAAAAATCGCGCGTACGAGCATGCGCGCGCGTTTTCGCGCGTAACACCATTACATAACATAGAATCGCCATTTTTTTTTCTTTCATGATATTTCATATATTTGTTTGTACAATTTGATACCACGTTCATATCTTTATGACCATTAATAACAAGATGAGCGTCCATTCAAGATAAATATCCGTGCGCGCGAGCTCTTATAATACATAGCATATATGGGCAAAAACATGCCTATAGAAAATCCATTATAGCTCTTTGGAATGCACCGGGATCCTCAATCTTTTTTCATATTTAGATAGAGTATGAGTCGGAGATATGATTTCATGTCTCATTTGGCCATTAAGTGTATCGTGACATCATCACAATGGCCTTGGAACTCAAAATACGAATTTGCATATTATGACGTCAGCATATTTATGGAAAATTGATTGTATCTCTGTAAGTATTAATCAATTTTCTTCCACATTTTGATATGTTCTAGATGAGACAATTTCCTGCAAATATAGTGTACACGATTTTTCATTTTGACAAAGGCATCATGGCGTATTTTTGCGATTAAAGGAGGCATGTCAATTCTTCACATTTTGCGTGTATTCTGTATGGGACATGACTTTTTCTCAAAACTGGATCCTACATTTTCGTCTTTCGCGAGCAATATCTCCGTCGTTTTACTTTCGTTTTCGCTGAGCTTTGAGTATGTTGTAGCTGAGACAATAAGCTATCACAAGTGTGCCTTTTATTTTTCGATCAGATGCCGGGATCATGCTCATGTTTCACTAGCAAAGTGGGATTTGAGAATTCCATTTTTCGTTTACGTGTAATCGCTATGGGAAATGTTTAGGTATATCGGTAACGCACTTGACTTCCGACCTCGAGATCCCTGGTTCGAATCCTGGCGTCTCCAACAATTTTTTCTTCCTTTTTTTTTTCTTTTTGACCTTTCACTGTACTATCTCCTTTGATTATTAAAACACGTAGACTCGCAAATAATGTAATAAAACACCCCTCTATACTTTATGATTACACTATTTTCACTTGATCCATTACTTTTTGCGTGTAATCCCAATGGGAGATGACTTTTTCACAAATCTGGATTCTACATTCCTTTCTTTTGCGAGCAATAACGCCGTTATTTTTTGCTTGAATTTAATTGATTTTTAATTAATTTTTCTTATTTCGATCCACTTTTTTGTTAGCAAGATAACTTAAAAATGGTTTAATCAAATACCTTGAAATTTGGCACATATGTATAGGCATATGGAAAAAATACGGTTATGTTTTCAACCTTGACCTTGACTGATGTCGTCATCTAGGCGCCATTTTGTGAAATATTCTGAAAATCAATTCATGATCATATCTTCATAACCGAAAGTCAATTCTCATTCATATTTATCAGGTCAAAGTCGATATCCGTCCGGTCAATTTAAGGTAAAAAAAAACGCGCGCGTACGTACGTCAGTGCGTGGGCAAAATGTTTAAATGCTCAAAATCGTCTCAAATTTATTTTGCATACGTTTCAGGTCATTTTAAGCATTTTATAAAAAAATCGCGCACACGCGTATGCGCGCGCGTTTTCGCGCTAAGACCATTACACAACATAGAATCACCATTTTGTTTTCTTTCATGATATTTCACATTTTGTTATAAACAAATTGATACCATGTTATTTCTTTATGACCATTAATAACAAGATGAGCGTCCATTCAAGATAAATGTCCGCGCGGGCGAGCTCTTGTAATATTTTTTCTCCTTATAAATGTTTTCAGACATGTGAAGCATGGCATGAGATATGTTTGTGTGTTAATTACAGCACTCTTCATCAGCAGCCAGGGTGCAATAATTAAGCTCACCAAATAAAACAACCATGTTCTTTATTTAGGCAATTATTATCGGGCATAATACCCATTTAAAGCTGTCACCATCTAATTAAAGAGGGAGAACAAAAATCCGTTTCTGAACCAGGCACACAGTGTGTGTCTGGTCCTGGCTGTACGGATTTTTTTTTTTACCAAAAAAAAAAAAATCCTATTTCAAAATATCTATATCAATGGTATATCCGCGATAAATTACATATTTTGTAAAGAAAAAAGTAGTGGTAGGCTTAATTGACAGCATTGCGATTGCCTGTACAATAAAACAAATATCAGGATTTATGGTGATTAACAAATTTAACACAAAATACACCAATTTGTTAATACTGTTCCCGCAAATTAAACTTGGGTGGGTACATTTTGAATGACAGGAACTATAAAGCAATCATATACTGTGTTATATACTTGTTGTATTAATGATTTTAAATGTGTAACTAGGGGGAAAATAATTTTTGGGGGCTTCTGGCATTTTTGTTTTCCATTGGCTGTTCTTTTATATTACCAATAAACTGACTAAATGACAAAAAAATCAAGCTCTTATATCTGCACATTACATTTACAATGTAATCCTAATAGCTTCGTGGTAACTGTAATAAATAGGAAACACGTCTGCGTCTATATCTAGTCCTTTGCTGTAAGCATGATCGATCAATGTTCCATTCTCTGTCGTGGGTTTTGAAACATATTGTTTGTAACCATTATCACACATTATTTTGTTTACCTGCGAATTGTGTTTCATTAAATCTTCGTTGAAATCACCCATCACTATGCACCTGGTACTTTTTTTGTGCAATTCATTGAGATAATTGAGTAGGCATTCGCAAAACTGTTTTATGCTGTACGATGGAGGTCGATATATAACTGAAATAACGAAAGAGACGGGATTGGTTATGATCATTGCTACAGATTCTAGGTTGTCGACAGCTATGTTCAATCTACTTGAAACTTTTATTTTAGTGTATATTGCAACACCCCCATGTGACTGCTCTCTTAGTTGATTGGTAGCACAATATGAAAGATATCTCGGCTGATGGTAGAATTTAAAATCATCTAAAAGTGTATCAATTATGTCATCTTCGTTATTAAGCCATGTCTCTGTCAAACATATCAAATCTGCATTGGAGAAGTCAGTATTGCATTTCAAATCCCTATAATGTTGTTTTAATCCTTGTACATTGTGGAGAATTATGGAAATGTTGTGATCACTATTGACATCAGTAGCTATAGGTGGTTGTATGAACGAATGCATAGTTTCAAGGCTTTCTTTTATTTCAGGGTTACAGTATATACGATCTTCATGAAAGTCTTGAACAACGAGTCCAGATAATGATGTAACACGACTTAGACCGACATAAGCTTGGCCATATTCAAACATGTTTCTCAACGAGACAACAGCTTTGTCTAGTGACATACCTTGTACTTTGTGAATTGTGCATGCATATGCAAGTTTCAGTGGGAATTGTTGCCTAACATATTTTTTAACCGATTCTTGATGCTTTTCAATGGCGTAAATACCAATATCAGATTTGTCAAATTCCACTTTAATACACACTGGTTTAGAATTCGTGCTGTCCATCACTATCTCGACCACATTTCCAAAACATCCATTGGTTAAGCCTTTTTCAACGTCAATGTTCCTCGTCAACATAACCCTTGCATTAACTGCAATCCATAAGTAAGGTGCTAATGAAATTTTTAATGTTGCTAATGGCTTGTCACGTACTTTAGTCCTATCCTTTGACGTATTTTGGGTGTCTTCAGCCAGAATACAAACGATACCTGTGCATTTTTTATGTAATACCTGTTTGTTCCAGTCTTGTACTTGTTTGTTAGTGGAATAGATATGGAGAACATTTTCACAATCTTCGCCTGTTTCACGGGATTTAAGTGTTTCTATATCTTCATCACACAGTTTATCCTCTTTGGATTTTACACGTAATTTATTTAGAAGGAGTGCAAATTTTGAATCATCTTTTTGCCTCATTATATCGTCGAGCTTCACTTTCTTGAAATTATCTATCCATATTGCACCTTCAAGAGTGTCTTTATATAAGGGCGTACCAAAAACAGGAGGTAGTTGATAAAAGTCGCCAACAGCTATAACAGAGATACCACCAAAAGGCATTTGGTTTCTTGTTTGTTTGATTTGTCTTAGGCGACCATGGATATAACACATTAACTTTTGATGTACCATTGATATTTCGTCTATGATTATAACTTGTATGTGCGCTAGTTTATTTCGAAGGGCACTTATTTTTTCTTCACTTAACGGCTGGTAAGGTAATTGTATCTGAAGTGGAATAGAGAGTGCACTGTGTATGGTAGAACCGTTAATGTTGTATGCAGCTACACCAGTTGGAGCAATCTTAAGTATTGGTATATCATCTGGGTTATGCAACATTCGGCCTAGAATTCGTGTTCCTTCATAATAGATGCATTTTACTAAATGACTCTTTCCAGTCCCAGCACCACCAGTAACAAAAATATGAAATGGTTCACTCTTTCCTCCATTTACCTTGTCAAGACACCATTGTCTTATGTTGTAGAAAACTATTTTTTGCTTTTCATTCAAGGTTCTGATCAAAGAGTGACCTTTATGTCTAGACATTTTTGAAGATCGAAGTTCAACACTTTGGTCATCTTTTGTTTTGGTAGATTTTAAATCAGGAATATCACGATCAGCCTCAAAATCTTCAATGTCTACATCTTCTTTGGGATATTCAAGTCTTTCTGCTTCAGTTTCAGGACATAAAAGAGCCCAAGCATTTTCTTGTGGTCCAAATTTGCATAAAAACTCTTTTGCTTCGTCAATGGCATCGGCACTCTTTTCAAATTTGTCACGGTTTTTTATCACAATCGAGCTCACTTTTTCCAGTTTTTCCCCAGATATGTTAACATAACCTCTCTGAATAAAATGTTCATAGGTCTCGAATCCTGGAGGTTTTAATTGCTCTTGTGTGCGATACGGCAGGAACAGTTGTAGTAGGCTTAAATTATAATTTTCAGGCGATATTTTAGGATTGAACCTGGGATATCGTATAACTGCATCATCTGAACGTGTTCTTTTCTGAATATATCCTAGATTTTGTTTTAATTCATATACATTTTTGTTTCTTTTACAACGTGAAGCGTCCATCTGAGAAGCTGTTAAAATTCTGTATTCAGAACAAAATGAAGCAAGGCACATATTGTCAAATTTGGAACCATCTGGTCGAGCTTTGTATCTGTCAACCTTGCTTGTCATCCAAATATTCTCCTCGTTATCATCTGTTCGGTTTTGTATTATTTTAAGAGGTAAAGAAATTCGGATAGGGTCAGGTCCAACAGGTATATATTCAACTTTCCTTGAACATTCCTTTAGTCTCAAAGAGCAAACACGATAAACACTTTCCTGTGCTGATACTTCACGGTTATGCATGTACGCTTGACCAAGTTTTTTCATGCTTTGCTTTGCATCATTATTTCCTTCTTTTATTTCCGATAGTGTATGACTCAATAGCATTCCCACCTCTCTTTCAGCTTTTGACAAGTAAGATACTACATAAGAAACACAGGCAAATACATTTGAAACATATTGCAAATCCATGTTAGCATTCCAGCATCTAAGTAAGTGTGGATTAAATTGATTTATCCAGACATCTTGTGGTTTTCTTTTGAGGATAATACTTTCTTGGGATGCTAATTCAGCATATGCCTTCTCAAATTGTTCTTGGGTAATACCAAGTCTTTCAAAAAGGTCATTTGTACTTTCATAGTTTGTTTTGTTTCCTAATTCATTTTTTACAGATTCTAACAATTCTTTGGCATTCTTTTGATCGGTTTTCATATCTTTACCTTCACCAACATCGACTGGTTTCGTGATAAACGTTCTTTTGGATATTGGTCTTGGAAAATTAAATCTACACGTGGTTCCCTTTTTTTTGCATGATTTAGAATGTTTCTTACTGTGGCTCTGGACGTGTGAAACAATTTCATGTAGTTCTGGATCGTCCTTTTCTGTAGGCTTCTCGCATGAAATGTACTTATCAATGAACTGTACAACATTTTCATCTTTATCCACTCCTAATATCGGTGCATTTTCAATCCATATCAACATATGAACATGAGGTGATCCCCTTTGTTGAAATTCAATACGATCAAAGTAATCTATAACGTTACCAATGGGTTTAGATGGTGATAATATAACTTTTTTCAAAAAAGTGTGAAATCGTTTATCAAACATTCTAGCAACAGTAACTGGATTTGATTTTAGAAGATTGCATTTGTCTGCCCAATCTAAATCGTCTATCTTTCTTGCATCGCCCGTTTGTCTGAGTAGTGTATTCATTATTTCAGGCCATCTCAAATCAGCTGAAGAAAATGAGCCGAACCAGGTTGGTTTACCAAGTTGTCGAACCATCGCTAGAACATCTTTCTGTGCATTTTGCCAGTATGGTGGTGTGCCACGAATTTGTTTCAAGAATCTGTACCCCTTGTCCGCTTTTAGTATTTCACAAACTTTATCCACGTTTTTGAAATCGGATGCAGTGATACAAGAGAAATCATCCTTTCTGTTTGAACTTTGTCTTAATGCAATAGAAACCTGTGACAAAACTTGCTGTATTTCATAGATATACTGGGCATAAAAGATGTAATCAGTGTTTTGAGCAAATCTGTTATCCACATGCATCAATCTATTTTGCAAATAACGACCCAAGGTTATGTTTTCACTTCTAACATCATGGAATGTTGGCTGACCCTTTGGAAATAATGACGGAAAGCATTTTGCTTCATTGCTTTCATCTTTCAGTATTGATACAGGACTGTTTCCTTCACACGGAGCACAACAAAGTATTTCATCGAAACATTGATCTAAAATATCCTGTCCAATATTTGCTGGTTGTAAACATGTATCTAACTGAATTCCACATAAACGCTCTTCCGAATCATCTTCAACATCGTTTTTGTGCAATGGTTGACCATGTAAACTGTCGATAGGATTGTTTTCTTCAGGGTTTGGGTCTTTTGACAATTCTTCTATTTCATCATCGTCTTCGTGTATGTCATTATTCTGTGAAAAGGAATTTTCCCAATCGTTATCAACGGTGACATCAAAATACCACTTATTGTTTTCTTTCAAGTACTGTAGTGCATTCAACACTTTAGATTTATTCACATACTTGTATTTGTAATAGCTTTTGTATGACAATTTTCTTTTCAATTTAACACGAATCGTTTGGTCTTCGGTCTCTGGTCTAGGCAACATTTCCACTGTTTCATTTGTGTTTGAAGGTACACACACAACTGGACCATGCACTCCGTTTTGAGCACCTTTGGGCAAAGCCATTAATTTCATGAAAGGGATATGCAATCCAATTAAATGCTGTTCTAGATTGTTTAACTGTGCAATTTCTTCCGGGATATCATGTAGTTGTAGATTGTTTATACTTGCTTCTGCAGGTAGTTTTCCAGCTCGTAATTTGTTATGGCAGGTGAAACAAATCCATAAAAATGATCTATCAGATTTTGCAATGTCACATATTAAAGTGCATTGTGAATTACAGACATGCAAATATTTGTCACTGATACATGAAGTGTCCATATATTTGCTTTTAATACATTTCATTACCTGGTTTTTGAAAAGAAGTTTGAAACACACAGAGCACACATATTCTGGTCCATCACAAGTAATTTGTCGAAAATGCTTTATTACATTATGTAAATCGGTCATTTTCAGTTTATTAAGTTCAGCTCTTTTCAAGTTACGTTTGAGTACATTTTGCCTGTACTTATCAATTCTTCGGTATTTCAATTTTAAGGACATTGACCTTTTTTGTTTGAATTTTGTATTGCTATAGTTGTTCTTCGACACACTCTTCATTAATGTCTTGTGCTGTTGTCTGAAATGTGGATTGGCATATCTTTTTCTAATGGTTGCCTTGTGCTGCTGTCTGAAATGTGGATTGGTATATCTTGTTCTAATGGTTGCCTTATGCTGTTGTCTGAAATGAGGATTGGCATATCTCCTTTTCATGACATTTCCCATTGTTGCTTTATGCTGTTGTCTGAAATGAGGATCGGCATATCTCCTTTTCATGACATTTCCCATTGTTGCCTTGTGCTGTTGTCTGAAATGAGGATTGGCATATCTTTTTCTAATGGTTGCATTGTGCTGCTGTCTGAAATGAGGATCCGCATTTTTTTTTTTCATTTTTTTTTTCATGTTTGCTTTATGTTCACCTTTAAATTGTGGATTTTTGTACCGAATTCTTGATGTTGATTTAACTTTTTCCTTGAACTTTTCATTTGACAAATATTTTTCTTTAACGATTTTGATTTTTCTGGTTTTATACTCTAAGTCAGAGTGGTATTTTTCTTTCATTGCATTAAGATGCCTGTTCCTAAAATTTTCACCACTTATATGAGTTTTATTTTTTTTTCGTTTTCCATTGGTGTCTTTGTTTATTTCAAAGAAATATTTGTCGTGATAATTTTGGTTTTGTGCAATCTTTGCGCTCAGAATTTGTTGTGTTTTGTAGGCGATATCATTCGCATATCTAACCTTCATTGCATTTGATCTCCTTGCTTTGCGAGCTATCGTACTTTGTAAACGTTTTTCTTTCTTCTTGGTACTAGTTTCTTCATTTGCTATAGCTCGTGTTTTTCTCATGATCTCTTTCTTCTGCTTTTTCCTTTGACTATAACTCTTTTTGGCGTTTCGTTTCCTTTTTGTACCTTTAGAGTTCATGTTAATCTCTTTTTGGTGCTTATTCTGGTACATTTTGTGAGAAATATTAGATTGAGATGATTGTACTGACAAAACAACATCGTAATGTATTCTTTGCGTATGTCTTAAATAAATACCTTTGTCAGAGGTAACCTTTCCAAGTTGTACATCCTTGCCCGAAAATATACTCCATTTAAAGTTTTGCTCATCATATATGTATATATCAGTTCCAATCAAATTTGCTAAAACTAAAATCTCCATTTCGGTTGCCCAGGTACCATTTTGAAATACTTTGCTCTTTGTCACGTAATTTGGAACGTTGGTAAAACCATCTCTCAAACGATTCTCAAATTTATTCTTGTTTTTTAAAAGGTGGACAACAATAGCTTTTCTCACAAGTAAGTGATTATTTTCGTTTCCTGATAAGCAAAATGAAATAGCACGAAAGAAGCAATTTCCATCACCCATAATATGTTTGATTGTACGTGGATGTTCTATAGGTGTGCATGCTTCAGTTTCATTGTTAGAAGTTGGTGTAATATCGTGAATGTTTAACTTTGTGCAAGATTCGTTCTTTTTCATTTCATTCAGTGGTGCAAAGTTCAAGACCGTTTGCTGTATTTCTTCTAATACTATCAAATCACCAGAGTCTCTATCAAATTTCCCTGTTTTAATTTTTATTACATCCTTTTCTTTTCTAGCACTGCCTCTTGTGTTGACCTTTGGTTCATTCAATTTTGAATCAGTCATATCCTGATTGGATTCTGCTTGGTAATTATGATTTCTAGAACTGTTCCTTTGTGACGTTCGTCTGAGTTTTTTGCGGTCAGATCCAAGTTCAGCTCCATTTTCAAGTTTATTCCATTTTCGTTTTCCATTTGATTTCTTGGAAACGCTTTCAAATGATTTGGTTTTTGCATCTTTTTCCAAACTGGTTGTCCTTCTTTTTGTTTGTTCATCTTCCATTTTAGAGTGTTTTAAGTTTTCATCTACAGAGCTGTCCATTGTCACAGTCACTTCCGTTTTATTGGCAAAACAATGGTCTCCAAATTCCGTTTCTTGTAATTTTCTCAATTCAACCCTTGCATTCTTTAATGACAATAGTTGGCCATTGTAGTCATGTACATCGGGATGTTTAGGTTTACTAGTTTTGTGCAAATCATCAGTCGTTTCTTGAGTAAGCTCAATAATGTGTTCCTTTTTTGGATTTCTATTATGTTTTAGACTTGGTGCTTTATATTGCTGTTTCTTTTCATCAGAATGTGTTGGGCATTGAGACGTTGTGCTATATTGCGTAGTTGAGGATATATTCTGACAAGTAGGGATGCCTTGTAATATAGGAAAACCGGTTAATGTCTCATTCTTACCGGATATTGCTTGTACTGATACACCAGTTACTTCAAAATAATGGTTCATATGACAACTCAATGTCTTTGCTAATGTCATACAATGTTTGTAAACCCCTTGCCAGCTTGGTGTGTGAAGTAAGATGCTGTACCCATTTGCACTTAAAAAGCCTCGATTGCTTCTAGAATGCGAATCAAATATAAAATACCCCTCATGTCCTGTTATAACTACAAATGTGTTGTTGGCGAAAGTCACAAAATGGGCATCACGAGTCTTACACAGTTGTTGTTCGAATGCCTGTTCTAATGTCACAAAACCAAGTTCTTTATTATGCGATTCAACTTCCAATAGCTGTCCTAGAATTGTTTCGTGGTATACAATCGTAAAATAGTCATTCCAGTCATCATATCCATCCAATTCCGTAGGTAATTGATTCATGGCTAAGTAATCCGTTGTGACTGAAGTGCTTTTCCTTATATTGGTATACAAATTATCACCTATTGTCAAGATTCGATCTAGATCACAACTCTTCCATTGGTTGGCTTTCTTAGACTTGCTGTTTAACACTGCAATTAAAGAATTACAAACACATTGTTTTCCGCTTGAATTGCCAAATCTTGGATGGCCCTGATTGAACGTTCCCTGAGCAATAATCGTTTTTTGTAAATTTACCTTCGTACCCATTTTGTTATGTTCGTTTGACTGGGTTTTATCCGTAGGACTGGCATTCTCATAGGATATAGGATTGAAGAGGTATTCTGTGCGTATTTTTTTCTGAAACTGGGATGGGTCATTTGTTGTACGACTTTCATGACACTTTTGCTTATAGGCTTTGTCCACCTTGTTTGTTTTACTCGTTTGTTTCATGCCTTTTCTTTCAGAAGTCTCACAAACATTCGATGTCTTTTGTCTAATTAACATAGATACTTTTGGAGCAACAGACGATCCAATTTTCTTTTCACTTTCATCGGTCACTGAAACTACATGGATGCTTTTTTGGGGAGCCTCAACTGTTTGCAAACCATTGATGGGAATGTTTATATTATCACTATCATTTTTTGATGCCATTTTGGATAATTTTTTAGGACATAGTGGTGTGCTTGTAGTGTATTCCTCTTGATATTGTGGAGCATCAGATGCAAGTGTGTTCTCCTTTTCAGTTCCATTGTGCTGTTCGTTGGGATTATCGCAGTGAAATGATTGTACTGACAAAACAACATCGTAATGTATACGTTGTGTATTTCTCAAGTAAATTCCTTTGTCAGAGGTAACCATTCCAAGTTGTACATCCTTGCCCGAAAATATACTCCATTTAGTGTTCTGCTCGTCATATATGTATATATCAGTTTCAATCAAATTTGCCAAAACCATAATCTCCATTTCGGTAGCCCAGGTACCCCTTTGAAATACTTTGCTCTTTGTCACGTAATCTGAAACGTTAGCAAAACCATCTCTCAAACGTGTCTCAAATCTGTTCTTGTTTTTCAAAAGATGAACAACAATAGCTTTTCTCACAAGTAAGTGGTTGTTCTCGTTTCCTGATACACAAAATGATATGGCACGAAAGAAGCAATTTCCATCACCCGTTACATGTTTGATTGTACATGGATGTTCAATAGGTTGACATGTTTGACCTTCATTATCAGAAGTGGGTTTGATCTGTTGAATGTTTAACTTTGTGCAATATTCTTTCTTCTTCATTTCATTCACAGGTGAAAAGTGCAAGACAGACTTTTGTATTTCTCCTAGTATTATCAAGTCATCAGGGTCTTCATCAAATATGCTTGTAGTCATACTTGTTACATCCTTTTCTATTTTCGTAGTGCTCATTTCCGTCACGTTTGGTTCATCCAACTTTAAATCGAGCGATGAATCCTGAGAGGATTCTGCTTTATTCTTACGAGTTCCAGAAATGCTTGTATGTGACGTATGTGTGATTTTCTTGCTGTCTGATGTAAATTCTGTCTCATTCTCAAGGATATTCCATTTCCGTCTCCCATTCGATTTGTTGGAAGTGCTTTCAAATGCTTTGTCTTCGGATTGTTCTTTGAAAGTATTGATATCACTCTTTTCTTTTCCCTCTTCCTGTTGCGGGTGGTTTGACTTATCATCTGCAAATACCTGTTCTTCATCGATACTTTCTGTGGGGGTTTTAATCTTTGGAGAATCACCGATGGGGCGGTTTTCATTTGTATTCGATGTCACTGTGGATAATTGTTTGGGACATTGTGGTGCGATGTTGGCCTTGCCTTCTTCTTCAATTAGTTTACTTGTAGATGCAAGTGTGTTCCTTTGTACAGTTTCACTGTCGTCTTCTTTGTTTGTGTCTTTCGGAAATTGCGATATATTGTTCTGTTGAGGGTCATGTACTTTCACTTGGATGAGTCTGTATGCTACACTATTTGGGAGATTCGTTATATGTGCCAATTGTAAACAAAATGCGTAAGCACCTGTCCATGTGTTCGTGTGCATCAACATGTGTCGTCCACCTATTTCTTTTTGTGCATGTGTGTCAAAGATATAATATCCAGTGATATGAGGCATTATAACAAAGGTATGTTCGTTGAATTCGACTAGGCATCCATCTGACTTTCGTTGTGTATCTAGTGCATCTTGTAGGGCATTGATCAACGGAACTTTACCAGAGGGTACATTCGTTTCAGTGTGTTCTTGTATAAGAGGACCGGTGTGGGATTCACAAATTTCTAACTCAAAACATTTGTCAAAGGCATGAATTATCTTTCCACTAGGATTGTTGGCCGATTCACGTGGATCACCCGGTATATCAGCGTCTTTAGCACATGTCACGATAGTATCAAGATTTGAAGAGGTCCATTTGCTCATGTCGTTGTTCTTAGAAAAAAGTGTAGCCATCACACCAATTTGATAACTATGGTCGGAAGATATTTGACTTTCTTGTTCATTCTCTTTTACAGGAGTGCTCAAACTTTTTACAAAAACTCTATTACTATTGTTATCTTCGTTTTCTTTGTTGGAGTGTTTTCCTGTTTTGTCGTTGGCAAGGTCGTTCTCATTGGTGGTGATGTTCTTTTCTGTTGAGTCGTTGGCAAGGTCTTTATTACTTCCATTTTGAGATTGCTTCAAATGTGATTTTTGTTTTCTTCTTGTTGATCTTGTGTACAAGTATGCCATTGCTTTCCCAATGTACGTGACACCTTTCTCTCGACCTTTGCCTTTGTCCATGCTAAAATATGGGTCATTATTCGCATTCGTTGCTTTACGGGACACACCTCTTTCATTAAGCGGCTTACTAGTTCTCCTTGTCTTTACCGTTCTCCAAATTTCGCCACTATCATCAGCAGTTACATCAGTTCGATCATAATTGGTTCTCTTCCTAAATTTATTTCTTGTGAATGTCGTTTTAATGTCACTTGTACACGATTGGCAATCATTGTCTTCGATTCTGTTACTATTCTGACATTCATCAGATTTCCTTTTCTTTGTGGTTGATTGGTTTGGCGAAAGTAGTCTTTTCTTGCCCCGATGAATATGCTTTTTCCCGCTTGATGAAGATTTGTTTCTCTTGTCTTGTGCACGAGTTATAGGACTTTGCTGTGCTGCGTAGTCATTATCATTATTGTCTTTCGTTAGATGTTCGTACATGTTTACGTCAATAGGGATACCAAATTGGTCATATAAGCGCTTAGACAAATTGTTGTTACCACAATAGCAACATATCCATACTACTTGTGCATTAGACAACTCTTCTGCAGAAGGTAATCCCATACATGGCACATGGTAATGGTTCAAGCATGTTTCACAGGTTGTTTTGTTCTCATTCTCTTGAATATCTAGGCCACAGACGCAACAATCCCCATTGCCTTTCATGATATACGTGTTACTATCCGGTCTAAGTGGTGTGTCCATTTCCAACATGATTTTAATGATTATAGCCGTACAAATTGATACGATATGGCTCAGAACTTCACGTATATAATTTAGACGGAAAAAATGCAATCTCTTGGCTTATATCTATATGATATATAGTTCTTCAATATATAATGCGTTTTTGTTTTGTTTTAATGATTATAACATAGGCTTACACACATTCGTGCATATACTCGGAACTTTAGTAATCAGGTTTATCTCACCGTCTCTCTTTTTTATATGTACTTAGCACACTTTGCTTATTTTGATATTCACGTTCTCACAAAACCCCTTGTTTTACTCGATTATAAACAAATTTTACGACACTCTTGGTTTCACGTTCTTCAAATTTCTTTCGTTAACAATCGATCACGCTGTGCCTCTTCTATCAATCAACTCTGCTAAATTATTTGCGTTCCTGTAAGTTACACAAAGACTATCTTGCCGTTATTCAATAAATCAGACTCACTCCTTTATTTAGTCTCTCTTACAATCTCGAATATACCACTATGCTCAATTATCTGTTCCTTGACAGTCAGTTTCGCTTTTCCTATAGTCTCTTATGCAATCTCCCGTTTTCTTTGTGCAATATTTGTATTGTCTTTAACGTTCTATATATATATATACACACACAACCTTGTCACCAATCTTTGAAAATTCCACCAGTTTATAATTCAAAGCAACTCACCACAGCCCAAAGTTGTTTTTTTAATATCAGAAAATTCACTCTTTATCATTCATTTATTTACATTAAGCTTAACAACTCGTATACCAAAATATCATTCACTTTTACACCAAGAATTAAAGAAATTCACACGTTTACACTTTTTAAGGAATTGTAATCAGTTATTTAATATTCGTTCCAAGTCTTTTTCAATTCGTTCCAAGTCTTTTCCAATTCGTTCCAAGTCTTTTCCAATTCGTTTCAAGTCTTTTCCAATTCGTTTCAGATCTTATTTCAAGCGTTATTGGGATGAATCGTTCATGACAAAATGAGGTGAAATGGATGAAATGAGCTCACAGCTGTGATAAATTCTTATGAAAAATGAACATGTAATGATTTCTTTGCTTATGGGAAATGTCTCTTTAGAGGGTAGGTGAAATGAGTGGGGGTGAAAAATATTTCAGTCCAACAAGACGTCTGAAAATGGAAGGAATGTATAGAATAGGAATGTATACAAAGAACATATACCGTACTGAAAATCCAGGACCTGCAGACAGAGAAAAGAAAAGAAAAAGATATGCATGAGACATAGAAAAGGAGATGGAATGCTTTTTAAACCATCAGTATTGTTTGGATATATATCACTTTATGTTAATATTTTGTTTTGATATTGAATATAAAAAAGGTCATTCAATTATGATTCATTCACATAATGTAATAACCAATGACTAATTGTGTATTAATTACAATTTTCTCAAAACTTGCTATCAAACTCTATAGAAAACATATTGGAAGGCTTTACGCAATCTTGAAATCAATATGTGTATTGCAAAATAGCTTTGGTGTTGAGCCCCCCTTGTCACACATAGAATTGAGGATGCAACAAAACCTTTCTAACCTAAAAAAAAGGTAATCTTTTTTCTTCTTTGCTATGATTTACATCATCTTCTAATCTGACGACAAAACCTATAATTAATCGCAACATATAAAGCGTGACATTTACACCTACAATGTACATGTAATTTCCACATAATTGTAAACCTTATTTTTGGGGGTGTGATTTTGTACATGTCCAAAAATGTATGTATTTTTATGGGTTTTTTAAAATAAAGAAATGATTACAATCCAAAATATATGCATTTTATATTACTAATGTATTAGTTTACTCTTTTTTTTAACACCTGGAAGATTCTGGTTGAAAGCTGTCTGGTTTGATGACAAGTGTGATGAGAACTTCCAATCGTCAATCAACTGTTGATATGTATCTGTAATCATAATATAAATATATAATAAAATTTAAATCATTAACATTCTTATTATTTTGCATGAGTTTGAATATTTTATGAAATGAACACCTTTTTTATTTTGAACATAAGTTTTCAAGGGATATACAACTGGTATGAATTTAATGATCCCAACACAAAATTGTGGAAAGTTGTTGTTGACTACTTGTGTATTAATTGCAATTTTCTCAAAACTTGCTATCAAACTCTATAGAAAACATATTAAAAGGCTATACACAATCTTGAAATTGATATGTGTTTTACAAAATAGCTTTGGTGTTGAGCTCCTCTTATCACACATACAATTGAAGATCCAACAAAACCTATCCAACCTTCAAAATGATATCTTCTTTTCTATACTTTAAGTACACACACATGAAGTATATCTATGGGATTGTGCTTTCATGAAGGAGGTACAAAATCATGTCAAAGTTTTATCTGATCATTCTAATTTAATGAGAGTTAATAATATATAGGGCCTAAATTGTTGATCCTAGCGGAAACTTCATCAGAGGCTAACTGACAAGGGAACATAAAAAACATAATACTATGTACTAAACATAATACAAACATATGCATACAGCTATGGAAGGGGGCGAATACATACATGTAGAACAATAAAGAGCCTGTGAACGGCCAATCAAACTTGGCTGGAAATGGAGAGGAAACACACAAAGAATATATATATATATATATATATATAAGTTATATATCATGGTACAAGGGAGAGGGTAAAGAAAAATGTAAATAAGAATAGGGGAGGCCTGATGAAAGCAGTGATGAAGACCTTGAATGGGAAAGCATTTGGATGGGGAAAGAGAGGAAGGCATAAGAACAAAAGGATCAGAGAGCTATAGTAAGGGAGGCCAAATTGAGAGGGAGAGGTAAACAAAAAGATGCCTACGTGAATGATGGAGACAGTCAAAAGTGTGGAGAATGTGGCGATTACTATGGAGGATGGTACTGAGGCGAAGTAAGATGGGATGAAAGTGGTGGTCACAAGAATCCCAACAGGAAATCTGTCAGTGGTGGTCTGGTTTGGAGTCTTCTGTTTCAGGACCTTGAATCTGAGGAGAGAGCAAAATTTGTTAATGGATTGTGTAGCTGTCCAATTCTAATTTAAAGTAGAACCAAATTTTGCAATTCAAAAAAAGAAACTAGATAGATCTCTGACTGCGTATGGCTTAACATGCACTGAGTTCAACTCAATTTTGATAGTAATCTGCCTACCAGATCTGATATCACAAATATGAGCTATTTATGCATACATTGTACATACAAGCTCATTACTTTAAAATCATCTATAAACAATTAATTATTATACATTTTATGAAAGAGTATTTTAACCCGAATCATTTAATATCATTTTGTGTGGTATGTGTTCCTGCTTGGATGAACAGGAGGCATTGTTTGCGAGAGTGCAGAAATCGACTTGCGCCAAAGTTGCTTATGTGATGTTTGAATAAAACGTTTGGGATTTGGGTATTAATTCGGTCTTTGAGGATTCAAATAACATCCCTTACAAAATTAATCATGCCACACATATCAAATATCGAAAAAATAAAATATAAACAAACATTTCTGAGCGTGTGTGTGTGTGACTTTGCTGCTGCAAAAAGCATACCGTATGCAATGTTCATTTTGATACATTCAATTCATTCTTTTACTCTGCTAATCCCAACATAATACATACTGTAGGCATCACTTGGGCGCAAGTCGACTTTTGCACTCTCGCAAACAATGCCTCCTGTTCATCCAAGTGTAAACACATACTACACAAAAATGATACCAAATGATTTAGGATAAAACACTCTTTCATAAGATGTATCATAATTTAATGTTCACAGATGATTTTAAAGTAATTAGCAATTTTCTAGGTGTAATTTTTTGGGACTTACACGGTAGTAAGGAAAACCAAATTGAAGGAGAGGGGGGTGGTAAACAAAGAGATGCTTACGTGAATGATGGAGACAGTCAAAAGTGTGGAGAATGTGGCGATTACTATGGAGGATGGTACTGAGGCGAAGTAAGATGGGATGAAAGTGGTGGTCACAAGAATCCCAACAGGAAATCTGTCAGTGGTGGTCTGGTTTGGAGTCTTCTGTTTCAGGACCTTGAATCTGAGGAGAGAGCAAACTTTGTTAATGGATTGTGTAGCTGTCCAATTCTAATTTAAAGTAGAACCAAATTTTGCAATTAAAAAAAAAGAAACTAGATAGATCTCTGACTGCGTATGGCTTAACATGCACTGAGTTTATTGGTCAACTCAATTTTGATAGTAATCTGCCTACCAGATCTGATATCACAAATATGAGCTATTTATGCATACATTGTACATACAAGCTCATTATTTAAAAAATCATCTATAAATAATAAATTATTATACATCTTATGAAAGAGTATTTTAACCTGAATCATTTAATATCATTTTGTGTGGTATGTGTTCCTGCTTGGATGAACAGGAGGCATTGTTTGCGAGAGTGCAGAAATCGACTTGCGCCAAAGTTGCTTATGTGATGTTTGAATAAAACATTTGGGATTTGGGTATTAATTCGGTCTTTTAGGATTCAAATAACATCCCTTACAAAATTAATCATGCCACACATATCAAATATCGAAAAAATAAAATATAAACAAACATTTCTGAGCGTGTGTGTGTGTGTGTGACTTTGCTGCTGCAAAAAGCATATGCAATGTTCATTTTGATACATTCAATTCATTCTTTTACTCTGCTAATCCCAACATAATACATACTGTAGGCATCACTTGGGCGCAAGTCGATTTTTGCACTCTCGCAAACAATGCCTCCTGTTCATCCAAGTGTAAACACATACTACACAAAAATGATACCAAATGATTTAGGATAAAACACTCTTTCATAAGATGTATCATAATTTACTGTTCACAGATGATTTTTAAAATAATAAGCAATTTTCTAGGTGTAATTTTTTAGACTTACACGGTAGTAAGGAAAACCAAATTGAAGGGGAGGGGGGTGGTAAACAAAGGGGTGCTTACGTGAATGATGGAGACAGTCAAAAGTGTGGAGAATGTGGCGATTACTATGGAGGATGGTACTGAGGCGAAGTAAGATGGGATGAAAGTGGTGGTCACAAGAATCCCAACAGGAAATCTGTCAGTGGTGGTCTGGTTTGGAGTCTTCTGATTCAGGACCTTAAACCTGAGGAGAGAGCAAATTTTGTTAATTGCCTGTGTAGCTGTCCAAATTTCAATTTAAAGCTTAACAAAAAGAAATTTAACCCTCTCCAGCCATCATTTTAACAGCTGTCCATATCAATGCACAGTACCTCTCTGGCATTCCAAATATTACGAAATGTTACGCAACGCCATCTGCTTCCCTAAGTTCTCTATTCACTCTTTTGCAAAAATATGCAAGCATCAAGCTTTGAAGCCATGTGTGATTATTCACCCCAAGTAAGGGCCGAGAAAGCAAAAGCCACCGTCCTCGCTGGGCTGGGCTGTGTGTGGAGAGGGAGGACTTACATGTAGTGCTACTAAGAGCTGTACAATTTTGGAGGGGAATTAAGGGGAGTATGGTAGGGGAAACAAAAGACACGCGGTGCCACGGATGACTACAAAGGGACCTCTTGGGCGGGATCTCCATTCATTACAGTTTCCTGCTGCAACGTATCATAGTACCGGTAAATCAAGACAATAGGCCATTTTCCTAATGTAACCAAATGTAATAATAATAATAATAATATGTCTTGTTTACCCAGGGTAGCCTCATCAGTATTCATACTGTTCTCCCTGAGGGCCCTGCAATCATATTATTAATGCATATAAGGGTTTGTGAAGTGCCTCAATACAAATTATTTTGTTCACCTGTTAGGAATAAAAGTATTTCAATAGTCAGAATACAACTGCATATATTAAGTGTTGCTAGGTAGGTCAAGTCATAATGTCTGTCCAACCTGACAACACTTTTGAATGCAGTTCTGATTCTGTCTTCCGGTATTGAAATACTATTATTCTTATCAGGTGAATCAAATAATTTGTATTGAGGCACTCACTATGAACAAGACTGACAAAAAAAGCGGACAAAATATACAGTTCCTCAGACAAAGGAACATCCCTTCACTGCTATTATCTAAAAGTGTGTAGAACAGGTGCCACATGCATATTCACCTTTTTACATATATAGCAGTGAAGGGATGTTCCTTTGTCTACCTGAGGAACTGTATATTTTGTCCGCTTTCTTTGTCAGTCATGTTCATAGTGACTGCACCAAGACTTCTGCATTAAATTTGGTTACATGTACATTACGAAAATGGCCTATTACGTAGAGATTCAATGCTCTATAGAATCAAGTCAGAGATCTATTGGTTGGGTAAATTAAAATGATGGCCAACTGGAATGTCGAGCTAGAATGTGTTGGCGGTAGATCTGTGTCCATAATGAACACGTAGGGTCGTGCACCTCAAATTTAACATTGTTAAACGATCCCTTAAAAAAAAAAAAAAAAATTGAACTTTAATAACTAACTAAAAAGTGTGAACTAAAATCAAGGTGAAATTTGGACATTGTAAACTTGAAGAGTATCAGTTGTTTTTGCATAAATTTATAAAATGTTATTTATTACAACATAAGAAAATTATGTTGGAATATTTAATGAGCTTTCAATTTGTTGAATTTTTTTAGGAAATCTAATTTGTGTGTGTATCAGTAATTAATTCAGAACACAACAATACAATTGTGTATTGCACCTGTCATTTCCGAAAATCTTTTGCTAGTTGCTACCCAGCTTCATTAGACATGAATAAATCATGACTTTGGGGTACTAGACATGGTCTAGAATTCCAGCTGCAATACACAATGGCATTGTTGTGTTCTGAATTAATTACTGATAGTGATACACACACACACATTAACAATTTTCAAAAAATTGAAAACTATATTCCAACATCATTTTCTACATTTTTGTTCCATAAAATTCACACAAATTTATTTCAAATACAACTAGACCTTAGTACTCTTTAAGTTTACAATGTCAAAATTTCAGCTTGATACGAGTTCTCACTTCATTCAAGTTCAAACTTCAAAGTGTCAAATGTTTTGTTTAACACACCTACCATAGAAGTAGTAAGTAGGCACTTAGGCCTACGTAAACGTATACCAGTAATGTAATAATAATATTGTTTTTATATAGCACTTAATACATCTCAAACGCCTTTAAGCGCTTTACAGATATACTATTACTGTACATGGTCATTTGATTCAGTGCTTGCCCGCACACACTGTGTGCACAACTCCACTCTCTGGGGAGCATTCCAGCCAGGCGTAACTTGACGCTCAAAAACTGTTTGACAAACATTGACGGTCGCATCCTACCAGGTACCCATTTAACACCTGGGTGGAGAGTAGCAAGTGCAGTTTATCTTACCAAAGGTTATCAATGCCTTGTCAAGATTCAAACCCTTGACCTTCGCATCTCCAGTCAAGCGCCTTAAACCACTCGACCAAGACACTCTATGAATGAAGGGGTGACCAAAGTTCGCAGACATTTTAAAACATAATACAAAATGTGATATTCGATCTATGATTTCTCATATTCTACACAAATTTCTTTGTTTCAATTATTAACAAATGATCAGCAAAGTTTTTTTACTACAGATAATTGGTTCAGCTAAAATATTTATTGTTCAAGGATTTCAGAGATATCGCGATCTAAAAATTCCATGTCCAATCGTGCGTGCGCTCTGCTTCTAAAAAAAGTTAAAAAACAACGAAACCTATCTTCACGCACAGGGGTTTACACTTCTACAGTTGATTTAACAAAAAATGCGATCCATCGAAAATAAGGTATCATAATTTGCAAGGCAAGATATCATACAATCAGTTGGTACCACTTTTTACTTACAATTTTGAGGCAATCGGCTCTCAAAATAAAGATTATTAGACCCATATCGTTAAGTTGATAATCTTTCAAAACGGACGCAATTGATTGCAAAATTTGTTGATCTTTTGTCAATATTTTCACAATTTCGTAGTTGTACCCAATTTCAAAGAAAATTTCATCTCTGGGTAATTTCATGTTCCTCTTTCCATTTGTGATATCAGATTTTTGAAATCTTACTGATTTTTTTAGATAGGGAACTTACATGTAGGTCATGGGTGACCCTTGGTCACACCACCATATGTAGATCTATAGACACTATGGCTATCCTATGCATATCCAGATCGCGCCTGAATTATTTTTTGGTACATGTACCTCAGCGAACCCAGATTGAGCTCGCGAAAAAAACCTGCGCATGCGCACCCGCAAAGGAAACCAACGCATGCGCACATGGAATCCTATAGGGTTGTTAATAGGGTGATAGTAATTGTACAAATCAACCTGTCATTAACTCATCGTTACTCAATCGGTAAGGACAGCTCATTACTAATAGAACTTTGGAGTTGACTTGAGTTGAGGGTAGGGTGTCTGAACAATATTTCAATTTTCCCTTTTGGATTGTTTTTCACCATTCTGGATGGATAATTAAAGAAATCAACTACCCAAAAGAACACATTTCAAAATTCAAGACTCACCAAGTCCCTCAAAATCTAGGCAATATTCATCCAATTTTTTTCCAGTATCGACAAAAATGTGGTACACGCCAAGTTATAATTTATGCTCAACAACTGCATTATAATGCATTAGGCGATATGCAAAAAGTGGGGGACAAGTATTTTCAAACTTAAATCGTAAGTGATCCCTTGGGGCTAGCCAAAAAATAAGCACATCAACATATTCCTTACGAATTTAACTAATTAACACTCGGGGGGGACATTTCTCAAAAATGGGAAATCTATGAGTTACCATGGAAACAACATATAAATCGCTGTTTTGACCAAGATATTTTTAGAAATCCGTAATTAAACCCCTTTGGAAAATTGAGGATTAAAGATAAACTCCAGTTCTGGTAAAAAAAAAGAAAACTAATTCTCACAGAAACAAACGAAACTTACACTGTATGTTCAAGATTACAAATAAATGACATGTGCCAAACAATTTTGGAAGAAAATGTATACTGGCTGAGTAATGAGCATAGAAAGACAAGGAAATCAAGGCAGTACTAGCCCCGACACCATGTGTGTTGTCCCATATACAGCTTTCTGTGTACAGTGCTTGCTTTACCAAGACTCGGTCAAATTTATTATGATTTTGATGACTCCAAAACCTTGCAGTGCACACCAATACTTACATGCTACATGATCAACTGTTTCTGATCCTTTCCACACCTTTTCTTTCACAATGCAATCACATTGCCAGTACTAAAGTTTATCTTTAATCTTCTCTTGCATATGCAGAGCTACCAAGTGTCACGCATTAGGCGTGACGTCACGCATTTGGAGGGTCTGAAAATGGCTCTCACGCACGGCGCGCGCGCTAGATAAAAAAAAAACGCCATACCTATACGTGTGTTATATCCTCGCACGCGCACTTGCGCGCCAAAAAATGAAAATGTCACGCATTGCCGATCTTTTACCTTGGCGTCTCTGCATATGACACCTCATTTATTGAGTATCACCTTCAGGATCACAACAGATAAAGGTTTGAATCTAAATGTATTTTTAAAAACGTTGACCGATTTTGCATGGTCGCGCAATGCACATAGTGACATAGACTGCATAGACTTCTAGGGATATGTTATGTGTGCAATGTCTATGGAAAGGGCTTTAGCACACAAAACCAGGTTCGCGATCAGACACCCTATCAAACTCAAAGGTTAAAAACTTAAAATCTCAGTATATCTTCAGTTTTTTAACCTTTAGTAACTAACGTTAGAGTCTATTATATTAGACTCCAGTATCTACTAGTGAGGCAATGCAAACAATAATCAAAGTCTATTAATTTGTGACTTCTTTGCAAGCTTTCGTAGCTTGTATTATTTTATTATTAGCCTAACATGAGTCATGAGTTCATACTGGAATCTGGGCCTACCTGGAGTAGATTTTTTTTCTACAAAAAAATAAGACGCATCCACATCCACACATCACTGCATGCAGATGCACTGCATCAAAATATGATCACCATTTTGTCCACACACTTTTAATGTTGTGATTTAGGCGAACCGTGACTTATATACACAAGCATATGAATGAGCTTAGTTTTATGACGCAGTTATTCAACTATTGAATACAAATAAATATAAGATCTACTAACCTGTTAAATGGAAAAACAAAAGCTTGGCAGCTAGAGACGGGTTTCTTCTACAAGCTTCGGTATTCAAGGTAATGGTATAAAAAAACACGATTGATGAAAATAGTCACACGTAACTGGCTGGAAGAACGATGTAATCATTGAATTTGGTTTAAGTTCGTTATGCATATTGCGCATGCGATGTTCGCTGCGATGCATGCAGCAATGCAGCGCTGAAATCCAGATTCGGGAAATAACTCGGCTCAAAGAAAACTCGGCCCAGCTGCAAAAACCGGTCACTTTTTGTCATTTTTCCTAAATTGCATAATAAGACGTCAGCATATTTATGAAAAATTGGTTGTATCTCTGTAAATATTGAGTGATTTTCTTCCAAATTTCGATATGTTGTAACTAAAACAATTCTCTACAAGCTCAGTCAACACCATTTTTTCATTTTGATGACATCGATCATCAAAGTGAAAATTTCGATTAAAGACCATGCACAAGTCATGTCAGAAATTTCATAATTTGAGTGTTTATATGCCTATAGACGGTGGAGTTCGTTCACATCATGAATCTACATTGCATTGTTTTATTTAGCACTATATCTCGCTTATTTTTGCTCTATTTTGTCTCAAATTTTAGTTGACCAGCCCACCTATACTTGTTCCAAACAAGTATTACATGTCTAGTTTATTTTTATTTTTTATTTTGAACCACTTTTTTGTGAACAAGATAACTTTGAAATGGTTCAATCAAATACCTTAAAATTTGACACACATATGTATAGGCATATGTACAAAACACGGTAAGGTTTTCAACCTTGACCTTGACTGATTACGTCATCTAGGCGCCATTTTGTGAAATTTTCTGAAAATCAACTCATGATCATATCTTCATAACCAAAACGTATTTCTCATTCATATTTATGATGATCAAGGTCAATATCAGTCCGGTCAATTTCATGTCCAAAAACGCGCGCGTGCGCGTACGTCCGCACGTCAGTGCGCGCGCAAAATTTTTAAATGCTCAAAATCGTCTCAATTTTTTTTTGCATACGTTCAAGGTCATTTTAAGCATTTTATAAAAAATCGCGCACACGCGCATGCGCGTGCGTTTTCGCGCGTAACACCATTACAAAACATAGAATCGCCATTTTTTTTTCTTTCATGATATTTCTCATATTTTTTCGAACAATTGGATACCATGTTTATCTCTTTATGACCATTGAGAACAAGATGAGCGTCAATTCAAGATAAATGTCCGTGCGCGCGAGCTCTTTTAATACATAGCATATATGGGCAAAAACATGCCTATACAAAATCCATTATAGCTCTTTGGAATGCACAGTGACCTTCAATTTTTTTTCATAATTATATAGAGTATGAGTCGGAGATATGGTTCCATGTCTCATTTGGCCATTAAGTGTATCGTGACATCATCATAATGGCCTTGGAACTCAAAATACGAATTTGCATATTATGAAGTCAGCATATTTATGTAAAATTGGTTGTATCTCTGTAAATATTGATAGATTTTCTTTAAAATTTCGATATGTTGTAGCTAAGACAATTCTCTACAAGCTCAGTCGTCACCATTTTTAATTTTGATGACGTCATCATAGTGAAAATTACGATTAAAGGGAACATATCAGAAATTTCATAATTCGGGTGTTATATAGAAGGCGAAGTCATGAATCTACATGATATTGATTTTTAAGAATTTTTAAGCAGTATCTCGTTTGATTTTGCTCTGTTTTGTTTTTAAATTTTAGTTGACCAGCCCACCTATACTTGTTCCAAACAAGTATTATATGTCTAGTTATTCTTTATTTTTCTTATTTCGACCCACTTTTTTGTGTGCAAGATAATTTGAAAGTGGCTCAATCAAATACCTTGAAATTTAGCACACATATGTATAGGCTTATGCACAAAACACAGCAAATTTTTCAACCTTGACCTTGACTGATGACGTCATCTAGGCGCCATTTTCTGAAATTTTCTGAAAATAAACTCTTGATCATATCTTCATAACCAAAAACCATTTCTCATTCATATTTATCATGATCAAGGTCAATATCCGTCCGGTCAATTTCAGGTCAAAAAACGCGCGCGTGCGCGTACGTCCGCGCGTCAATGCGCGCGCAAAATTTTAAAATGCTAAAAATCGTCTCAAATTTATTTTACATACGTTTCAGGCCATTTTAAGCATTTCATAAAAAATCCCGCACATGCGCATGCGCGCGCGTTTTCGCGCGTAACACCATTACATAACATAGAATCGTCATTTTTTTTTCTTTCATGATATTTCATATATTTGTTTGTACAATTTGATACCACGTTCATATCTTTATGAACATTAATAACGAGATGAGCGTCCATTCAAGATAAATATCCGTGCGCGCGAGCTCTTATAATACATAGCATATATGGGCAAAAACATGCCTATACAAAATCCATTATAGCTCTTTGGAATGCACCGGGATCCTCAATCTTTTTTCATATTTAGATAGAATATGAGTCGGAGATATGATTTCATGTCTCATTTGGCCATTAAGTGTATCGTGACATCATCACAATGGCCTTGGAACTCAAAATACGAATTTGCATATTATGACGTCAGCATATTTATGTAAAATTGATTGTATCTCTGTAAATATTGATCAATTTTCTTCAAAATGTTGATATGTTGTAGCTAAGACAATTCTCTACAAGCTCAGTAATAACCATTTTTCATTTTGATGACGTCATCATAATGAAAATCTTGATTAAAGGCCTCATGTCAAACATTTCACAATTTGCGTTATCCCTATAGAAGGTGAATTTCGTTTACGTCATGAAACTACATGATATTGTTTTTTAAGAATTTTATAGCAGTATCTCGCTTATTTTTGCTCTATTTTGTTTAAAATTTAAGTTGACCAGCCCACCTATACTTGTTCCAAACAACTATTATATGTCTAGTCAGGTGGGCTGTATAACGTACAGACCACCTTATAATTTCGTTAGAATTGCCTTTATTATTTATTTATCAGGTGGGCTGTATCTAATACAGACCACCTTATATTTTTGTTAAAATCGCCTTTATCAGGTGGGCTGTATCTAATACAGACCACCTTATATTTTTGTTAAAATCGCCTTTATTTATTTCTTTATTATTTATTTTTCTTAATTCTTACCACTTTTTTGTTAGCAAGATAACTTAAAAATGGCTGAATTAAATAAATTGAAATTTGACACACATATGTATAGGCATATGGACAAAGCACGGTAAGGTTTTCAACCTTGACCTTGACTGATGACGTCATCTAGGCGCCATTTTGTGAAATTTTCTGAAAATTAACTCATGATCATATCTTCATAACCCAAAGTGAGTTCTCATTCATATATTTATCATGATCAAGGTCAATATCAGTCCGGTCAATTTTAAGTCAAAAAACGCGTGCATGCGCGTATGTCCGCGCGTCAGTGCGCGCACAAAATTTCAAAATGCTCAAAATCGTCTTAAATTTTTTTTGCATACGTTTTAGGCCATTTTCAGCATTTTATAAAAAATCGCGCACACGTGCATGCGCGCGAGTTTTCGCGCGTAACACCATTACAAAACATAGAATCGCCATTTTTTTTTCTTTCATGATATTTCTCATATTTTTTCAAGGAATTTGATACCATTTTTTCTCTTTATGACCATTATTAACAAGATGAGCGTAAATTCAAGATAAATGTCAGTGCGCGCGAGCTCGTTTAATACATAGCATATATGGGCAAAAACATGCCTATACAAAATCCGTTATAGCTCTTTGGAATGCACCGGGATCCTCAATTTTTTTCATATTTAGATAGAGTATGAGTCGGAAATATGATTCCATGTCTCATTTGGCCATTAAGTGTATCGTGACATCATCACAATGGCCTTGGAACTCAAAATACGAATTTGCATATTATGACGTCAGCATATTTATGTAAAATTGATTGTATCTCTGTAAATATTGATCAATTTTCTTCAAAATTTCGATATGTTGTAGCTAAGACAATTCTCTACAAGCGCAGTAATAACCATTTTTCATTTTGATGACGTCATCATAGTGAAAATTTTGATTAAAGGCCTCATGTCAAAAACTTCATAATTTGCGTGTTATGCCTATAGAAGGTGAATTTAGTTCACGTTATGGATCTACATGATATTCTTTTTTAAGAATTTGTAAGCAGTATGTCGCTTATTTTTGCTCTATTTTGTCTCAAATTTTAGTTGACCAGCCCACCTATACTTGTTCCAAACAAGTATTATATGTCTAGTTTATTATTTATTTATTTATTTATCAGGTGGGCTGTATCTAATACAGACCACCTTATATTTTTGTTAAAATCGCCTTTATTTCTTTATTATTTATTTTTCTTAATTCTTACCACTTTTTTGTTAGCAAGATAACTTGAAAATGGCTTAATCAAATAAATTGAAATTTGGCACATATATGTATGGGCATGTGGACAAAGCACGGTAAGGTTTTTAACCTTGACCTTGACTGATGACGTCATCTAGGCGCCATTTTGTGAAATTTTCTGAAAATCATCTCATGATCATATCTTCAAAACCAAAAGGTATTTCTTATTCATATTTATCATGATCAAGGTCAATATCCATCCGGTCAATTTCATGTCAAAAAACGCGCGCGTGCGCGTACGTCCGCGCGTCAGTGCGCGCGCAAAAAAAATAAATGCTCAAAATCGTCTCAAATTTATTTTGCATACGTTTCAGGTCATTTTAAGCATTTTATAAAAAATCGCGCGTATGAGCATGCGCGCGCGTTTTCGCGCGTAACACCATTACACAACATAGAATCGCCATTTTTTTTTCTTTCATGATATTTCTCATATTTTTTCGAGGAATTTGATACCATGTTTATCTCTTTATGACCATTAATAACAAGATGAGCGTCAATTCAAGATAAATGTCCGTGCGCGCGAGCTCTTTTATTACATAGCATATATGGGCAAAAACATGCCTATACAAAATCCATTATAGCTCTTTGGAATGAACCGTGACCTTCAATGTTTTTTCATATTTAGATAGAGTATGAGTCGGAAATATGATTCCATGTCTCATTTGGCCATTAAGTGTATCGTGACATCATCATAATGGCCTTGGAACTCAAAATACGAATTTGCATATAATGACGTCAGCATATTTATGTAACATTGATTGTATCTCTGTAAATATTGATCGATTTTCTTCAAAATTTCGATATGTTGTAGCTAAGACAATTCTCTACAAGTTTAGTAATAACCATTTTTCATTTTGATGACGTCATCATAGTGAAAATCTCGATTAAAGGACTCATGTCAAACTTTCAAAATTTGCGTTATCCCTATAGAAGGTGAATTTCGTTCACGTCATGAAACAACATGATATTGTTTTTTAAGAATTTTTAAGCAGTATCTCGCTTATTTTTGCTCTATTTTGTCTCAAATTTAAGTTGACCAGCCCACCTATACTTGTTCCAAACAAGTATTATATGTCTAGTTTTTCTTAATTCTACCCACTTTTTTGTTAACAAAATATCTTGAAAATGGTTCAATCAAATGCTTTGATATTTGGCACACATATGTATAGGCATATGGACAAAACACAGTAAGGTTTTCAACCTTGACCTTGACTGATGACGTCATCTAGGCGCCATTTTGTGAAATTTTGTGAAAATAAACTCATGATCATATCTTCATAACCAAAAGGTATTTCTCATTCATATTTATTGTGATCAAGGTCATTATCAGTCCAGTCAATTTCAGGTCAAAAAACGCGCGCGTGCGCGTACGTCCGCGCGTCAATGCGCGCGCAAAATTTTTAAATGCTCAAAATCGTCTAAAAATTATTTTGCATACGTTTCAGGTCATTTTAAGCATTTTATAAAAAATCGCGCGTAGGAGCATGCGCGCGCGTTTTCGCGCGTAACACCATTAAAAAACATAGAATCGCCATTTTTTTTTCTTTCATGATATTTCTCATATTTTTTCAAGGAATTGGATTCCATGTTTATCTCTTTATGACCATTATTAACAAGATGAGCGTAAATTCAAGATAAATGTCAGTGCGCGCGAGGTCTTTTAATACATAGCATATATGGGCAAAAACATGCCTATACAAAATCTGTTATAGCTCTTTGGAATGCACCGGGATCCTCAATTTTTTTTTCATATTAAGATAGAGTATGAGTCGGAAATATGATTCCATGTCTCATTTGGCCATTAAGTGTATCGTGACATCATCACAATGGCCTTGGAACTCAAAAAACGAATTTGCATATTATGACGTCAGCATATTTATGTAAAATTGATTGTATCTCTGTAAATATTGATCAATTTTCTTCAAAATTTCGATATGTTGTAGCTAAGACAATTCTCTACAAGCGCAGTAATAACCATTTTTCATTTCAATGACGTCATCATAGTAAACATTTTGATTAAAGGCCTCATGTCAAAAACTTCATAATTTGCGTGTTATGCCTATAGAAGGTGAATTTAGTTCACGTTATAAATCTACATGATATTGTCTTTTAAGAATTTGTAAGCAGTATGTCGCTTATTTTTGCTCTATTTTGTCTCAAATGTTAGTTGACCAGCCCACCTATACTTGTTCCAAACAAGTATTATATGTCTAGTTTATTTATTTATTTATTAAATATTTTTCTTATTTCTAACCACTTTTTTGTTAGCAAGATAGCGAGAAAATGGCTCGATCAAATGCCTTGAAATTTAGCACACATATGTATAGGCATATGTACAAAGCACAAGAACGTTTTCAACATTGACCTTCACTGATGACGTCATCTAGGCGCCATTTTGTAAAATTTTACAAAAATCAACTCATGATTATATCTTCATAACCAAAAGCTATTTCTCATTCATATTTATCATGATCAAGGTCAATATCCGTCCGGTCAACTTCAGGTCAAAGAACGCGCGCGTGCGCGTACGTCCGGGCGTTAATGCGCGCGCAAAATTTTTGAATGCTCAAAATCATCTCAAAATCATTTTACATACGTTTTAGGCCATTCTAAGCATTTTATAAAAAATCGCTCGCACACACGCGCATGCGCGCGGCGCGCTTGTTTTCGCGCGTAAAACTATTACACAACATAGAATCGCCATTTTTTTTCTTTCATAATATTTCACATATTTTTACAAACAAATTGATACCATGCTTGTCTCTTTATGACTATTAATAATGGAATAATCGACCGTTTAACATAAATTTCCGTGCGCGCGAGCTCTTGTAATACATAGCATATATGGGCAAAAACATGCCTATACAAGATCCATTGTAGCCCTTTAGGATGCAAGGTGACCCCAATTTTTGGGTCATATTTTGATACAGTATGAATTGGAGATATGATTTCATGTCTCATTTGACCCTCAATTAACTCATGACGTCATCATAATGGCCTCCAAACTCAAAATTCCAATTTGCATATTATGACGTCAGCATATTTATGGAAAATTGATTGTATCTCTGTAAATAGTGATTGATTTTCTTCCAAATTTTGAAATGTTCTAGCTGAGACAATTTTCTACAAATAAAGTAATCACAATTGTTAATTTTGAAAAAAGCATCATGGCGTATTTTTGTGATTAAAGGAGGCATGTCAATTTTCACATTTTGCGTGTATTCTCTATGGGACATGATTTTTTCTCAAAACTCGATTCTACATTCCCGTCTTTCGCGAGCAATATCTACGTCGTTTTAGCTTCATTTACGCTGAAATTCGAGTATGTTGTAGCTGAGACAAAAAGCTATCTCAAATGTACCCTTTATTTTGTCTCAATTTTTTGTTGGATCAGCCCACCTATACTTGTTCCAAACAAGTATTACAAATCTAGTTTATTTTTCTTATCTCGAACCACTTTTTTGTTAGCAAGATAACTTTTAAATGGTTCAATCAAATGCTTTGAAATTTGGCACACATATGTATAGGCATATAGAGAAATCAAAATTACGTTTTCAACCTTGACCTTGACTGATGACGTCATCTAAGCGCCATTTTGTGAAAATCAACTCATGATCATATCTTCATAACCAAAAGTCATTTCTAATTCATATTTATCATGATAAAGGTCAATATCAGTCCGGTCAATTTTAAGTCAAAAAACGCGCGCGTGCGCGTACGTCCGCGCGTCAGTGCGCGCGCAAATTTTTTAAATGCTCAAAATCGTCTCAAATTTTGTTTGCATAAGTTTCAGGCCATTTTAGGCATTTTATAAAAAATCGCGCACACGCGCATGCGCGCGCGTTTTCGCGCGTAACACCAATACACAACATAGAATCTCTATTTTTTTTTCTTTCATGATATTTCTCATATTTTTCGAACAATTTGATACCATGTTTATCTCTTTATGACCATTAATAACAAGATGAGCGTCAATTCAAGATAAATGTCCGTGCGCGCGAGCTCTTTTAATACATAGCATATATGGGTAAAAACAGGCCTATACAAAATCCATTATAGCTCTTTGGAATGCACCGAGACCCTCATTTTTTTTTTCATATTTAGATAGAATATGTGTCGGAGATATGATTTCATGTCTCATTTGGCCATTAAGTGTATCGTGACATCATCATAATGGCCTTGGAACTCAAAATACGAATTTGCATATTATGACGTCAGCATATTTATGTAAAATTGATTGTATCTCTGTAAATATTGATCGATTTTCTTCCAAATTTCGATATGTTGTAGCTAAGGCAATTCTCAACAAGTTTAAACTTTACCATTTTTCATTTTGATGACGTCATCATAGTGAAAATTTCGATTAAAGGCCTCATGTCAGAAATGTCTTAATTTGCGTGTTATGCCTATAGAAGGTGAATTTCGTTCACGTCATGAATCTACATGATCCTGTTTTTCAGAATTTTTAAGCAGTATCTCGCTTATTTTTGCTCTATTTTGTCTCAAATTTTAGTTGACCAGCCCACCTATACTTGTTCGAAACAAGTATTACATGTCTAGTTTATTTTTCTTATTTCGAACCACTTTTTTGTAAGCACGATTACTTGAAAATGGCTCAATCAAATGCCTTCAAATTTGGCACACATATGTATAGGCATATGTACAAAGCACGATAACGTTTTCAACGTTGACTTTTACTAATGACGTCATCTAGGCGCCATTTTGAAAAAAAATTACGAAAATCAACACATGATCATATCTTCATAACCAAAGGTTATTTCTCATTCATATTTATCATGATCAAGGTCAATATCCGTCCGGTCAATTGCAGGTCAAATAACGCGCGCGTACGTCAGCGCGTCAATGCGCGCGCAAAATTTTAAAAATGCTCAAAATCGTCTCAAAATAATTTTGCATACGTTTAAGGCCATTCTAAGCATTTTATAAAAAATTTGCGCGTAAAACTATTACACAACAAAGAATCGCCATTTTTTCTTTCATAATATTTCACATATTTTTACAAAAAAATTGATGCCATGTTTGTCTCTTTATGACCATTAATAACAAGATGAGCGTCAATTCAAGATATAAATGTCCCTGCGCGCGAGCTCTTTTAATACATAGCATATATGGGCAAAAACATGCCTATACAAAATCCATTGTAGCTCTTTAGGCTGCAAGGTGACCCAAATTTGGTTTTCATATTTTGATAGAGAATAAGTTGGAGATATGATTTCATGTTTTATTTGACCCTCAATTAACTCATGACGTCATCATAATGGCCTCCGAACTCAAAATTTCAATGTGCATATTATGACGTCAGCATATTTATGGAAAATGGATTGTAGCTCTGTAAATATTGATCGATTTTCTTCCAAATGTTGATTTGTTCTACCTGAGACAATTTTCTACAAATGCAGTTACTATTATTCTTCATTTTGACAAAGGCATCATGGCGTATTTTTGCGATTAAAGGAGGCATGTCAATTTTTCACATTTTGCGTGTATTCTCTATGGGACATGACTTTTTCTCAAAACTGGATTCTACATTCTCGTCTTTCGCGAGCAATATCTCCGTCGTTTTATCTTTGTTTACGCTGAGCTTTGAGTATGTTGTAGCTGAGACAATAAGCTATCACAAGTGTGCCATTTATTTCTCGATCAGATGCCGGGATCATGCTCATATTTCACTTACAAAGTGGGATTTGAGAATTCCATTTTCCGTTTACGTGTAATCTCTATGGGAAATGTTTTGGTATATCGGTAACGCACTTGACTTCCGACCTCGAGGTCCCTGGTTCGAGTCCGGGCGTCTCCAACAATTTTTTTTCTTCACTTTTTTTTCTTTTTGACCTTTCACTATACAATCTCCTTTGAATATTAAAACACGTAGAATCGCAAATAATGTACTAAACAACTATATTTACTTTATTATTACCCTATTATCACTTGATCCATTACTTTTGCGTGGAGTCCCTATGGGAGATGACTTTTTCTCAAATCTGGATTCTACTTTTCGGTCTTTTGCAAGCAATATCGCCGTTATTTCCGCTTGGTTTTTGTTGATTTTGGAGTATGTTGTAGCTGAGACTATATGCTATCTAAATGTCCCCTCATTTTTGCAATCAGTTATGCCCAGGAAACAATTGCATTTGTTATTTCAGGATTTCATGTTTAAGTCATTATGACTAGGCTACTAGTACTTTTTATTCATAAATATTATTATTTCAGATCAAGAGGCACTTAAGATGGCACACATGTTCTTATTACGATCGTACCATACTAGTTATGCATTTTGTATATAGATACCTAGATGAAAAATTGGACTGTTATATCAATCGCATTCCTGTGGATTCATTTTTTCCCGAATTTAACATCGAAGGTCCAAAATCATGATGGTCAACTTATTTTTATCTATGAATATCATTTTCAAGATAAAGACACTGACAAGTTTCCTAAAAATACTCACTTTAAATACGTTTTAGGACAGGCCCTCATGACTATGATAATCGGGATGTAGAATTAAAGATATTTCCTTTTTTTTAAAGGTTTCTTTGTTATGATTACCTACCTTAATGTCATTATTGTGCATCCAATATTTTGACTAACTTGAAGCTGAATATAAATATTTGAAAATACCGTCCATTTCATTTTATAGGGGTCTTCTGAGTGGCTGTATACAAATGAGTTTATACTGGGGTCCCGAATTCTCGTGGGAAAAATAATTTAGCGCCCCGGTTGCCACTTTTAGAGGCGCGCCAAAGTAAAAGTGACAAAATGAAAATTGGTATTGGTTAAAACTGATGCAGCTTTTGTCATAAATACGAAATTCATCCTCCATAAGGGTTTCTAAAGAGGCTTAAATGACACCCCCCCCCCCTTGGGCACCGCCATTTTTTCTCTCCCTCCGTGAGGTCAACGGAAAACAAAAATCCTTGGAAAATAATAAATTTTGGTCAAAACGTTACCTAAAATAATGTGGTTGGTGTTTGAATGGGCTTTGGGAGTTTATCTAAATGTTGACTAAAAGTGTTCACCAAATTGCATGAATCCGGTAAAAAAAAAATCAATTAATTTACGTCACGGTGCCTACATTTCTGTACTTAATAAACTTTAGTATCACTTATAAGTACCGAAATGTTAAAATACCCTCGAAATCTATCAAGTTAATTTGATTTGTTAAATGATTTTAATTTTTGGAGTGAAATGGGTGTTATCTTGTCGAAGCGACTGTTCATTAAATCCATAAAGGCCTATGGGAAAAGGATAGCTCGTCCAGCTAGCGAAAAAAACGTCACGGTGAGACCTAAGTGGTGTATAATAACGCGTATTACTGAACTAAAGTAATGAGTCATTATATATCAACTGATTTTTGCTGCAAAACTGGTTTGGAAAATTTATGCCTATTAAGGTCTGAAAACCGGTGAAAACCCAAGCTTCCAGTGCTCCGCCCCCTGGACCCTACGCCGTATAACCCTACACTCTACTTGGACACTCAGATTTCAGTGCCCCCCCCCAAAAAAAAAAATAATAATAATAACTAGACTTTAAATCGTCACTTTGACGAATTAGGTGATACGTAATTATGCTCATGTGTAACATAATGAAGAACGCATTTTCACGATTTCATCTTTCGTTATAAAATACTTCTCCCATTTATGGTCTATCCGTGAGTCAAGTTTCGACTGTGTAGGGCAGAGGGAGACAGAGCAATAGAATAAGAGGGAGGCAAGGCAAGAGAGAGAGAAAGTGAGGCAGAGGGTGAAAGAGTAGAGAGAGAGAGAGAGAGAGGGGGGGGGAGGGTGAAAGAGTAGAAATAGAGATATAGATAGATGCAGAGACAGACCAAAAAAAGGGAGAGGGGCAGAACATGAAACCAAGTAACACATCAATCCATTGCATCTTAAGAAACTGAAACATCTTTAAATTGTTTTCCACCTCATTCCATATTCTGGACCCTTCAGAACATTCAAAGACGATAAGACGATAGGTTTATACCTCTTTTCTACAAAAGGAACATACATTTGACTGTGTTAATCCAAAAAGATACAGTTTATCATTACAAAATATGATGTTATGTAAAAGTTTATACTGAAATTCCCTGGTGACCTGATTAAGAGTGGTATAGCGCCCCCTTCAGGTATTTGATAGAGATTTGTAGAATCAGGATTTCAGAAAAAGTACCCTAACACGCAAACTAAGAAAATTCTGACATGTCGCCTTTAATTGAATTTTTTACAATGATGATGTCATCAAAATGATAAATGATGTACGTTATTCTTGTAGATAATTTTCTTAGCTACACCGTATCAAAATTTGGGAGAACATAGAGTACACATAAGCTAGATAGTGCTCAAAGATCAATGTCATGTAGATTCATGATGTGAACTAAATTTACCTTACATAGGCATAACACGCAAATTGAGAAAATTCTGACATGTGGCCTTTAATTGAATTTTGTACTATGATACTAAAAAAAAATGGCAATCCTTATTCATCCCAATGGACTTTTTATGGGCATGTTTTTGCCAATATATGGTATGTAATACATGAGCTCGCACGCACGGATATTTATCTTCAATGGACGCTCATTCCGTTATTAATAGTGATAAAGAAAAGAACATGGCATCAAATTGTTCAGAAAATTATGAGGAATATCCTGTCAAAACAAATATACTAGGAAATATTTTTCGTTCGGCCGTGACAAACGAAAACGTGCAAAATGCGTGTTTTGCGCGATTTTTAATGAAATGCTTATAATGGCCTGAAACGTATGCAACAACATTTTAAACGATTTTGAGCAATTTAAAATTTTACGCGCGCACGTACGCGTACGCGCATTTTTTCGCGCATTCACAGACCTGAAATTGACCGGACAGATATTGATCTTAATCCTGATATTTATAAATGAGAAATTCCTTTCCGTTATGAAGATATGATCATAAGTTGATTTTCACAAAATGGCGCCTGGATGACGTCACGATAACTTTGACTCTCTAAAAAGTCACGCAGTTCTAAGTTAGACTAAGATCTATCATCATGGCAAGTTTCATGATAATGGCTTTATTCAGTCTTGAGATATCCTGCGAACAAATTCGAGGAAGAATAATAAATAATAAACTAGACTTTAATTCGTCACTTTGACAAATTAGGTGATACGTGCTATTTTTGTATCATGAAAGTGTGCCGATGATGATCTAATGATAATATTCATGAACACGATAATGACGATATTGATAATGATGATTTTTTTTGGTTTTAAATGACGATGACCATGATTAAATGTGGTATAGCGCCCCCTTTAGGTATTCGATAGAGAATTGTTATATGATTAAACTATTTATTTACTAAACTAGCTCAAATTTTCGCCTGATTGCAGAGTCTACCAATCATTGAACTGATATGTATAACAAAACTCGCGCGTACGGACAGTTATTTTGAACGGACGCTCATTCCCTTATTAGTGGTGATAAAGAGGAATATCCTGTCATAAATTATTGGGGAGAAATTATTTTGCGTTCGGCCGTGACGAACGAAAACTCGCAAAACTGCGTGTTTGCGCGATTTTTTATAAAATGCTTATATGGCCTGAAACGTATGCAAAATGAATTTGAGATGATTTGGAGCAATTTAAAAATTTGCGAGCGCATTGACGCGCGGACATACGCGCATGCGCGCGTTTTTTTAACTGATATTGATTGGACGGATATTGAGCTTGATCATGATAAATATGAATGAGGAAAGACTTTCTGTTATGAAGATATGATCATGAGTTGATTTTCACAAAATGGCGCCTAGATGACGTCACGGTGATCTTGAGTCTCTGAAAAGTCACGCAGTTCTAAGTTAGACTAATATCTATCATCATTACAAGTTTCATGATAATAGCTTTATTCAATCTTGAGATATCTTGCGAACAAATTCGAGGAAGAATAATAAGAAAAATAAATAAATAATAATAAAGAAAAATCTTGACGAAATCAAAAGGTGATACGTTGACTTCGGTTACGTATCACCTAACTAGATTTGTAATACTTGTTTGGAACAAGTATAGGTGGGCTGATCCAACAAAAAATTGAGACAAAATAAAGGGTACATTTGAGATAGCTTTTTGTCTCAGCTACAACATACTCGAAGTTCAGCGTAAATGAAGCTAAAACGACGTAGATATTGCTCGCGAAAGACTGGAATGTAGAATCGAGTTTTGAGAAAAAGTCATGTCCATAGAGAATACCCGCAAAATGTGAAAAATTGACATGCCTCCTTTAATCGCAAAAATACTCCCTGATGCTTTTGTCAAAATGAAAAATCAATAGACGGCATTTGTAGAAGATTGTCTCAGCTAGAACATATCAAAATTTGGAAGAAAATCGAGCCATTTTTACAGAGATAAAAATCAATTTTCTCTAAATATGCTGACGTCATAATATGCAAATTGGAATTTTGAGTTCGGAGGCCATTATAATGACGTCATGAGTTAATTGAGGGTCAAATGAGACATGAAACAATATCTCCGAATCATACTCTATTAAAATATGAAAAAAAATTAGGGTCACCTTGCATCCTAAAGAGCTACAATGCATTTTATAAAAAATTTGCGCGTAAAACTATTACACAACAAAGAATCGCCATTTTTTCTTTCATAATATTTCACATATTTTTACAAAAAAATTGATGCCATGTTTGTCTCTTTATGACCATTAATAACAAGATGAGCGTCAATTCAAGATATAAATGTCCCTGCGCGCGAGCTCTTTTAATACATAGCATATATGGGCAAAAACATGCCTATACAAAATCCATTGTAGCTCTTTAGGCTGCAAGGTGACCCAAATTTGGTTTTCATATTTTGATAGAGAATAAGTTGGAGATATGATTTCATGTTTTATTTGACCCTCAATTAACTCATGACGTCATCATAATGGCCTCCGAACTCAAAATTTCAATGTGCATATTATGACGTCAGCATATTTATGGAAAATGGATTGTAGCTCTGTAAATATTGATCGATTTTCTTCCAAATGTTGATTTGTTCTACCTGAGACAATTTTCTACAAATGCAGTTACTATTATTCTTCATTTTGACAAAGGCATCATGGCGTATTTTTGCGATTAAAGGAGGCATGTCAATTTTTCACATTTTGCGTGTATTCTCTATGGGACATGACTTTTTCTCAAAACTGGATTCTACATTCTCGTCTTTCGCGAGCAATATCTCCGTCGTTTTATCTTTGTTTACGCTGAGCTTTGAGTATGTTGTAGCTGAGACAATAAGCTATCACAAGTGTGCCATTTATTTCTCGATCAGATGCCGGGATCATGCTCATATTTCACTTACAAAGTGGGATTTGAGAATTCCATTTTCCGTTTACGTGTAATCTCTATGGGAAATGTTTTGGTATATCGGTAACGCACTTGACTTCCGACCTCGAGGTCCCTGGTTCGAGTCCGGGCGTCTCCAACAATTTTTTTTCTTCACTTTTTTTTCTTTTTGACCTTTCACTATACAATCTCCTTTGAATATTAAAACACGTAGAATCGCAAATAATGTACTAAACAACTATATTTACTTTATTATTACCCTATTATCACTTGATCCATTACTTTTTGCGTGGAGTCCCTATGGGAGATGACTTTTTCTCAAATCTGGATTCTACTTTCCGGTCTTTTGCAAGCAATATCGCCGTTATTTCCGCTTGGTTTTTGTTGATTTTGGAGTATGTTGTAGCTGAGACTATATGCTATCTAAATGTCCCCTCATTTTTGCAATCAGTTATGCCCAGGAAACAATTGCATTTGTTATTTCAGGATTTCATGTTTAAGTCATTATGACTAGGCTACTAGTACTTTTTATTCATAAATATTATTATTTCAGATCAAGAGGCACTTAAGATGGCACACATGTTCTTATTACGATCGTACCATACTAGTTATGCATTTTGTATATAGATACCTAGATGAAAAATTGGACTGTTATATCAATCGCATTCCTGTGGATTCATTTTTTCCCGAATTTAACATCGAAGGTCCAAAATCATGATGGTCAACTTATTTTTATCTATGAATATCATTTTCAAGATAAAGACACTGACAAGTTTCCTAAAAATACTCACTTTAAATACGTTTTAGGACAGGCCCTCATGACTATGATAATCGGGATGTAGAATTAAAGATATTTCCTTTTTTTTAAAGGTTTCTTTGTTATGATTACCTACCTTAATGTCATTATTGTGCATCCAATATTTTGACTAACTTGAAGCTGAATATAAATATTTGAAAATACCGTCCATTTCATTTTATAGGGGTCTTCTGAGTGGCTGTATACAAATGAGTTTATACTGGGGTCCCGAATTCTCGTGGGAAAAATAATTTAGCGCCCCGGTTGCCACTTTTAGAGGCGCGCCAAAGTAAAAGTGACAAAATGAAAATTGGTATTGGTTAAAACTGATGCAGCTTTTGTCATAAATACGAAATTCATCCTCCATAAGGGTTTCTAAAGAGGCTTAAATGACACCCCCCCCCCCTTGGGCACCGCCATTTTTCTCTCCCTCCGTGAGGTCAACGGAAAACAAAAATCCTTGGAAAATAATAAATTTTGGTCAAAACGTTACCTAAAATAATGTGGTTGGTGTTTGAATGGGCTTTGGGAGTTTATCTAAATGTTGACTAAAAGTGTTCACCAAATTGCATGAATCCGGTAAAAAAAAAATCAATTAATTTACGTCACGGTGCCTACATTTCTGTACTTAATAAACTTTAGTATCACTTATAAGTACCGAAATGTTAAAATACCCTCGAAATCTATCAAGTTAATTTGATTTGTTAAATGATTTTAATTTTTGGAGTGAAATGGGTGTTATCTTGTCGAAGCGACTGTTCATTAAATCCATAAAGGCCTATGGGAAAAGGATAGCTCGTCCAGCTAGCGAAAAAAACGTCACGGTGAGACCTAAGTGGTGTATAATAACGCGTATTACTGAACTAAAGTAATGAGTCATTATATATCAACTGATTTTTGCTGCAAAACTGGTTTGGAAAATTTATGCCTATTAAGGTCTGAAAACCGGTGAAAACCCAAGCTTCCAGTGCTCCGCCCCCTGGACCCTACGCCGTATAACCCTACACTCTACTTGGACACTCAGATTTCAGTGCCCCCCCCAAAAAAAAATAAATAATAATAATAACTAGACTTTAAATCGTCACTTTGACGAATTAGGTGATACGTAATTATGCTCATGTGTAACATAATGAAGAACGCATTTTCACGATTTCATCTTTCGTTATAAAATACTTCTCCCATTTATGGTCTATCCGTGAGTCAAGTTTCGACTGTGTAGGGCAGAGGGAGACAGAGCAATAGAATAAGAGGGAGGCAAGGCAAGAGAGAGAGAAAGTGAGGCAGAGGGTGAAAGAGTAGAGAGAGAGAGAGAGAGAGGGGGGGGGGAGGGTGAAAGAGTAGAAATAGAGATATAGATAGATGCAGAGACAGACCAAAAAAAGGGAGAGGGGCAGAACATGAAACCAAGTAACACATCAATCCATTGCATCTTAAGAAACTGAAACATCTTTAAATTGTTTTCCACCTCATTCCATATTCTGGACCCTTCAGAACATTCAAAGACGATAAGACGATAGGTTTATACCTCTTTTCTACAAAAGGAACATACATTTGACTGTGTTAATCCAAAAAGATACAGTTTATCATTACAAAATATGATGTTATGTAAAAGTTTATACTGAAATTCCCTGGTGACCTGATTAAGAGTGGTATAGCGCCCCCTTCAGGTATTTGATAGAGATTTGTAGAATCAGGATTTCAGAAAAAGTACCCTAACACGCAAACTAAGAAAATTCTGACATGTCGCCTTTAATTGAATTTTTACAATGATGATGTCATCAAAATGATAAATGATGTACGTTATTCTTGTAGATAATTTTCTTAGCTACACCGTATCAAAATTTGGGAGAACATAGAGTACACATAAGCTAGATAGTGCTCAAAGATCAATGTCATGTAGATTCATGATGTGAACTAAATTTACCTTACATAGGCATAACACGCAAATTGAGAAAATTCTGACATGTGGCCTTTAATTGAATTTTGTACTATGATACTAAAAAAAAATGGCAATCCTTATTCATCCCAATGGACTTTTTATGGGCATGTTTTTGCCAATATATGGTATGTAATACATGAGCTCGCACGCACGGATATTTATCTTCAATGGACGCTCATTCCGTTATTAATAGTGATAAAGAAAAGAACATGGCATCAAATTGTTCAGAAAATTATGAGGAATATCCTGTCAAAACAAATATACTAGGAAATATTTTTCGTTCGGCCGTGACAAACGAAAACGTGCAAAATGCGTGTTTTGCGCGATTTTTAATGAAATGCTTATAATGGCCTGAAACGTATGCAACAACATTTTTAAACGATTTTGAGCAATTTAAAATTTTACGCGCGCACGTACGCGTACGCGCATTTTTTCGCGCATTCACAGACCTGAAATTGACCGGACAGATATTGATCTTAATCCTGATATTTATAAATGAGAAATTCCTTTCCGTTATGAAGATATGATCATAAGTTGATTTTCACAAAATGGCGCCTGGATGACGTCACGATAACTTTGACTCTCTAAAAAGTCACGCAGTTCTAAGTTAGACTAAGATCTATCATCATGGCAAGTTTCATGATAATGGCTTTATTCAGTCTTGAGATATCCTGCGAACAAATTCGAGGAAGAATAATAAATAATAAACTAGACTTTAATTCGTCACTTTGACAAATTAGGTGATACGTGCTATTTTTGTATCATGAAAGTGTGCCGATGATGATCTAATGATAATATTCATGAACACGATAATGACGATATTGATAATGATGATTTTTTTTGGTTTTAAATGACGATGACCATGATTAAATGTGGTATAGCGCCCCCTTTAGGTATTCGATAGAGAATTGTTATATGATTAAACTATTTATTTACTAAACTAGCTCAAATTTTCGCCTGATTGCAGAGTCTACCAATCATTGAACTGATATGTATAACAAAACTCGCGCGTACGGACAGTTATTTTGAACGGACGCTCATTCCCTTATTAGTGGTGATAAAGAGGAATATCCTGTCATAAATTATTGGGGAGAAATTATTTTGCGTTCGGCCGTGACGAACGAAAACTCGCAAAACTGCGTGTTTGCGCGATTTTTTATAAAATGCTTATATGGCCTGAAACGTATGCAAAATGAATTTGAGATGATTTGGAGCAATTTAAAAATTTGCGAGCGCATTGACGCGCGGACATACGCGCATGCGCGCGTTTTTTTAACTGATATTGATTGGACGGATATTGAGCTTGATCATGATAAATATGAATGAGGAAAGACTTTCTGTTATGAAGATATGATCATGAGTTGATTTTCACAAAATGGCGCCTAGATGACGTCACGGTGATCTTGAGTCTCTGAAAAGTCACGCAGTTCTAAGTTAGACTAATATCTATCATCATTACAAGTTTCATGATAATAGCTTTATTCAATCTTGAGATATCTTGCGAACAAATTCGAGGAAGAATAATAAGAAAAATAAATAAATAATAATAAAGAAAAATCTTGACGAAATCAAAAGGTGATACGTTGACTTCGTTACGTATCACCTAACTAGATTTGTAATACTTGTTTGGAACAAGTATAGGTGGGCTGATCCAACAAAAAATTGAGACAAAATAAAGGGTACATTTGAGATAGCTTTTTGTCTCAGCTACAACATACTCGAAGTTCAGCGTAAATGAAGCTAAAACGACGTAGATATTGCTCGCGAAAGACTGGAATGTAGAATCGAGTTTGAGAAAAAGTCATGTCCCATAGAGAATACCCGCAAAATGTGAAAAATTGACATGCCTCCTTTAATCGCAAAAATACTCCCTGATGCTTTTGTCAAAATGAAAAATCAATAGACGGCATTTGTAGAAGATTGTCTCAGCTAGAACATATCAAAATTTGGAAGAAAATCGAGCCATTTTTACAGAGATAAAAATCAATTTTCTCTAAATATGCTGACGTCATAATATGCAAATTGGAATTTTGAGTTCGGAGGCCATTATAATGACGTCATGAGTTAATTGAGGGTCAAATGAGACATGAAACAATATCTCCGAATCATACTCTATTAAAATATGAAAAAAAATTAGGGTCACCTTGCATCCTAAAGAGCTACAATGGATTTTGTATAGGCATGTTTTTGCCCATATGTGCTATGTATTACAAGAGCTCGCGCGCACGGAAATTTGTGTTAAACGGTCGATCAATCCGTTATTAATAGTCATAAAGAGACAAACGTGGTATCAATTTGTTTGTAAATATATGTGGAATATTATGAAAGAAAAAAAAAGGCAATTCTATGTTGTGCAATAGTTTTACGCGCGAAAACGCGCGCGCATGCACGTGTGCGCGATTTTTTATAAAATGCTTAGAATGGCCTAAAACGTATGCAAAATGATTTTGAGACGATTTTGAGCATTTCAAAATGTTGCGCGCGCATTGACGCGCGGACGTACGCGCACGCGCGCGTTATTTGACCTGAAATTGACCGGACGGATATTGACCTTGATCATGGTAAATATGAATGAGAAATACCTTTTGGTTATGAAGATATGATCATGAGTTGATTTTCGTAAAATTTTACAAAATGGCGCCTAGATGACGTCATCAGTGAAGGTCAATGTTGAAAATGTTATTGTGCTTTGTAAATATGCCTATACATATGTGTGCCAAATTTCAAGGCATTTGATTGAGCCATTTCCAAGTTATCTTGCCAACAAAAAAGTGGTTAGAAATAAGAAAAATATATAATAAATAAATAAATAAATAAATAAATAAATAAAGGCAATTCTAACGAAATTATAAGGTGGTCTGTACGTTATACAGCCCACCTGATAAATAAATAAATAAATAAATAATAAAAATCTTGACAAAATCAAAAGGTGATACGTATATTTCATACGTATCACCTAATAAATAAATAATAAAAATCTTGACGAAATCAAAAGGTGATACGTATATTTCATACGTATCACCTAACTAGACTTTAAATCGTCACTTTGACGAATTAGGTGATACGTATGCTCATGTGTAACATAATGAAGAACGCATTTTCACGATTTCATCTTTCGTTTACTACTCCCATTATGGTCTATCCATGAGTCAAGTTTCAACTGTAGGACAGAGGGAGACAGACCAAGAGAATAAGAGGGAGGCAAAGCAAGAGAGAGAGAGAGAGGGAGAGGGTGAAAGAAAAGAGAGATAGATAGATGCAGAGACAGATCAAAAAAGGAGAGGGGCAGAACATGAGAGGAGAAGGAAAACAGAGAAAGAGAGAGGAGAGAGAGAGAGAGAAGGGGCATTTACACTGTCATCCAAACACGCCAAAAAATGCCAAACCGGAGCCTGACCGCGATGTTACCAAGGGCAACTACGCATTACCGGCAGAAATGCCAATTCCAAAACATTCCAAATCGAAGTGTGATCTTTTGGCGTGTTTTGGCGTGTTTTGGCGTGTTTTGGCGTGTTTGGCAAGTATAAACGCTCGAAGTTGTAACATCGCGATGTTAGGTGACGTAACTTTAGGAGCGGAGCTAGATGTCGTCCTTAAAGAAAATGATAGAACGATATATACAAAGAATAACATAAGAGAAGGTGATAGAAGGAAGAAACAAATAATAACATAAGGAATAACATAAGGAAATACAGAAAGAGAAAGTGATAGAAGGAAGAAACAAAGAATAACATAAGGAATAACATAAGGAAAGACAGAAAGAGAAAGTGATAGAATGATAAAAACAAAGAATAACATTAGGAAACACAGAAAGAGGGAGTGATAGAATGATAAAAAACAAAGAATAACATAACAGAAGGTGATAGAAGGAAGAAACAAAGAATAACATAAGGAAACACAGAAAGAGGGAGTGATAGAATGATAAAAAACAAAGAATAACATAAGAGAAGGTGATAGAAGGAAGAAACAAAGAATAACATAAGGAAACACAGAAAGAGGGAGTGATAGAATAATAAAAAAAAAAAAGAATAACATAAGAGAAGGTGATAGAAGGAAGAAACAAAGAATAAAATAAAGAAACACAGAAAGAGGAAGTGATAGAATGATAAAAAAACATAACATAAGAGAAGGCGATACAAAAGGAAGAAACAAAGAATAACATAAGGAAACACAGAAAGAGGGAGTGATAGAATGATAAAAAAACAAAGAATAACATAAGAGAAGGTGATAGAAGGAAGAAACAAAGAATAAAATAAAGAAACACAGAAAGAGGAAGTGATAGAATGATAAAAAACAAAGAATAACATAAGAGAAGGTGATACAAAAGGAAGAAACAAAGAATAACATAAGGAAAGACAGAAAGAGAAAGTGATAGAAGGAAGAAACAAAGAATAACAACAGTATATCTTTTCAAAATGAACAAATCATTGTTCATTTTTTAGTCAAAACGTGGGGAATTAAATGTCACATCTCTTTGGCATTATTTTCATTTTTTTAAAGGTCAGAATGAAATTCACTATATTTTTCAAGTATCAAAGCTTACCTTTTCATCATTTCAGCTAAATAATTCATTTTAAAAAAATATTTGAAAAATCCCTCACTCGGGCATGTTTTCTTTATCTTCACGTTTGTAATACATGGAAATGCAACACGATAATCACTTAATGGAATGCGGTATATCACATTACATATCTATATCTCTATATATGACTGGCACCTGATGTTTTTATAACCTCACGCTCTTACTCGACATTGACAACAAATCTGTCTCTCTCACTATATATATATATATATATATATTATCACCCGATCATTGTATTAGACACACTTCACCTCTATCATTATGCATCAGTCGATATTCTTTCACTATGTAGACTCTTGATAACAGTTAGCGACGTACACACCAGAAAACAACAAACATAAAAACCGCAAAGGAAATGTTTAGTTGTATAATAAAACATTTGTATAATTTATTTAATGCAATAACAGAAGTGCGTTTGGAAAAATATAATACATTGTACTGTTCATATCAATTACATCATAAGAGTTTAAGGGATAACATTATCTTTGTTCAAGTCAAGACATATAATATTATCTTTGTCCGTCAAGGCATATAATATTATCTTTGGCAGTCAAGGCATATAATATTGTCTTTGTCAGTCAAGGCATATAATATTATCTTTGGCAGTCAGGTCATATAATATTATCTTTGTCAGTCAAGGCATATGATATTATCTTTGTCAGTCAAGGCATATAATATTATCTTTGTCAGTCAAGGCATATAATATTATCTTTGGCAGTCAGGTCATATAATATTATCTTTGTCAGTCAAGGCATATAATATTATCTTTGTCAGTTAGGTCATATAATATTATCTTTGTCAGTCAGGTCATATAATATTATCTTTGTCAGTCAAGGCATATAATATTATCTTTGGCAGTCAGGTCATATAATATTATCTTTGTCAGTCAAGGCATATAATATTATCTTCGTCAGTCAAGGCATATAATATTATCTTTAGCAGTCAGGTCATATAATATTATCTTTAGCAGTCAGGTCATATAATATTATCTTTGTCAGTCAGGTCATATAATATTATCTTTACAAGTCAGGTCATATAACATTATCTTCGTCAGTCAGGTAATATAATATTATCTTTGGTAGTCAGGTCATATAATATTATCTTTGGCAGTCAGGTCATACAATATTATCTTTGTCAGTCAAGGCATATAATATTATCTTTGTCAGTGAAGGCATATAATATTATCTTTGTCAGTCAAGGCATATAATATTATCTTTGGCAGTCAGGTCATATAATATTATCTTTGTCAGTCAAGGCATATAATATTATCTTTGTCAGTGAAGGCATATAATATTATCTTTGTCAGTCAAGGCATATAATATTATCTTTGTCAGTTAGGTCATATAATATTATCTTTGGCAGTCAGGTCATATAATATTATCTTTGGCAGTCAGGTCATATAATATTATCTTTGGCAGTCAAGGCATATAATATTATCTTTGGCAGTTAGGTCATATAATATTATCTTTGTCAGTTAGGTCATATAATATTATCTTTGGCAGTCAGGTAATATAATATTATCTTTGGCAGTCAGGTCATATAATATTATCTTTGGCAGTCAAGGCATATAATATTATCTTTGGCAGTTAGGTCATATAATATTATCTTTGTCAGTCAAGGCATATAATATTATCTTTGTCAGTTAGGTCATATAATATTATCTTTGGCAGTCAGGTCATATAATATTATCTTTGTCAGTTAGGTCATATAATATTATCTTTGGCAGTCAAGGCATATAATATTATCTTTGGCAGTTAGGTCATATAATATTATCTTTGTCAGTTAGGTCATATAATATTATCTTTGGCAGTCAGGTCATATAACATTATCTTTGGCAGTCAGGTCATATAATATTATCTTTGTCAGTTAGGTCATATAATATTATCTTTGGCAGTCAGGTAATATAATATTATCTTTGGCAGTCAGGTCATATAATATTATCTTTGGCAGTCAAGGCGTATAATATTATCTTTGGCAGTCAGGTCATATAATATTATCTTTGTCAGTTAGGTCATATAATATTATCTTTGTCAGTCAGGTCATATAATATTATCTTTGTCAGTCAAGGCATATAATATTATCTTTGGCAGTTAGGTCATATAATATTATCTTTGGCAGTCAAGGCATATAATATTATCTTTGGCAGTTAGGTCATATAATATTATCTTTGGCAGTCAAGGCATATAATATTATCTTTGGCAGTCAAGGCATATAACATTATCTTTGTCAGTCAGGTCATATAATATTATCGAAGTGATGCTGATGCATATAATAATAATTTTGTGCTTAGAAACATTAAGGCAAGGATAAATACTCTATTAAAAGTACCCTGAAATATCAGGTCACTTTCGAATTGAGAAACACACAGGTTTAAAAATAGAAGTGGCAAAAATACATCATTTTCAACACAATTGTCCATTTCATTTGGAGCTTAGACCTATATGTCTATCAAAAAAAACATTTCACAACAAATTAGAGATTTGGAGATGTTTTGATAGCGCCACTTCAGGGAACAACCCTGTGTACACAGCCAATAACTTATAACTAATGAACTTATTTCACATCATTTTCAATCAAAGTGATGCTGATACTGATAACAATAATTTATTGCTTAGACACATTCAGGCAAGGATAATAATCAGTAAAAGGTAGTCTGTCCCTTTTGCAGGTTGAAAATATAAATCCTACTGCGAAAAAGAGATAATACCAATTTAAAACTCTTCTTAAAAGCATAGGACTGGTAATTGCAACTATGTGGAATTATTTTGAGTTCAAAATGTGTTGCAAAAAATACGCCTAGATGGTAGGCTGACTGTCAGACCCTTGTACTGCATAGTCATACGTTTTGTGCTGAGGAGAAGATATACCAACTCACTATCGAATTGAAAAACACACCCATAAAATTCAAAGCAGGCAAAAATACAACATTCTCAACACAATTGTCAATTTCATTTGGAGCTTAGACCATCCAAACAAATTGTTGTTTTAAAAAGGAGATGCTCTTTCAAAACGTTTAAACAACATATTAGTTTAAAAGTAACAATCACCTTTAAAACATATTTTGAGTACCGTAAGGCTAGTTTGTATAAAATCAACCCCCCCCCCCCCCCCCCCCCTCAAAAAAAAAAATACTTGGCATTCTTTTGATTATCAGTTAAGAGTTATGACCAAAAAAAAGTAGAACATAAAACCGGGATCCAAGCATACCCTTTACAGTGCAACCGTGTCAAGGTGCATCAATAGTATAAAAGTCTCTTTTACAGTTATTGAAAGTTGTCAAACTTGGACTATCTCTCTATTGCAGCCGTGGACTAAAAATATTTTGAATGTAGCCGCATACACTCTCTGTCCCTCTTACCTCCATGCGTCAGTTCACCCCAACGCATTTTTCGATGATGGTTTAATGCACCTCTTAAAAACATATTTCATTTAAAGCCCCTCTAAAATGTTGGGAGCCCTAAATTCGCCAAAAATGTGAAGGCAAAATTTCACTTAAATTGTATCGTAATGTGAATGAAGATGTCATTTAAGACACTTTTTTCCAAAGATTTCCCCCACAAAATGTGTTTGGAGACAAATATTGATCAAAGAATACATAATTTCGGTTTTCTGTTGTACACAGAAAACTTTAATTTTGTATTTTTCATCAATATTCGACTTCAAACACATCTGTTTTAAAAATCCTTGCAGAAATGTGTCTTAAGTGACATCCTCTGTCACATTATGATACAATTTAAGTGAAATTCTGCCTTCAATTTTTAGGGGCTCCGAACACTTTAGAAGGGCTTTTACAAACAGCGCAAATATTTGTTTGTGATTGGTACATTTTCACTCATAAGTTCCTTCCCTAAAAGAATTCATATTCATCACTGGAACTCGCTGTGGGTTGTTCTTCTTGTCTGGTCATATCCCCAAAAACCAGAGTTTCGTACACACCCTCTCCATAGACCTGGCCTCCTCATCTAAAGTAGCTGCAGAAGAAAAAATAAAATAAATAGCTTATGTTCACATTTTAATTCGTAAAAAGAAGCATTAAATTTTTTGCAG